>OX359292.1:64218953-64818953 GCA_947179395.2 Pulicaria dysenterica | reverse complement strand
CATGTATTCTCGAATTTGGTGGTGCGTGGGATTCTCACTTGCCGTTGGTCGAGTTCGCTTATAATAACTCGTACCACTCCAGTATTGGGATGCCACCTTATGAAATGTTGTATGGGAGGCGTTGTCGTACTCCCACATGTTGGTTAGAACCCGGTGAAAAGCAGTTTGCTGGACCTGAAATTGTTCAGATTACGGCAGATAAAGTGAAGATTGCGCGGGAAAAGCTCAAAGCGGCCCGTGACAGACAGAAAGTATATGCTGATCCTAAGCGCAGACCAGTTGTATTCCAGGAGGGCGATCGGGTGTTCCTGAAAGTTTCTCCTTGGAAAGGCGTGATTCGTTTTGGTAGAAAGGGTAAGTTGAGTCCACGTTACATTGGTCCATTTCGGATCATTCGCGTGGTTAATGATCAGACAGTTACGCTAGAGTTGCCTCCAGAGTTATCTGGAATTCACAACACATTCAACGTGTGTTATCTGCGTAAGTGTAAGGTGGAGGAGAACCAGATTCTGCCTCTACAAGAATTGAAGGTTGACGCTTCAAAGCGCCTAGTTGAAGAGCCTGTAGAGATACTTGATTCTAAAACCAAAAAGTTGCGTCGAAAGTTGATTAAACTGGTGTTAGTCAAATGGAAGCATAACCTGGGTTTGAATATGACCTGGGAGACGGAAGACGACATGAAAGCTAGATACCCTCACTTGTTTGTAGACGATCAGATTCCGAGGACGGAATCTTCTTAAGGGGGGTAGATTTGTAACACCCCAAAATGGGGCCTAGTTGTAAACTGTAGTACATGTAGCTTTAACAGTTGTACGTTGACTTTAATTGGTGTTTTGTTGCTAACTGTAGTATGAATGTTGCTAAATGGTGTCTTAAATGTGAATTGGTGTTTTAAACATGAATTGGTGCGAATTGGTGATAATTGGTGTTAAATGGTGTTAACTGGTGTTAAATGTGGATAAAAATGTAGTATTATGAAAAGTGTCATAAGTTGACCATGTTGACAAATAGTTGAACGGTTTTGGATAATGGTTCCAAAAATATCTCCGTTAGTTGAAACGGATAACCCTAAGTTGAGTTTTAAGTTGAATAGGAGAACGAAATACCCGAGATGGGGTATTAACTTGTTAAGTCGGTCTATATCCTCTTTCTTCTTTATTGGATAAGATAAGAACACTTACAAACACACTACAAACACATACATACTTCTACACATACATACGTACGTGAACACACACACACTTGAAGAAATTGAAAGAGAAATCAAGAGGGAAGATCTTTTGTTGTTGATTTCGGTTGAATCCAAGTCTAGAATCTGTTCTTGTGGAGTTTGATCATCATATTTTGTAAGTTCTTGTTCTAAACCTTGTTCTTGAGTTTAGTGAAGAGGGTGACCCATTTGGATGGATTCAAGTGGGTTTTAATGTTGTTTTTGTGACCAAATCATGTTAGTAAGTTAGTATATATGTTAGAAATGTTGTATAAACACTTGAATATGGATTCAAGTTGGATTTTGAGTCAAAAACCCGTAAAACAGCGTCTGTTTACGAACAGAGCAAGAACACGCTGTAAATATGGTTCCTACGGGCGTAGTATGATGTTACTACGGCCGTAGGGTGTTGTTTATGTTGCTGCGGTCGTAGGAAATGTTTGCTACGGCCGTATGATTGAATTTATGAGGATTACCACCTACGGGTGAAGGAAACAAGACTACGGGCGTAGGAAATGGTTACTACGGCCGTAGGTCATGGTTCTTTGGCAAGAGATCCTACGGGCGTAGTGCATATGTACTGCGGCCGTAGTGCATGTTGGAAAGTTGTTCTGCGGGCGTAGGAACATGTTCCTGCGGCCGTAGGAGGCTGTCAGAAGCCATGTTGACCTTTTGTTGAGACTGTTGTTAGTGCAGTCTGTTGTAGTGTATACTAAGGGGTGTTTATCTATGTTTATTGGTGTTAGGTGACTCAGACGATTCTGTGTGCTCTTGGGATTCCCGATTGCATATCTGCCTTTTGTAGTTTCGAGGTGAGTACCGGTTTCCCATGAGTCTCAGTAGGTAAGTTATCTGTAGTACATGTTGACACATGATTGGTGTATTGATATGTGGAAATGGAGGTATGTTATGATAAAGTTGTACAAGCATGCTTAGTATTATTATTGTTGATATGAAAGATATTGTTGTGATTATATGCGCGCATGAACTGGATCCTTATTGGATCAACTAGTTGTATATGAAGTTTTGTCCGGACATTGAATTGGAGAACACGGAGGTCAGTCAGGTAGACGGGTGTCAATACTTGGCTGGGTTCTCGGGTAGACGGGAGTTAGTACCCGGGCATTAACGGTACTCAAGTAGTATACGCTTGGGTAATGGTCCTGCAGGCCGCCGTTCCTCTAAGGAGTAAGGTTCCTTGATAGATGGGAACCAACATGATAGATAATTGGCGTACTATGTGGAATGCTTTTGGGTTGTTGAGCGGGGTTAGCTCCCCTGCAACATACGACTACTGCTGACACGTTTGTCACGTCACAACGTGATAGGATAGCCTTGTGTGCTGTTCTGATACATGATAGCCTGCTTATTGTTGCTTATGTGTAATTGGTGCTCACTAGCTAGTTGTAGCTAATGGTGCAAGATTTACTTTTTTCGCAGGTTGATGCTAGAGGCCTGGTGAGGCGGGTTCCGATGGTAGCTTTTGTTGTATATACCTTTTGGGGAACACGTTGTTGTTTTTGGATCCGATGGTCGGTAACTAGTTGGTAACGCTTGTAGCTTTGAACTTGGCTAACCTTTTGTTGTAATTAATTAGCCGAGTCAAACTGGTTGTTTTTGTAAATGGTGTTTAATTCCGCTGCAACACTTTTGATAATCGATGTTTAAAAAGTTTAAATTAACTCTAATTTTAAGCTCGTTTGGGGTGGCGTTACACCTTTAACAAAAGTTATAGACATAAATGTTTTTTAATTTTTAAAATAACTCATATAATCAATAGTTTCAATTTAGTTTAATATATTTTCTTAATCTTTTGATTTTAAATAATTTCAAATTATTAATTTACACCCTGTATTTTATGCAATTCACTATATCTTATAAGTAGAGATCTTTTTTCTTATTTTTTTATTCTTCAAAATTTATTTTAAAAACTAATAAAACAGTTGATTGAGAACAAATTAAAGAAAAAAAATGATAAAGAAAATATACATCTTACCAAAGGACAATTACTCATTGTCATCATATTATGTAAATACCGAAAACGGACATATTAGTATTATCGAGTAAATAATATTTGATATCACCGTATTGCACGAGTATCATGCTAGTAATTAATAAAAAGGTCTTTTTTGTCCCTATCTTCTTTTTTTTCTACCATTTTATATTATAGTATCTATACTATATTATAAAACATTAGGTCTTTTGCTTAAACTATTAAATTTTAAGTATTTTCAAAATACTAAATTACCTCTCATATAAACTAAATGGAAACTACTAAATGAAGTAACTATTAAATATATAAATGATTCTTATATACCATTTTAGTAACTAAACCTTCCTTATTAAAAAAATCAAAAAATTAACTTAATTATTAAAAAATAAATCATAAGCAAACGTTTCATTTTAAATATTCTATCATAAAATATATTTTCTTTAAAAAGCCATATAATATATATTTTATCTTAATTAAAGGAAAAAACTTGAATAGAACTCATAATAGAACTCATAAATAGAACTCATAAACTTGAATAACCTATAACTCGAATTCATAAACATTTTTAAATAACTTATATAATCAAATAAAATAATTATCCACTATTTTACTCCATTTTCATAATCTTTTAATTTTGAATTATTTTAAATTTCTAATTTATACTTTGTATTTTTATGCAATTTATCTTATTTGATAAGTAGGGACCAATTTATAATTATTTTATTGTTTTTAAATTTTATCTATACTATATTATAAAACATTTATGTCTTTCTCTTAAACTCTTAAACTTTAAGTATTTTAAATTAGTAAATTACCCTCATATAAACTAAATAGAAACTACTAAATGAAGTAACTATTAAATAGAGTTTAAATGATTCTTATATTCCATTTTAGTAACTTAACCTTCCATATTAAAAAAATAAACTCAATACAAATTAACTTAATTTTTAAAAAAATAAATCATAACCAAACCTTTCATTTTAAATATTCTATTATATAATACATATTTTATCTTAATTATCAAAAAATATATATAGGTAGAACTTATAAAGTTGTATAACATATAACCTGAATTCATAAACATTTTTAAATAACTTATATAATTAAATAAAATAATTATCCATGATTTTACTCCATTTTCATAATCTCTTAATTTTGAATAGTTTTAAATTTCTAATTTATACTATGTATTTTATGCAATTTACCTTATATTATAAGTAGGGACCACTCATAATTATTTTATTATTTTAAATTATATTTTACAAATTATTAAAAGAGTAATGGAGAATAAAGAAAATGAAAAAGATAAAGAAATAGAAATGTTACGAAAGAAAATTATTCGTTGTCATCGAATTACGTAAATATCATAACCCCACATCTTGAAAACAGACATGTTATCGAGTAGATATTATTCGTTAGCGTCGCATTGCTTGGGTATTATGCTAGTTTATGTAAATATGATAACCTTTTTTAGTCATTGATTAGTTAATCTAATGGTTCAGATTACTTCTCATAGATCTCGTAAAAAAAGAACTTCTCGCATTAACCATAACGCCACACCCTTAAACAAATAACTTAAAAATCAATTATCAGCCACTCATTTAAAAGGGCATAATTGTAATTGTAAAAAATCTTCCAAAATCACGTGCCTCCTATAAGAATTCCCCAATATTTCCTTTTTTTTATTTACTCTTTAAATTTTTAAATGGTCATAACTATTTCAATTTTGAGAATTGAGCAAAAAAATTATATCAATCTACTCATGAAATAATTCTTTTTCAAACAAGACCACCCTTCCAATATTTCTAAAAATTTTATTTTAAAAATTCAAACCATATGAAAATGATACCAAAATGTTATCATTTTGAATCATGTGAATTTTTATCATTTTCAGCTCGAATTATCTATATCATTTTGGCTAAAAACATGTGTATTTATATCATTTTGACTAAAAACATGTGTATTTAAATCATTTTGGCTAAAACATGTGTATTTATATCATTTTGGGCTAAAAACATGTGTATTTATATCATTATCGGCTATAAACATGTGAATTTTTATTATTTTCGCGTGTAACAATGTCTATTTATATCATTTTTAACTGAAATGGTTATCATTTTCGGCAGAAAAGTTATCATTTTCGGTGTCCGGAAAATATTATCATTTTCACCTTGAAATGTTATCATTTTCAGCTGGAAAGTTATCATTTTCGGTGGCTGGAAAATCATTTTCGGGGTTGGAAGAATCGTTTTCGGTTGCTGGAAGAAATTTATCATTTCGGGCTGCTGGAAGGAAAAAAATAGAAGGGACGTGATTTAAGGGGTGAATGATTCCCATAATACACTTCATTCTATAATTAAATCTTAAAATTGTTTACTTAATTACAATAATGTCATTATTAGATATTGAGTATTGATTTAATAGATCTAATGGTCTAGATTTGGACTTTGAGGACTCCACTTTAGAATATGAACTATGTTGATCATATATATATATATATATATATATATATATATATATATATATATATATATATATATATATATATATATATATGTTGGTCCCTTGGGTGAGATAAACAACAAGCAAGTATTGTGTAGAAGGGGGGGGGGGTTGAATACACTTCTTGTGGAAAATTGAACAAATCAATAGAAAGCATTACACAAATCAACTTGAATGAAACTGAATGCTTTTATTAATAAGAAGATGATTTTAATAACTATCAAGTATAAAACATTTGATGTATAAACACTGAATACAATTCAACTCTCTCAATCTCTCAAACTAATTGATCAAAATTGCTATTTATAATCAACTAATGATTATAAACACCACATAATTCTCGAAACAGGATTTATCACAAATTTAATACTTACCAACTTCACAACGAACGTGAAGATCGAACACACGAACTATTGTTGGCAATCTGTGAATACTTGATCACGTTGATCAACAAACAATCAATGTATCAAGCTACGTAACATATACGGTTTGAGGTGGTACCTCTAAACTAATTAAGAGGTTAGTATTTATAATCCTATTCTACGTATCCTAACAAACTAGAACTTATCCTAATCTGTTAATTTAAACTAACAGATAAACTTGACATTTTGAATCTTGAATCTTCAATCTTCAATCTTGATTTTGGAATATTCTTATCCGCACTGTAGATAGAAAAATAATATAATTCAAAACATATTTAAATTCTATTAAACTGACTTCTTTCATCAGGCTGTGTTACTCAGCTTGAAACCTATCAAGCTGACTTCATCGAGAACTAATTCAATATCAAACATGTTCTAACATGTATAATGACTAACTCATCCTTAGAAGTCATTGAGTCTGAGCTATGTGCTTAACTCAAGCTGTGTGATGAGTTCACATGTTTGGTTGGTTCCAAACAAGTTTTAACTACTCAGTGTAGCTAATATACATGCTTGGGTCAGTCTCAAACAAAAATGACTCCGTATCATTAAGTCTGAGCTGTGTGCTCTACTCAAGCTGAGTACCAATCTCAAGCTGAGTACTCAACTCAAGCTGAGTGCTTGATTTAAAGCTGAGTGCTTGACATAGACTGAGTAATAAGTTTACTCAGACTTGGTGTGTCCAAAACCATGTTTTAATTACTAGGTGTTATTAATTCATGAGTCTCTGCGTATTTGAGTCAGTCTCAAATCGAGTATTATACTAATTCGGTATTGGTATAATACAACAGTGTTAATAATATGTGTAAGTCACTAATACTATTTTACACTTGTATCGGTTGGAAGTTGATGTGTTTCTACCCTCTCACTGTTACATCAAGCCGTAAGTTTTTCCTGCGTAACGGATAAAAAGGGGAATCCAACGGTAACTTTTCTCTCTCCTCAGAAAGGTATATATACCGATCATAACCGGTTTAGAGAAGTTTACGCTTACAAATCTGACTTCCCAACTTTTAAAATACCTTTTGCAAATACCTCAATTGCTTAGTGCATACGTCCGTGCAAACCCTAAATTGCTAACTGCAGTTTTTGAACCAAATCGCTCAGTGCTTTTTCAACAAAATACTCCGTGTAATTAAACATTAATGGACGGAACCATTCTCATTCTTGGTGATAGGATGGTCAGAGGTATTTCGTTCAAGAACAATGGGATGCCGGTGATAAAAATCAACAATCAACGTGCCTGCTTGGTAATCCCAGAACGCAAATGGAACAGAGGCTATGAAGCCTGGGTGGACTACATCAGAAAATGCCCTTTGGCTTTGGCTTTTACTAGCGCACCACTCCACATAGTTCCACAACATCTGTTGGAGTTCTGGTACACCTGTACCTACAACCAGCACAGGGGAGAGATCATTGGCACTGTTCTAAATGGCGATAGAACATTTGTTATTACTGTCCAGAGGCTAAGGGATGTTCTTCAACTCCCTGCTAATGATGTGTTCGAGCCTTCTGTGACAAGGCAGGTGGCAAGGTCTGTCCTACCCCGTATGAGACACCCACAAACAGAGGGTGTAATAAAAAAGGCCACCTTCCCAACAAGTTGGGGTTTTGTGGTTTCTACGATGATTCGTTCACTGGGAACAAAGGTTGGAGGCTTGGACCAGGTCAATGAGTTCGAGATGCAGCTGCTGTACAACATGTTCTTTGCCAGAAATCTAGACTATGCACTGCTCTTCTTCAATGAGCTCAAGGTCCAAGTGCTATAGGGACACCAAGGGATCTCCATGTGCCTTTCATAAGGTACTTGTCCTTGGTGATTAAAGCTAAGTTGGGAGATCAACTATACGAAGCTGGGCAGGATTTGTTCCCTGCTCCAGCCCTCAGCTCGAAGATGTTCAACAGTGACATCTTTCCAGAGTAGGAAGGTCTGAGTGACCCAATGCGATGGATAGCTGAGCAAGCTTCTTCAGAAAGTGAAGCTGAGGGATCCAATCAAGGGGGAGCTTCACAAGCTGACACCGAGGTTCAAGCTGAGCACTCCGCTCAAGCTGAACCAGCACAAACTGAAGCTGCTTCTGGTAAGACCTCTCCACTTTCTCTTTCTTCTCATTTTTCTCCATCCACCTTTGGAGATAAGACTGCGGTAAACCCAACCCAGTCTAACCCATCTCCTCCACCTTCATTCCATCTACAATCCCATTCTGAAGCCACCCCTAATATGCCCACTGCTGCTAGGGAGAATATCCGAACCTATACTAGAAAAACTGCCATAGGTGGTGCCACTCCTAAAGGCATCACTGGAGCTGAGATCACACTGATCCCTCCACAGGCAGGAGTTGAGGGGGAGACGCCTACTCTTCAGGTGTCAACCTCGAGGCTCATATCTACCCTTAAGCCTAAACTGGGTGTGGTGTCTACTCAGCCCACACTCTCCAGTGCCATGGGAGAGCCCATTACTGTGCCTAACCAGACACACTTAGGTAACATTGAATATATGACCAATCCCCAGGGTCAATCACCCCCTCCAAACCAATTAGCCAACCACCTACCCATAAAGTTCACGTTTCTAGCCCTCTCACTTCTCTTCACTTCTCACACCCCCCTGCACGACCTGTCAATGTTTCATCTACATACCAAGGTGATTCACAGGGTCCAAACTCTGGTGCAAATGAATTTGAAGGTAAACACCAACCTTTAGACGATGTACCCAAATTCCAACCTTCTCAGTCTGACTTGGATGATTTAATGAATTTCTTTAAAAGTCAGTTTGAAAAGCTGCACCTCAAGAGAAAGCAGACCAAAAAGGAAATGATCATGATTTTGGATTCTCTAGATGAGGAGGTGGTACAATTAAAATCTGCGGTTGCTGCCCTACAACAACAAAAGACTTCAACCCCTATTGATGATGACAAAAAGGGGGAGAAGGTTCAAGAAGCTGAAGCTGAGTCAGGCAAAGCTGAAGCTCTACTACTATTGGCAGAGGGAGCAGATCAGATTTAGGGGGAGAGAGGAATAGAAAAAGAAGAAGACAAATGGATGTTCAAGCTGTGTTAGCAGATGAGAAAGAGAGAAGAGAAAGAGCTTGGGTTGAACAAATCAAGAAGCAGAATGAAGAGCTATCTAGACTCAGACTGTCAATCGTGCCCAAGGAGGAAGAAGTAGAGGAGCTTCCTGTCCAGGATCAACCTAAAGGGGAAGACATAACTCAATGTTATACAAGGACCTACTTCTCCTCTCAAATAAATACACTAAGGTTGAGTTCAGTTCAAGGGATTATCATTCTAGAGTTTGTCTTAAGGAATGGTGAAACACCCTTTCTGGAACTGAGTCAACTGCATAAACTGGGATATGAAGAATGGAAGCAAGTGGCCGTACTTATCAAGCAGATGGAAAATTCCTCTGCCAGAAGTCAAGTTAAAGATGAGCTGCTAAGGCTACTAGCAAGAGCTGATTTGATGAAACTCATACCCAGGTCTGAGATAGCTACCCTAGTAACTTCTTTTCATAAAGTTGGAAAGAAGAAGCAAACAAAGCCAGCTGGACTAGGAAATCTAGACACGTACAGTATCATTCTTCCTGAAGGCTTAGAGTTCAAAGAAAACACCTATGTGGAAAAGCCTGAGAAAGGATTCATGTACCTGGATAGAAATGGAGAACAATGCTTCCAGTCTGATGCAAGCATATACACATGTGGGGTATCTCAAGTGTTTGCTCTGAGACAAATTATGGAAAAGACTGAACAAACTGCAAGGTTCAGATACAGAATATACAGAGCAATCAGATCTCAAAAGGATCAGCTTCAACACTTACCTAATCTGCAAGAAATTCTTGAAGAAATCAACAAGGAGATCAAAGAGTTTGAAGAGCTGCATCCTGAATAGATTAGTTCTATTACAAATTAGATTAGTTCTAATATGAATATTAGATTAGTTCTAATATTTTTGTAAGCACTTAGTGTGCATGATATAAGTGATCAATATTTTTGTATTATGATTAGTTCAATTAATACAAATATTTGTTTGATATGTTCAACTGTGTTATGATATGTTCATAATTATTAGTCTGATAAGTTCAGCTTAATGAATAAATGGTTAGTTCTTATTCATTGATATATTTGTTTGGTTTGTTCAACTAAAAGTTGGTTTGTTCCACTTATAATTGATAAGTTCAATTACAATTGATAAGTTCAATTAATATTTGATTAGTTCAAATTTAAAATCTTGATAAGTTTAAGATTTAAAACATAATTCTCTTAAACAAACTTAATAACTGTTTGATGGTTTTGTCATAATCAAATAGAGGGAGTTTGTTGGGAAAATGATCTCATCTGTTTTGATTTGATGAGACAAAGTTAAGTTTGTATGATGTGTTGTACATATAACTTAAACAGAATTATGAAGCTTAGTCAGACTGAACACTCACAGTGATTCAGACAGAGTATAAGCTGTATATATGTTTGATCAGCTTAGACTATATCTTAGTAAGATTATCAATGTGTTTGATAAGCTGTGTGTGTCACCTAAGATATATATATATATATATATATATATATATATATATATATTGAGCTTTCAGCTTGATGTGTTTCAAGCTGAGCGACTCAGCGTGAATACGGAGTCAGGTCAACAGAGTTGCTAAATAAGTTCTAGCTAACTCTTAGGACTTCTAAGGATGAGTTTATTAATATACATGTTAGTTCATGATGGTTTTCGAGTTTGTTCTCAAAGAACTCAGCTTGATGAGTTTCAAGCTGAGTAACTCAGTCCGAGTAAGAAGTCAGTCTAAAGAAAGTTTAAGTATGTTTTAAACTTATCTTTTTAACTCTCTATATCTAAGGGAAGGATAAGAAGACTCCAGAATCAAGATTGAAGATTGAAGACTCAAGATAAGAAGATTCAAGATTCATGTAGGACCGTGGGGGTTCTAAACTAAAACACCCTAATGCTAGGACTGATCTAGGATGAGAAATAGTGCGGAATATCTATTTCCCAAACCTCCTAAGGATTCTAAGATCTGCTTAGGTGTCCGGCACACAGTTAACATGAAGAACACACAGAGTAGGACAAAGAACAACTCTAAGAACTCACACAGAATGCTTAAGGCTGCCCTTGGATTCAAGATTAACACTAAGTTCGCAATTACCGAGGTTAAACGTATGATTTCGAAGGCTAACTAAGGCTTAAGGTCGATTTCCGGTAGTTATATACGGTTACGGACGATTACCTCACGATTACCTGTCAATTACTCGATTACCCCGATCACTCGATTACCCCGATCACTCGATTACCCACGCTAATACGCGGTTAATGAGTATTTATAGTGTAATTAATTTCACTACGCACGTGATGTATCGCACTTCGCACGAAGCGAGTCTAGTACGCACGTACCAGTTGTTTTAATAATAATAATTAATTTAACTTTAACCGACCACCTCACCACGCACGTAGTGAGTTCCACTACGCACGTAGTGGACTCATCACGCACGTGATGACCTTCACTCATACTTAAACTTCCAAACACAAATCAACACATGACTAAGTACTTGTAAGCTTAAGACAAACATAAGTAACCACATAGAATATATAAACATGCAAACCATTAATCAAAACACATTTGAATTAACATTTCAAGTAAACATGTATGTATTGGATTGATAAGAACTAGGGATTTACAATTATGCACCAACATACTCCCCCTAAGACCTAGTTCTATCAACAAAACTTGCACTAAGCAAAATGCACAAAGCAAAATGCACAAAGCAAACAAATATAAGAATACCTTTCGTTATGTCCTTACCTGCACTACGCACGTGTTGAGTTGAAGCTCGTGCGTAGAGGCTTCATTTCGCATGTGATGAGTTCCTCATCTGTGAACCTTGACACTTTTAGTACTGCACTCAGCAATAAACAGTTAGTAACTTCAAGGTTACTAAGAACATCTAAGTACATCCAAGCGAAACGAGAAAACCTAAAGTATAGCAAAAGAGTACATTTAAAAGAACTTAGAACCACCAAAACTCTTTTTGACGATCCTGTACTCAGCACACAGCGGTTAGTAACTTCAATGCAAGTCATAAACTTTTAAGCACACGAAAACACAAGAAACTATATAAAAACTAAACACACCAAAAAATAATAATAACACACCAAAAATCTTTTTGTATTTTTTTGATTATAAAGAAAATGAAAATGCAGACTGTAAACAAATTAAATCCTAAACACTAAGAGACAGAAATGAAAACACTAAAGATTTGCAAAAAGTAAATTACTGAAATTAAATCTTTTTGTGAGAAGGTTTCAAGATGGAATCAGTACCAGCACATCTATACTTAGTTATCATTCATTTCAGAACCTTAGACACAAACATACTCTCTCAATTTCTGTCTGTCAATCTAACTTTCCTCAGATAATGACAGATTTGATTTCAACATTTTCTGATTATCTAGAACTGAGTACATGGTTAAGACTATCTCTTTTAAAATCTCACAGTGTTTTGACTCACTCAGTAGGATGCACAACTTGAGTACCCAACCACCATGCTTATGTGCTTTGTGACTTTGTCAACGCATTTTATGCTCTTTGACATGGAGGTCAATTTTTCACCTCTTCTGATAATTTCTGTTGAGCTTATGTCACTGCATTTTATGCTTTTTGACAATTCAACACTAATAGATCAATGTAGCTTTTGTCACTGCATTTTATGCTCTTTGACAATTTAACATTGATAGATCAATGTATCTATTTCTTTTGACATCTCAGATTGGGGTCAATTTTTCACCCTCTTTTTACATTTTGCACATTGTCATCTAACACATTTGGCATGGTAACAGGTGTGTGCACCAGACTAAGTTAGTCTCAACTGTTATTGACTTGTAGACTTGGAATGTCTCGATAGTTTGAATCTTTGATGGATTTCCACATGCATAACTACTTATCAGCCTAGACTCTCATCATATGCCTTACACGCCATCTGTTTCTTATCTGATTTGACTCAAATTTTCAGACAGTTTTCTCAAGAATATGTACATGCCTTCAGTCCTAATTTTACTAGACATACTTTGTATTGAAAGCCAGTGTACCATCATTTTCCATTTGAGTTGGATCAACTTCTCATTTTTGTTTTTCTGATTTTTTTTTATGTTTTCTGATTTTTTTGTATTTTCTATGTTTTCTGAACTATCTCCCCCTAAAATACTAAAGAAACTAAAAACTAAGAAAATAGAAACGCAAAGACACACAGAAAATAAACACAAAGACAAACGAGATATAACCACACAGATTATAGACACACAGTCACACGAACAAGGATACTAAGTCACATCATCAGGGACAACCTCACACTTGGTTTTCATGCCGTTTTCATTCACTAAGAACAAAAATCTGGGTTTATCAAATGCCTTTGTATACAGGTCTGCTTTTTGGAAACTGATGGCACCTTGCACAAAGAGCAGATAATTAGTTAGCATTAGGAACCCATGCCGGAATGGTCATGGGTTTCCCATCTTCTCCAACAATTGGCATGTTAATCCAAATACCAGTAGCTTTGAAGTTTACATTGGTATTTGGATTATTTGACATTTTAGATTCGGGTTTATTGATCCATTTTAAGTCTTGACGGGGAGTAGCCTTGTGATAAACACTAGAAGCATTGATCACCTTATGAAGTGGTTCCTTCCCCTTCAGACTAACATTGGGACTTTTGGGTTTACTAGATGTTTCCCCAACCGTCCTTTTGAGCTGATGAGGGACAGTTGATTTTTGATTATTTTGATTAAACGTTTTATTTTTCTGAAAATTTTCAGAAAAATCAACTTTCCCCTTGCAGCTCTGTTGTTGCTGATCACACTCATAACTGAGATGACCAGGTCTCCTGCACACATAACAAATCCTGTTTGACTGATGTTTTGCAGGATTATGTGGCACTTTTTGCTCAACGTGACATTTTGACTCTACTCCTAAACCACATTGTTTTGGTAAAATTTTAACTTCCTCATAAGGACGGGTTGCAGGAGACTTTGCACCCTCCTTTTCTATGGTTCGGAGTGCTGCTTGCACATTTTTCATTAACGTGCCTTGTCCAGAAGAATTGCCTAGAAGTTTTCTCATACCAGATTCAGGCTTTTCTTCTTGTTTGACTTCTTTCTTCTGAGGCTGACCAAATTTCCCTTTTAACTTTAACTCAGATGTTGAGGTTGATGCAACAAATTGATCAACCTTAGGAGGAAGTTGGTCAGCTTCAGAAAAGACATCCGTTTTCACCAATTGGTTCAAAACTGGTGGTGGACATTTAGTGTATGCCTTTTTGTCTTTCTCTGAATCGGAACCTTGAGGTCTCCGGTCGATTATGTGCTCAAATAGATAAGATGAAGTTGAATAACTTTTTAGTTTCTGATTGAGAGTCTCATAATCTACCTTAGAACTAGCAAGGTCTCGCTTCAGTGTATCTATCTGATCGATGTAGAAAACTATGGCATCCTGTTTGTTTAGCAATGCTACCTCTAGTTCTCTAATCTGTTTGTTCTGGCTTTCAATTTTATCTTTTAGTGTCTTTTCCCTACCTTTAATGATTGAATTTTCATGCAATTTAGAGGTAAGATCACTGACTTGAGATTTCAAAGATAAAATATTTTGCACATAGTCATTGCACGAAGCACAAGGAATGCCAGAATTGTTACTTACCTTTGAATCAGCAGGTTTGCCAGTCATGCACGCCTTAAGATCTTCTGATTTAGTTTGAACAATCACTGGCATTGGTTCGGCAGCTGGCACTGAAACTTGTTTGACCTTGTACTCATCAGTAGGCATCACTGAGTCTTCCTTACTGGCAACAAATTCATCATCAGCTTCCTGCACACTCTCTGCTTCAGATTGTGAATCATCATTCAGATCTTGAACACTGGCCAGGTTGGTCTCAGCAACTTCGAAAGCATCATTATCTTGAAAATGTACTGACCAGTCTATCCCCTCATCTTTCTGAACAACCACCATTGCCTTAGATGATCCCTCATGGGATGTTTCAGCTTTCTTTGGGGTAGTGGAAGATGATGATTTTCCAGGAGATGTCCTGAATGGATACTTGGGTCCTGAATTCTTTGGCTTTTCACATTCTCTTGCAAAATGACCCTTTTCTCCACAGTTGTAGCAGGTTACAGCTGATTTGTCGAAGCCCAGCTTTGTATCCTTAGTTGCTGTAATCTGCATCCCAGTTCTCTTGACCAAGGCCTTTGCTCTCCTTACCAGATTAGCATAGGACCATAGAATGTCCTGTCTTTCCATTTCATCGTTGTCTATCTGGTCATAATCTTCCTGAGTCAGGTAGGCATTTCCGATTTTACCCTTTAGCAGATCATCATATAATGTGACCAAAGCACTAAGCATACCCATATGCTCCTTTACTTCTTCAGTGCTGCCATGCTTAAAATGCTCAGTGTTTAAGGCAGGCACCGACGTTTTGCTTGAAGAAGCAGAATATGGTGGTCCACTTGTAGTTTCAGGAGCAGACTTGCTTGAAGAACAAACGTTAGATGTAAAGGCTGTCTGCATTGGAGCATTTGATGAAGTGACTGGAGAAGCAATGGGTCCAATACAGTATAATGAGGGATTTTGCACATAGCTGCTCAATCTGTCCAGATTTTACTCCTCCTGTTCATGCTCTTTCAGCTTAGTAATAAAGTCATTCAGATCCATGCCCTCAAAACCTTCACCATTTTTAAGAATCATAATGAACGGCCTCCAGCTTTTGGGTAGTGCCTTGGACAAAGTCTCTACTTGTTGTCTTTCTGAGATCTGCACCCCCAAACTATCCATTTCACTGAGAAAATGGTTGTATCTGTTGATCAGATTTGGAAGCTTTTCATTCACGTATGAGGTGAAGTGGTCAAACTCTTTTCTCAACTGTGAGGCCTTAAGCTCTTTCAGAGATGCATTCCCCTCGTTCCTCTTTTGTAGCGCATTCCACAAGGAACGTGCCGTTCTATACCGTCGGAACTGGTGGAAGATCTCATTAGGAATGGCTTAGATCAAATAAGAGTAGGCTTTCTTCTCAGCATCATAAGCCTTCCTCTGATCGTCACTCATCTGATCATAGGGAACTTCGATATTCCCTTCACCTTTAGGCATGACATAATCAGCAGAAATGGCCCGGTGCAACCGTGGATCAACCCCATCGATAAAGATTTCAAAACGTGGTTTCCAGAATGGGTAATCTTCCATGGTTAGCAGTCTAGGTACTTTATTTATCCCGCCTTGTTAATTGTCCATTATTAAATTACTTAATGCAGTTATAGTTTGTTTGGCAGCCATAGCACTCATGTCAGACATTTAAACAACCAAAAGCTCACACTGACTAAGGTACGCACAGAGTAGGTACTTACTACGCACGAGGTGACTACCACCACGTACGGAATGAATATGGTCTCAAAGGATCACACAGAAATAGGTACGCACGGAATGGGGACCTAGTACGCACGAAGTGACTTAACTACGTACAAAACAAGTAAATTGCTTTTTAAGAAAATATTTAACACACAGAATCAATACGTGCGAAGTGTAAATCACTATGCACATGTTGATGACCCACTACGCACGGACAGACACACAAGCTACCGAAGATTCTAGAGTACCAATGACCCACTACGCACGCGCTGAAAATCAATACGCACGTAATGCGAGTCACTTCGCACGGCTAACATTCAACAGTTTAGACCTTTTAACGTAAAAACTTAAACTTTTTGACCCAAAAATGCCCTGTTGACGATAATACGCACGAAGAAATACTTAGAAAAACGACAAAACGAAAGCACCAAAATGACCAAAACGACACCTAGATCACGAAACCTAAGGAAAAGTGATCAATCAAAGCACAAGGCTCTGATACCACTTTGTAGGACCGTGGGGGTTCTAAACTAAAACACCCTAATGCTAGGACTGATCTAGGATGAGAAATAGTGCGGAATATCTATTTCCCAAACCTCCTAAGGATTCTAAGATCTGCTTAGGTGTCCGGCACATAGTTAACACGAAGAACACACAGAGTAGGACGAAGAACAACTCTAAGAACTCACACAGAATGCTTAAGGCTGCCCTTGGATTCAAGATTAACACTAAGTTCGCAATTACCGAGGTTAAACGTATGATTTCGAAGGCTCACTAAGGCTTAAGGTCGATTTCCGGTAGTTATATGCGGTTACGGACGATTACCTCACGATTACCTGTCAATTACTCGATTACCCCGATCACTCGATTACCCACGCTAATACGCGGTTAATGAGTATTTATAGTGTAATTAATTTCACTACGCACGTGATGTATCGCACTTCGCACGAAGCGAGTCTAGTACGCACGTACCAGTTGTTTTAATAATAATTAATTTAACTTTAACCGACCACCTCACCACGCACGTAGTGAGTTCCACTACGAACGTAGTGGACTCATCACGCACGTGATGACCTTCACTCATACTTAAACTTCCAAACACAAATCAACACATGACTAAGTACTTGTAAGCTTAAGACAAACATAAGTAACCACTTAGAATATATAAACATGCAAACCATTAATCAAAACACATTTGAATTAACATTTCAAGTAAACATGTATGTATTGGATTGATAAGAACTAGGGATTTACAATTATGCACCAACAATTCAAGATTCCGAGTTATCCGGTAGTTAGTTAGCAAAGTAGGCTGAGTGTTAGTTTGTTAGATTCCGTAGGCACATGATTATAAATACTTATCTCCTGATAAGTTTAGAAGTATGACTTTAAC
Organism: Pulicaria dysenterica; assembly: GCA_947179395.2. Classification (NCBI taxonomy): domain Eukaryota; kingdom Viridiplantae; phylum Streptophyta; class Magnoliopsida; order Asterales; family Asteraceae; genus Pulicaria; species Pulicaria dysenterica. The sequence continues at coordinate 64,801,057 of OX359292.1, read as the reverse complement.
GACTCAGAAAGGAATACGATTCTGAAACGATTATAACTAAGTGTTGCAGGGCCAAATACCTCACCTCAACCGTATGTGTTACGATTCTTGAATCACTGTTTGTCAGTTCAACGTGATCAAGATATTCACAGATTGCCAAGCTATTCGTGTGTTCAAATACTCACATTAGTTGTGAGATTGGTAAGTTTTTAATCTGTGATTAAATCCTGTTTAGAGAGTCGTCAGTATCTGTAATCATAAGTTGATTATAGATAGCTAAGTTTGAAAGATTGAAAAATTTATATTAGGTGTTTACATATCAAATGTTGCTTACTTGATAGAGTCTGTAATCATCTTCTTATTAATGAAAAGCAAAGCATTCGATTGTGGTTTGATTTACTTTGTGTAGCACTTTTCTTTGATTTATTCAATTTCCACAGAAAGTGTATTCAACCCCCCTTCTACACATCTGTTTCTTGTTGTTATTCTCACCAAGGGACCAACAAATAAACTCATCCTTAGAAGTCCTAAGAGTTAGCTAGAACTTATTTAGCAGCTCTGTTGAGCTGACCCAGTATATACGCATCTTATTAGCACTCAGCTTGAAACACATCAAGCTGAAAGCTCAATATATCTTAGGTGACATACACATATTATCACACACAGTGATAATCTTACTAAGATATAGTATAAACTGATCGAACATATGCTCAGCTTATATTCATCTTATGCTCAGTCTGAAGCACTGTACGTGTTCAGTCTGATCAACCCTCATAATTCTGTTTAAGTTATTTCTAGAACATATCCAACAAACTTAACTTTGTCTCATCAAATCTAAACTGATGAGATCATTTTCCCAACATAGCGAGGCTGGCTCATTGATTTTTAATTTTAATCACAGGCATTCCGTTGTTCGTGAAGATGGCACCTCTTACCATTTTGTAATGGAGATTCAGAATGATTCTGTCCATTTTAGAATTGATTAAACTTGAAATTGATTCACACTGAGTGATTACAAAATTCGCACTGAGCAATTAGGGTTTCAAGTTCTGTTGAACGATGGATTGCACTTAGCAAAGAGGTGTTTGTGAAAGGTATATTGAGTATAGCAAAAGTTTAGTAAGCGTAAACTTCTGAATTTTGGTTACAAATGATATATATACCTTTTTGAGGAGAGAGAAAAGTTACCGTTGGAAATCCCTTATCCGTTACTCTAACTAACTTACAGATAGATATAACAATAATCGAGATGAAACACATCATATCCCAACGGATAAGTTTGTAAAATAACATTCTTGACTTACAAAAATATTATTTACACTGTTGTATTACACCAATACGTAATCGGTATACAACGTGATTGAGACTGACTCAAACATAATGTCTCATGAATTAATAACACATAGTAATTAAAACATGGTTTGGACATACCAAGCTGAGTAAACTTATCACTCAGCGTAAGTCAAGCACTCAGCTTGATTTCAGCACTCAGCTTGAGATTGACACTCAGCTTGAGTGGGGCACACAGCTCAGAATCAATGACACGTAGTCATTTTTATTTGAGACTGACTCAAATTAATATTTTAACCACACTTAGTAGTTAAAAACATGTTTGGAACAGACCAAACGTGTGAACTTATCACTCAGCTTGACCAAGTGAATAGTTTACGAAGACATACCTATAAACTGTACACTCAGCTTAAGACACTTAGTCTTTGTCAAAGCTGAAACTCAGTTTTTAGAAACTTATCTAGGGGTTGAGCATATCCAATTTACTTAGCAGATAGGAAAACCTTTTCTCATCAAGAGGTTTGGTAAAGATATCTGCTAATTGTTCATCTGTGGAGATAAAATTTATTTCAACTTTACCTTTTTCCACGATGTCTCTTATGAAGTGATGTCTAATTTCTATATGCTTTGTTCTTGAGTGGAAGACTGGATTATATGTGATGGCTATTGCACTTTGGTTATCACAGAAATTAAGAGTTTTCCTGAAATTCATACCAAAGTCTTGAAGCTGATGTTGCATCCACAAGATTTGAGCACAACAGCTTCCTGCAGCAACATACTCAGCTTCAGCAGTTGAAGTAGCCACTGAGTTCTGTTTCTTACTAGTCCAGCTTACTAACTTCCCTCCAAGCATTTGACATCCTCCAGTTGTAGATTTTTTGTCTAATTTGCACCCAGCATAATGAGCATCTGAAAATCCAACTAACTCAAATCTAGAGTCCTTTGGATACCAAAGACCTAGATTTGGTGTACCCTTAAGGTACCTAAAGATCCTTTTCATAGCTTGATGATGTGATTCCTTAGGATCTGCCTGATATCTTGCACAAACACATGTAGCAAACATGATATCAGGTCTACTAGCTATCAAATAGAGTAATGAACCTATCATTCCTCTATAGGTAGACAGACATACAGACTTTCCATCTGAGTCCTTACTCTCCTTGACAGCTGGTGACATGAGTGTTTTCATGGTTGAACTAGAATCAAAATCATATTTATTTATCAAATCAAGAACATACTTGCTTTGATTAATGAATATTCCATCAGGCTTTTGTTGAATCTGTAAGCCTAGGAAATATGTCATTTCACCCATCATGCTCATCTTGTACCTTTTTGACATAGCTTTGGAGAACCAATCACACAGAGATTCATTTGTAGATCCAAAGATAATGTCATCCACATAGATTTGTACAAGAATCACCTGTCCTTTACTCTTTTCAATGAAGAGTGTCTTATCAATACTACCTCTGGTAAAGTCCATTGATAGTAGATATTTGGACAGTGTATCATACCAAGCTCTTGGAGCTTGTTTAAGACCATAAAAGCCTTGTCTAACTTATAGACATGATGTGGATACTTTAAACTGACAAATCCAGGTGGTTGTTTCACATAGACTTCCTCCTGAAGTATTCCATTAAGGAAAGCACTTTTCACATCTATTTGATAGACTTTGAAGTCTTTATATGCTGCATAATCTAAGAACAACCTTATGGCTTCAATTCTAGCAACAGGGGCAAATGTCTCATCATAATCTATTCCGTCTTCTTGTCTATACCCTTGTGCTACTAGCCTGACTTTGCTCCTAACAATCACTCCATCCTTGTCCATCTTGTTTCTATAGACCCACTTAGTGCCTATAATTGTATGATCTTTGGGGGCTGGGACAAGACTCCATACTTTGTTTCTCAAAGTCATTTAATTCCTCTTGCATAGCTTCAATCTAGTCCTCATCCTCTAAGGCTTCTTCAGTCTTCTTTGGTTCCATTTGAGATAGGAAACCAAAGTAAGCAGCATAGTTTGCCGTTTCCTTAGACATGGTAATCAATCTTTCTTGAATATTGCCAATTACTTGATCATGAGGATGATATTTGAGTAACTTAAATGTTGTAGTAGGAGATTGTGGTTATGGACTTGAGTGATATTGAGGACTCTGAGGTGAACCAACATCCTCAGTCTTAATTGCATCATTGTCATCAAACTGTTGATCACCAAGATCTTCAGTCTGAGTAATATCTCTCCAAAGGGATTAATGAACTCATCATCTTTCTTAGCCGAGAGTCCTTTGGAGCTTGTGATAATCTTTTAGATGTACATACATCTTCATCACTGTCATCATCTATGACATACATAGGATTTGACATCTTAGTTTTCTCAGGCTTTTCAAGCTCACTCAGACTGACTGAGTCAGCTTGACTTTTGTTAGCTTGATCAATACTGTCTTCATCAAATGAGACATGAATTGATTCTTCTATAGCCTTTCTCCTTGAGTTATACACTCTGTAAGAATTGAAGATTGAGGAATAACCAACTAAAATTCCAGGATCAGCTTTAGGTTCCAACTTATGGAGCTAATCTCTTTGATTCAGCACATATCATTTTGAACCAAAGATATGGAAGTAACCTATATTGGGTTTCTTGATTTATACATTTCATAAGCAGTTTTGCCATGTCTTTTGACTATGATTGATCTATTTTAGGTATAATATGCTGTACTGATAGCTTCATCCCAGAAATAGAGTTTCAATCCTGCCTCACACAGCATTGTTCTAGCAGCCTCAATTAAGGTTCTATTTCTCCTTTCAGCAACTCCATTTTGTTGAGGAGTTCTAACTGAGGAGAAATTTTGTAATATTCCTTCTTGTTCACAAAATCCTTCTTGTGTTGAGTGTCTAAACTCAGTCCCATGATCACTTTTAAGTTGCTTAACAGACTTACCTTTTTGCAACTCTTCCTGTTTAATAAAACTTATTATCTCCAGGGCAGCTTCACTTTTGGCTTTAAGGAATATTACCCAGGTGAATATAGAGAACTCATCTACTATCACCAGGGTGTACTTCTTGCCACTTAGGCTTGGAGTACTTATGGGTCCAAACAGATCCATATGCAACATATGCAATGGGTCTGTTATTGAAATATTTTGCTTTGATTTGAATGACCCTTTGTGATGTTTCCCTTGCTCACAAGCTGAGCACAATTTGTCTTTAACAAATGTGATCTTTGGGAATCCAGAGACCAACTCTTTGTTGGATAGCATATTTATATTTTTGAAATTTAAATGTGATAACCTTTTATGCCATAGCCAACTCAGCTTAGGAACAGATTGGGAATATAAGCAAGTTTCAGTATAGGGATCAGCAGAATTAAGATCAAGTAGATATACATCTCTCTCTCTCTCTCTCTCTCTCTCTTTGCTATTAGCACTGGCTTACCCTTTACATTGTATATTGTTCCTGCTTTCTTCCTAAAAGTAACAACATTGTCTTCATCACACAATTGACTGATACTTATCAGATTGTGTTTAAGACCTTTAACGTATGCAACCTTCTAGAAATTAACCTTGCCAGCATGCATTTTCCCATATCCTTTAGTTCTCCATGGGAATTATCACCAAATGTTACTTTAGGACCTTCATCTTCCTGAATTTCACTTAGAAGTACTTTCCACCCTGTCATGTGCCTTGAGCATCCACTATCCAAGTACCATTTACTTGAACCCTGCACATGAACAGAAAACTAAACATATTAGTTTTGTTTGGGAACCCACTTTGTAGTAGGTTCAGATGATGAGCACTTAGCCGTTTCATCTTGTGGAGCTGACTGGTCAGCTTGAGCAGGTGTTGAGTCCTGCGTAGGCTGATCAGCTTGTTCCTTATCAGGCCTTAAAGTTTCACTATCACAGTCTTTGGCCTCATGTCCTCTACCTCCACAATTGTAGTGTTTCCTTCTACCAATGACTGCAGGGGGCAGATTATCCAATAATCCTTTTGAGAACTTGCTCTCAGTTTTAGGATTATAGGATGTGGATAATTTCTCAAATTTCTTTGCAAGCTGATTCACCTGATGCTCATTGTATTTGGACTTACCTTTGTCATGTCTAGGTTTATTATCCTTTTGATCAGAAGTTTGACCAACAAACTTCTTTTCATTGACTTTGGACTTACCATCGTCATGTTTTCTAGACTTACCAGTTTCAACAGCTTTGGACTTACCACTGTTGAGTTCTCTGGACTTACCAGTTTCAACAACTTTGCACTTACCATTGTTGTGATATGACATCTGACTTACAATTGTCTTACTATTCTTGAAGCTTCTCTCTGAACTAGAGAGAGAGTGCTGTCTTTTGAAAGGGTTTGGATTCAACCTTTCAATAACAGACGTTATTTGAATAGGCTGAGTGCCCAATCTATCATGTACAGACTTACTATGCTGTTTAGAAGTTGAACACTCATTTCCATGATCCTTTGCCTTTACAAACTTATTGTATTTGAGGCTTGGATCATGTCTCTTTTCCGAGGCTGACTTCTGAAACTCAATCAGTTGTCTATCATCCTCAGAATCTGTACTTGCTATCTCATCATCATCAGCTGCATAAGCTGCGGATTGATAGTCACCTCCAAGTACAGCTTTTACCTATTTAGGGATCTGCTGATTGATACACTGTTCACCAAGCCTTGATGACTTACACCAGGATTCAGTGACCTTCTGAAGTTGGTCAGCTTTATCCTTGGCTTCTTGAAGTTCTTCACTCAGAAGTTTGTTAATGTGTCTTTGACATTCAAGATCACATTGTGCTTTCTTTCCAGGAGTAATGAGAGTTTGATTTTCCTTAATCTCATTCTTGAGCTTAGTGATATCAGCTTTGAGGTAAGCTTGAGACTTAAGGTTGGTCTTAAAGTCGTTTAACAAATAACCAAATGTAAGACCTTTTTCTTCATCGATGTAACAGTTGAAGTTACTAACCTTGTACATGGAGAAAGGATCCCATTCACTTAGTTTGCTGTTTTCCTCAGCTTCCTTCATGTCAGCTTCAAAAGTTGATTCAGATAGACCATAATCAACTTCATCTAATTCAAACTCTTCATCTTCTTGAGCCATCAGACACTTGTCATCATCATCTGAGGTAGATGATTATGTATCTCAAGTTTCAACATAAAGTCCTTTAGCATTGGACTTGTCTTTACGCTTTCCTTTCTTGAGCTGAGTATATTTCTTCTTGTACTTATCAGCTCTGTAAGCATTCTTGTCAGCTACTAAAGCTGTTTTATCCTTTTTTATTCTGCACTCAGCAACAATGTGTCCCTTTTTCTGACAGTTGAAGAACATAACTTTCTTGGGATCAAAAGAACTCTTTCCTTTGCCCCTGTCAGATCTTCCTTTTCCCCCTTTGAATTCTTCTTAGTCTTCTGGAAAGCATAGCCATTTGTTCAGTGATAGTCTGAACATCATCAGTTTTATTTGAGTCTGAGTGGTCATCTTGAGAGTCTGACTTAGTCTCAGATTCAGCTATGAGGGCTTTTGATATCCTTTTCTTCTTCTCTGCAACTAATGCAGTTTCATGTTTATCAAGAGAGTCCTTCATTTGTTGTTGAGAAGATTTCTTGTGTTCTGTGGTCACCTCATTAATATAAGCTTGCCTGACTGTAGGTTATACATGTGTAATGTACCTCCAGCCCTTAGTGCTATGGTCACCTCATTAAATTTCTCTGGTAACACATCCAGAAATTTCAGCACTAGGTCAGCTTCACCTTTTAAATTCCCACACTTAGCAGGACATTAATCAAGCAGTGAAACCTTGTAAACAAATCAGGCAAGGTTTCATTCTTCATAGAAAAGAAGTTTCCATAAGATCTGTTAAGATCATTCTTCTTATGCTGCTTGACCAAATCTGTACCCTCATATGTAATACTCAGAGTATCCCAGATCTCTTTTGCAGATTGACACCCAGTCACAGTATGTAAGATCTCATTGGTCAGGGCATTTTCCAAAACACTCTTTGCTTTGTCATCCAGAGAATGTAATTTCTAATCCTCTTCAGTCCAGGATGCCAAAGTCTTCTTGACTTCCTTTTCAGTCTTGTCAGGAGACTTATCATTAACTGCAGCAGGAATCTTTAGGTTAATTTGTCCACGAGTTATGACATCGTACATTCTGATGTCAATGGACTTAATATTAGAACTAATCTAATATTTATCTCTTGAACTTTGGATGTAGAAATTCCCAAAGTACAATTTCTCTGTTAATTTCTTCTAACAGCCTTTCAGCTTCTGCATCCCCTCTGAGTTCTTTCTGTTGGATACGAATGAGTTTATTCAGCTTGTACCTCACAAAATGTCTTGAGCTTTCATCACCATAGCAACTTCTTATTCTTATGGCATCCTTAGCCTTCAGATAACAAATTTCAGAAAATTTGATGAAGTTAGGATTTCCCTTCTGATCCTTAAACATAAACTCCTGAATTGGTGTATCTGTAACTTGGTTCTCTTTGAATATCACACCTTCAGTGTAACACCCCGATTTTGAAAACCAGATTTTTCATTTTAATAATAATAAATCAAGAATCCATACTGCGTGGATCCGTCTGCAAACTTTAATTATATCAAACCTGTTTTTCAAAACATAATAATTACAGCGAAAGCTATAAAAGTGGCGATAATACAAACCAAAGTCAACCACAACGTACAAAAGTTACCGTTGGTGTTACCATGATTTCGTCCGACCATCACAAAATAAATAGATACAACATAAGTATCATGCAAAGTGTTCCTCCAAAACATTAATACATTCAGCAGGCACTCAACACACATGCCTAAGTATCACCTGCATCATGGGGAGAGTATCTATTAGCTATTTAAAGCTAGTGAGCCTAAGATAGCATAATCATTAACATAAACATATCACATATCATATATCAATCATCAGATAATGCTATCCTAGCATCTCGCGATGAGCTGGCACAGCCAGAAGGAAGCATAATCTTGCAGGGTAGCTAGCCCGGCTCAACACTCCTAACTGGGGAAACCAGACACATCAACCGCGCGGGTGGGTGAGCGGGTAGCGGTCCACCGTTGCGTTTCAGGCCACAGCCTTCATGGAGTACAACAATAAGTCATCCCCATATGACTCGGGGAACGTTGGGTTTGCAACCCCAGGTAGTTGACGCTATCATCGACCCGCAGGTCTCAAAACGCCCCAGCGCACTGGCCCCGTTCAAGGACTATAACCAGCCCCCATATCTCGGATCCGATCACAAATACAAATCTGACCCATTCGGGCCTCATAGCGCGCATATCATAACCATATAATATCCATGGTTCAATTCATACATGCTTCTTGCATAATCATAATCATATCTCAAATCCTGATTCAATTGTTACATGTGTCATGCATAAACATAGCATACATAAAGGTTAATTACATTTCATGGAATTACTAATACATAACACATATAGATAACATGTAACACGGTTATATTAATTCTTATGTTATCCTATACTCACCTGAGAGGATAGAGGCTACAGTAAGCAAATATCGCGATCGTCTCCTTCTTCAGAGTCATACAATTCACCTATAAGATAATACTCATGTTTAAACACTTCACTCTAGTACATCTACTAATAAAACCCATATGATATACCTAATGATGTCTTTAAACTACTTAGAGCCCTAAACCAGCATCCCGTATAACAAAACATCGAAAAACAGCACAACACAGCCTACTGCACAAAATAGACCCCTACGGCCGTAAAGGATTTGTTCTACGGCCGTAGAACACTTCACAATACATCTCTACAACCGTAAGCCCTAAACCCTACGCCCGTAGAGCTTGCTCCTTCTGCGAACCACACAAAACACCTCCCTACGACCGTAGAGGCTCTACCATACGGCCGTAGAGAACACAAAAGAGTCCTACGGCCGTAGAGATTATCCTCTACGCCCGTAGAGAAACCACGAACAGCAGGCTTCGTCCCTGTTCGTGTACAGACCTGCAAACCCGCGTTTTGACACCCAAATCGACTAAAACTCAACCTCAATCGTTTATATACTTTATTTATCATCTATAGAAGTTGGCTAACACCTTTTATACATAAAACCCACCTCAAAACACCATTTAATCCTTCAATTTGGTGTTCATTACTTATAAACTCAAAACTAGATTTAAAGCTCAAGAACACTTACAAATCTGATAATACACAACAGATCGAAGCTTGACTTGTTACTGAAATCACTTGACAATCGTTTCCCTTCTTGATTTTTCTTCCAAAACTCTAAGAGTTGAGAGAGTATGCGTGTATGTATGTGTCTGTGTGTTTGCGTGATTGAGAAGAGAAGAGAAGATAAAAGGCTGACTTAATTCTCAATAATATCCACAAGGGTATTTTGTTCCCCTTTACAACTTATAAACTAATACCCGTTTACCCTGTTCAACTAACGGGGATGTTTCCGGAATCCTTATTCAAAACCATCTACTAAAATACTAATTTATCCATTAATAAATCTGAGATTCTAAGACACCAAGAGTATATACGACTAGGCCCTTTTTGAGGATGTTACAAATCTACCCCCCTTAAAGAGGATTCCGTCCTCGGAATCCTGTCTTACTTAAACTCACAACTACAATCCGCTAACAGACTTCTTTCAACGAGCAATGCCTTCAGCTAAACTTATCATTAATTAGCGGTTCACAAACGTCAACTCCTCAAATCTAGTCAATTTGAACCCGCAGGTTTTATCAAATAAATCTCTTAACTCTAAACTATCGGACTCATCTGTTCTCAACAGTGCAATGGTGCACAATGAAAGAGGATTAGACCTCTTATACTCTTATTACAACTACAGTTCAATTTATTGTTACGTTGAATATTTTCCATATAGAAACGTATTTATAATTCCACTTATTACTATAATCACACGTTTAGTTATAAACTACCATCCTCATTCTACAATAAACCAACATGAGAATCCTCAATACCATAATCTACTTACTTCCACTAACTACAATGCTAACACTACACAAAATGCTCTCCTCATTTACTTTCTCAAATAATCTGACTAAACAAAACATAAATAATATACTTGATACTTTTACCATATTTTACTAACACAACAAGCAAGTAACAATAGCATTTCAAGAATACAACACTCTTTCACTCACCCCATGACCTCCCGAGGAACACTAAACAATGGTCGGGCCTGGGTTTGAGACTGAATACTCTTTCAAGTACCCAATTCACTCAAACCTAGGCTCTGATACCAACATGTAACACCCCGATTTTGAAAACCAGATTTTTCATTTTAATAATAATAAATCAAGAATCCATACTGCGTGGATCCGTCTGCAAACTTTAATTATATTAAACCTGTTTTTCAAAACATAATAATTACAGCGAAAGCTATAAAAGTGGCGATAATACAAACCAAAGTCAACCACAACGTACAAAAGTTACCGTTGGTGTTACCATGATTTCGTCCGACCATCACAAAATAAATAGATACAACATAAGTATCATGCAAAGTGTTCCTCCAAAACATTAATACATTCAGCAGGCACTCAACACACATGCCTAAGTATCACCTGCATCATGGGGAGAGTATCTGTTAGCTATTTAAAGCTAGTGAGCCTAAGATAGCATAATCATTAACATAAACATATCACATATCATATATCAATCATCAGATAATGCTATCCTAGCATCTCGCGATGAGCTGGCACAGCCAGAAGGAAGCATAATCTTGCAGGGTAGCTAGCCCGGCTCAACACTCCTAACTGGGGAAACCAGACACATCAACCGCGCGGGTGGGTGAGCGGGTAGCGGTCCACCGTTGCGTTTCAGGCCACAGCCTTCATGGAGTACAACAATAAGTCATCCCCATATGACTCGGGGAACGTTGGGTTTGCAACCCCAGGTAGTTGACGCTATCATCGACCCGCAGGTCTCAAAACGCCCCAGCGCACTGGCCCCGTTCAAGGACTATAACCAGCCCCCATATCTCGGATCCGATCACAAATACAAATCTGACCCATTCGGGCCTCATAGCGCGCATATCATAACCATATAATATCCATGGTTCAATTCATACATGCTTCTTGCATAATCATAATCATATCTCAAATCCTGATTCAATTGTTACATGTGTCATGCATAAACATAGCATACATAAAGGTTAATTACATTTCATGGAATTACTAATACATAACACATATAGATAACATGTAACACGGTTATATTAATTCTTATGTTATCCTATACTCACCTGAGAGGATAGAGGCTACAGTAAGCAAATATCGCGATCGTCTCCTTCTTCAGAGTCATACAATTCACCTATAAGATAATACTCATGTTTAAACACTTCACTCTAGTACATCTACTAATAAAACCCATATGATATACCTAATGATGTCTTTAAACTACTTAGAGCCCTAAACCAGCATCCCGTATAACAAAACATCGAAAAACAGCACAACACAGCCTACTGCACAAAATAGACCCCTACGGCCGTAAAGGATTTGTTCTACGGCCGTAGAACACTTCACAATACATCTCTACAACCGTAAGCCCTAAACCCTACGCCCGTAGAGCTTGCTCCTTCTGCGAACCACACAAAACACCTCCCTACGACCGTAGAGGCTCTACCATACGGCCGTAGAGAACACAAAAGAGTCCTACGGCCGTAGAGATTATCCTCTACGCCCGTAGAGAAACCACGAACAGCAGGCTTCGTCCCTGTTCGTGTACAGACCTGCAAACCCGCGTTTTGACACCCAAATCGACTAAAACTCAACCTCAATCGTTTATATACTTTATTTATCATCTATAGAAGTTGGCTAACACCTTTTATACATAAAACCCACCTCAAAACACCATTTAATCCTTCAATTTGGTGTTCATTACTTATAAACTCAAAACTAGATTTAAAGCTCAAGAACACTTACAAATCTGATAATACACAGCAGATCGAAGCTTGACTTGTTACTGAAATCACTTGACAATCCTTTCCCTTCTTGATTTTTCTTCCAAAACTCCAAGAGTTGAGAGAGTATGCGTGTATGTATGTGTCTGTGTGTTTGCGTGATTGAGAAGAGAAGAGAAGATAAAAGGCTGACTTAATTCTCAATAATATCCACAAGGGTATTTTGTTCCCCTTTACAACTTATAAACTAATACCCGTTTACCCTGTTCAACTAACGGGGATGTTTCCGGAATCCTTATTCAAAACCATCTACTAAAATACTAATTTATCCATTAATAAATCTGAGATTCTAAGACACCAAGAGTATATACGACTAGGCCCTTTTTGAGGATGTTACATTCAGGTACATTAAACATGCTTTCCCATTGCAGACTAGGAACTGGAACATATCTCAGCTCCTCAGCTCTAGAAATCAGCTTAGAGACTTCAGATGTAATCTCTTGTTTGATTTGACTCTTTTTAAACTTCTTGAGCATCATCATAATCCTTTTCCATTCAATGTAGCCCATTCTATGAACATATCTTAGGTCCATTCCTAGTGTTAACTTATCACCAAATAGGAAAGTGAGAATGATGGCTCTATTTGATCTGCTCAGAGTCATATCCTTGATTTCTTTGTTGTAGCTTCTTCTAAAGTAGCATTCCTGAATGTCTACATCTGTGTATGGGATTGGATCAGGCCTTGGACCAAAGTAGTCAGCTTCAGCTTGAGCTAAAGATTTTCTTTCCACTTCTTGTTCTTTGTCCCTTTCTTCTTTCTCTCTTCTCCTTCTGAGCTCATCAAGAGATATCCCAAGCTCATCAGCTTCTTCCTTTTCAAGCTGTTCAATCATCATTCTTGTGGCTCTATCTTCTTCAGTTTCAGAAACACTGTTAGCTTCGTCTACAGATTCCTCTACAATTTTCCTTCTTTTTGCTGCAAGTTCCTCTACCACAATTTCTAACTCTCCCCAAATCTGTGTTTGCTCCTCTGCTCCTTTGGCTAGAACTAACTCAGCATCAGCCTCTTAAACCTTCTCCCCTTTTTTGTCATCATAAATAGGGGTTGAAGTTTGTTTTTGTTTTAGGGCAGCAACTGCAGATGTAAGCTCTCTGACATCATTGGTTAGCTTTTCAATCCTTTGATAAATCTTCCTTTTGTTCTTCTTTCTGTTGAGGTGAAACAAATCAAATTGAGCTTCAATAAAGGATTGTAATTCTTGGATGTGAGATGAGGGAGTGTCAATCTCTACTATTCTTTTCAACAATTGTGGAGACTTACTCCTTCATTTGATATCAAAATCTTGTTCTTCCGAGGTAAAAGAATCAAGAACCTCAGTTGAAGTAGCAGGAGAGATAACTGTGGAGTGTTTGGGTACATCCTTCTGGAGTTGGTATCTACCCCCAAATTCATCTGTACCAGAGTTTGAACCCTGTAACTCAACTTGGTATCTAGGTGAATCATTGGCAGGTAGTGCAGGAGAGTGTGGGAAGTAAAGAGAATGAGTTTGGCTCAAAGTGTGATGAGAAAGGGTAGGTGGTTGGTCAGTTTGGTGAGTGGGGGTAGTTAACCTTGGGGATTGGTCAAGTCTTCGATGTAACCTGAGTGTGTCTGCTCAGGTACAGTATTAGGCTCTCCCATGGCTCTGGAGAGTGTGGGCTGAGTAGACACCACACCCTGGTTTGGCTGCAGGGATAGAGTGAGCCTCAAGGTTGGCACCTTAAGAGTAGGTGTCTCCCCCTCAACTCCTGCCTGTGGAGGTATCCGTGTGATATCAGCTCCAGTAGTATCTTTAGGTGCGACACTACTTTTGGCAATTTTTATCATATAGGTATGGAAAATATCATTGGTAGCAGTGGGAACACCAAGGATGGCTTCAGATTGAAGTTTTAGATGGATAGAAGGTAGAGGAGATGGGTTAGACTGTGTTGGGCTGATCACACTCTTATCTCCAAATAAGGATGGAGAATAATGAGAAGAAGAAGAGAGTAGAGAAGTTATACCTGTGTGGGGGTCTACCAACCAATGGAAACCCTGAAGATTGTTGAGAGATGGATGGAGATGTAGTAGACTCATCCTCAGCTTCAACAGTTTCAAGCTCAGCTTGAGCTTCTTGGTTAGCTTGAGCTACTCCCCCTTGATCATACTCCTCATTTTTACTCACAAAAGAAGCTCTTTTAGCAATCCATTACATGGGCTCACTTAGTCCCTCTTGCTTTGGAAAGATATCATTGTTGAACATCTTTGAGCTAAGTGCTGGTGTGAGGAACAAATCCTGTCCAACTTCATACAGTTGAATCCCCAACTCAACTTCTATCACTAGGGACAAGTACCTAATGTATGGCACATGTAGGTCCCTTGGTGTTGGTCCCTTGGTGAGAGTATCAACATGCAAGTAATGTGTAGAAGGGGGGTTGAATACACTTACTGCGGAAAATTGAACAAATAAATAAAAAGTGTTACACAAATCAAACCACATGAAATCTAATGCTTTCATTAATAAGAAGATGATTACAGTGTCTATCAAGTAAACAACACTTGATATGTAAACACCTAATGTAAATCAAATTTCTCAATATCTCAAACTTGCTATCTATAATCATCTTATGATTATAGATACAAACTGACTCTCTAAACAGGATTTATTCACAGATTGAATACTTACCAACTTTACAACAGACGTGAAGATCGAACACAAGAACTATGTTGTCAATCTGTGAATTTCTTGATCACGTTGAACTTACAAACAATGTATCAAGACTCGTAACACATACGATGGTTTGTTTAGGTTGAGGTGAGATCCTCTAAACTTATCAGGAGATAAGTATTTATAATCCTGTTCCTACGGATCCTAACAAACTAGAACTTATCCTAATCTGCTAACAAACTAACGGATAACACGGAATCTTGAATCTTTTATCTTGAGTCTTCAATCTTCAATCTTGATTCGGACGTCTTTTTATCCATACCGTAGATATAGAGAGTAAAAGGAATTTAAAACATATTTAAGTTCTCTTAAACTGACTTCTTTTGTCAGACTGAGTTACTCAGCTTGAAACTCATCAAGCTGAGTCATTCGAGAACAAACTCAAAATCAAACATGTATTAACATGTATAATGACTAACTCTAGAAGCCATAAGAGTTAGCTAGAACTTACTTAGCAACTCTGTTGAGCTAATGCAGTCTAGAAACTGAGTCACTCAGCTCGAAACGCATCAAGCTGAATACTCAACCTATACCTTAGGTGACACACACAGCCTATCAAACATATTGATAAACTAACTAAGATATAGTCTAAGCTGATCAACTATATGCTCAGCTTATACTCAGCTTATGCTCAGTCAGAAACACTATAAGTGCTCAGTATGATCAAGCTTTATAATTCTGTTTAAGTTGTATTTAGAACATATTTTACAAACTTAACTTTGTTTCATCAAATCTTGACTAATGAGGTCATTTGACCAACACTTGGTGTCTTCATCACACAATTGAGAATATTACCCTTTGCATTGTAGATTGGTCCTGCTTTCTTCCTAAAAGTAACAACATTGTCTTCATCACACAATTGACTGATACTTTTCAGATTGTGTTTAAGACCTTTAACGTATGCAACCTTCTGGAAAGTAACCTTGCTAGCATGCATCTTCCCATATCCTTTAGTTCTTCCATGGAGTTATCACCAAATGTTACTTTAGGACTTTCATCTTCCTAGAATTCACTTAGAAGTCCTTTCCACCCTGTCATGTGCCTTGAGCATCCACTATCCAAGTACCATTTACTTGAACCTTGCACATGAAAAACTAAACATATTAGTTTTGTTTAGGAACCCCCTCTAAAGTGGGTTCACATGATGAGAACTTGATATTGCCTATTTTATACATATAAATATACGCGATTTACGGCAATATTTGGTTTTATAAATGTTAAAAATGGTTAAATATGATAAAATATATGCCATATAATGAATTCCCATGTTTTACAGGTAACTTGGACGAGAAATGAGAGAAAATGCGGAAAATACGCGCAAAACAGGAACAAAATGAAAAAGTCAACAAAAAGTCAGCAATCTTGCCGAGATTTGGACAATATCGCCGAGATTTGGACAATATCGCCGAGATTTGGCCTAACAATCTCGCCGAGATTGAGGCAATCTTGCCGAGATCTCGACCTAACATTTTCCACCGAGATAATCGATTAAACAGTTCGGAAGTGGAAATACCTAAAAATCTCGCCGAGATCTACCCAATCTCGCCGAGATTGACCTGTTTTCAGCCTATAAATAGAGTCATTCTCTTCTCATTTCAAGGAACGAATTCTATCAAACACTCTCCGAATTTCTCTCTATAATATGTAATATTTAGTGTGTTTTTAGTAGCAGTTTAGTAGTAGGTTAGATTAGTTAATAAGTTCGGGAATCGGGAGGATTCTAATTCATGGGAAAGTGAAGAAGGAGGAGAAATCGATACCAATCTTCAAGGAACCTCTTTTGAACCCGATAGAATAGTCTTTTACCGGCAGACGTAAAGAACTGGATTTGAATTATGGTTTGGTTTGATTTGTTTTTATTTGGTGTGGTGTGATTTTTTTTCTTTGTTTGTTTTTTTTATTTTGTGAAGATTATTTAAAGAAATGGTGTCTAGAATGACAGAATCAGTAAGGTTGTTGGATTTTCTGAAAGGTAAAATACCGAAAGGATCCTGCCTTCTGATCGACTTGCCTGGCCATTTTCTAAAAATAATTCTTTGCCCAAAAATACAAAAAAACTATAAAACCCAAAACTCAAAAAAAAAAATAATGTTAGTGTGATTTATTTTTATTTGTGTGATAATAATGATGCCGATGAACAGAAATTTTGGAATAGAAAGGAAATACATCCAAGATACATGTGGAAAAATTCAATACGAACAGGAAGTATTTCTACTTCAACTATCTTATTTTCTTGTTTAGATTGTTACATTGGGGACAATGTAAATTTTAAGCGTGGGAAGGGAGTTATATTGAATTTTCATGAACACTAATCTTTGTGAATCTTAAAGCATGCTATCCGGATTACATTTCAGGAAAATCAGGTAAAATTTTTCGATTTAGACATTTTATTTTGAACAAATTATTGAAGTAAAGTTGAATGTTTCTATTATATTTTCTAAAATTTTTAGTAGACGCATAACTTCTCAATAATGTCACACTTATTTAAGAGAGATTGAGCCTAAAGATTATAGATTTTTTCTATGAATCTTTCTTTTCGTGATGACGCAATTAAAAATTTATTACTTCAGAACTTGATTTTGTCATACTTGTTAAAACCGCAAAAATGAGATTAATATCACAATTGCACTGATAAAGGCTTTCTTTTGTTTCTAACATACTAATTTTTGATTAACTCTAATCTTTGTGTTGCGTAGTGCTTACTTTTAGCACTCGATACCTTTGTAGACTTGTTGAAGCCTAGCCTTTTTATTTTCTTAGCCTAACAATTAACCTTCCGTTTTGACCATCTTTTGGCCGTAACATAAACTCGGGATCAAGTTAAATAGTTAGTGTCTAAGTATGTTAGTTTGTGGTAGATGCAAATTTTTTACAAATAAGAGAAAAACGTTGATAACGTATATTAAAAACGTTTTGGCTAAAAAATAGATTAGAATGTTATTATAGTTATATTTTTGTGATTTATGTTGTAAAAACTTGTAGCATATGCACGAAAAAAATAAATAAATAATAAAATAAAAAAAATATGGAGAAAATTCGTGCATTACAAGTTCGTAGATTCATTTCAATTCAGTAAATAAATAGTCATTTTCTATTTTAACAAAATCCCGGATTTTTGTTACATTAACCATATGTCTAATTTCTAACTTAGTGTTACAAACCCGAAATTCCTTTTGACGGTTGATACTCTAGCGGTGGAAATAAGATGCAATTTCAAGCTTATGATAGTAATTATTTTTTATTGGATTTGATGAGTGATCAACACAAAATTCATGCCTAAACACTTGAGCGATTGAGTGAATTCCTTGGTGAGAAACAAGAAGTTATGTTCGATCAATTACTAAAATCTTAGAAATATTATAGTTATATTTCGAGTTTGCTTGATTAATGTGTTCTAATATAATGTCGGGATTGATAATTTAATGACTTGATTTTCAGATATGATTGGATAGCTTTTTTGAGGACAAACAAAGGGTCAAGTGTGGGAATATGATATTGCCTATTTTATACATATAAATATATGTAATATTTAGTGTGTTTTTAGTAGTAGTTTAGTAGTTGGTTAGATTAGTTAATAAGTTCGGGAATCGGGAGGATTCTAATTCACGGGAAAGTGAAAAAGGAGGAGAAATCGATACCAATCTTCAAGGAACCTCTTTTGAACCACCGTCATCATCACGATCTACTGAGTTTGTTAATCTATACTTTCGTATATTTATCATTTCGAGTTTATCTTTGTTGTCGATCAAATCTAGTATGTCTATGTGCTAGCTTGTTTGTATTTATTATGATGTAATGAACCCGAAAACGTATTTGGTTTATATTTTGGATTATGTTTTTATCTTGAACATTTATCATGTTTCATTCAAAGATCCCTTAAAATATTTAGCTTAAACTTTCGGTTGTTTGATTTGCTGATTTACATGTATCTATTGGACCGGACCATGGCCGTAGTTGTGTGATCTTTTCTACTTTTCACGCAAGTGACGTAGTAGTCAATTTCCCAAACATAAGGAATTGAAATCAGGCACCGATAACCTAGTTGATAATTTAAAGGTCTAATTCTTGAGATGACCGTGGCCTTGGATTAGAGGGCGACGAGACCTCTTAGCCCACGAATGCATGATAAACAGAAGAGTATTTATTTGCATGTTTTTTATTTATATCTTAAATCTGCAGGTCAAATATTGTGGTAGGAGTGACAAAAGTCAACCAATCAATCTCCTAGAGATTTTATCTAATCGAGTTTAATCATATCAAATCCGTTAGTATGGGGATTGAAATCATAATGAATATATCTTTTTCCGTTGAATCAAGTTTCCAACTTATTTTTGAATATAGTTTATATTTATTTTCTGTAGATTTAACTGTGTTATTTATGTTTTTCTTTGCTTGTTAAATCTTTGGTTTCGACCATACCCAAAAATAAGCTTTTCTATATTAATTTATCAAAATTCTAGTATTTAATCTTTAGTTCCGTTCCCTGTGGATACATACCCATTACTTGCCATTACTCTATATTACTATACGATCGGGTCATACTTGCCTGTATCACATGTGGTATTTTAGATTATGGTAAATTATTGGTTTTATAAATTTAAAACTTGAGCGAATAAATATGTATGTATTACCACACGTCAACACTTAGCCGATTCATCTTGTGGAGCTGACTGGTCAGTTTGAGCAGGTGTTGAGTCCTGCATAGGCTGGTCAGTTTGTTCCTTTTCAGGCCTTAAAATTTCACTTTCACAGTCTTTGGCCTCATATCCTCTACCTCCACATTTGTAGCACTTTTTCTACTAGTAACTACAGGGGGTAGGTTATCCAATAATCATTTTGAGAATCTGCTCTCAGTTTTAGGATTATAGGTTGTGGATAATTTGTCAACCTTCTTTGAAAGTTGATTCACCTGATGCTCATTGAATTTGGACTTATCTTTGTCATATCTAGGCTTATTATCCTTTTGATCAGAAGTTTGATCAACAAACTTCTTTTCATCTCTTTCATTGACTTTGGACTTACCTTTGTCATGTTCTCTTGTGTTAGAACTATATTATTGTAATAGAATAGGAGTTTAACAATAGTTGAGGGTGCTTATTGTAAATATACCTTATAGGTATATAAGCCTTGTGATACACAAGGAATTGTAAGGATTGCCACACTTACAAGAAATAAACTATGTGTGTTTTGAAGGTGAAACGAGATTCTCTCTCTACCTCTTCATAGTTATCTTAGCAATCCTTCATTCTACCGCTTGTTTATTCCTAACAAGTGGTATCAGAGCACCCTTGTCTTTTTGGACATAGAAAGCTAAATAGGAGTTTAACAATAGTTGAGGGTGCTTATTGTAAATATACCTTATAGGTATATAAGCCTTGTGATACACAAGGAATTGTAAGGATTGCGACACTTACATAAAATAAACTATGTGTGTTTTGAAGGTGAAACGAGATTCTCTCTCTATCTCTTCATAGTTATCTTAGCAATCCTTCATTCTACCGCTTGTTTATTCCTAACATCTTGACTTACCAGTTTCAACAACTTTAGACTTACCATTATTGTTGTGATATGACCTCTGACTTACAGTTGTCTTCCTATTCTTGAAGTTTCTCTCTGAACTGGATAGAGAATGTTGTCTTTTGAAAGGGTTTGGATTTAACCTTTCAATAACAGGTTTCCTTTGAATAGGCTAAGTGCCCAATCTATCATGCACATACTTACTATGATGTCTTGAAGTTGAACACTCATATCCTGTTGGATTATGTGCAGAGATAGTTAATAGGTACATTGTGTCCAATGTTATAAGAGACTAAAGGGTCACACTGCTACACACCCAAATTAGAACAGTTGGAATTTACCATAAATCTGTGTGGAAATAATTAATCAGTTGGATTAATTATTAGAGAGAAAAGTGAATAATTAATTAGTCGAAACTATTATCAGAAAGGAAATAAATAATAAATAGTTATTTATTATTTAAGGATAAATTAATTATTAAGTTTAATATTTAATGGACCAGTTAATTAATAATTAATTAACTAACTAGTAAAGTCCAGGGGGTCAAAGTAAGAGGAATGAAAGTTTAATTAAAGACATGGGCTTTATTTAAATGGCTTGGGCTTTTTAATGAGGTTTATAAATAACTTGTCAAGCTTTAAGGATTAATCATCACAAGCCTCCACTCTCTCTCCCTCTTGTTGACTCTCTCTCTCTCTCGTCGACACACTCTCTCTCTCTCTCGGCTCTCTCCTTTCTCGTCGAACTCAAGAACAACACCCAAGGGTGTTTCGGCTTTTGGAGGTCGACGCACACATACATACATACTCAAGATTTAGAGTATTGTTGATCGGGTAAATCCAGGAGCGGTCTAGCAGCCAGTTCATTGGAGGTGCAGTATTGGTGGACTGTCTTTAGCAATCCGAGGATCAAAGCAGGTAAAATTCTAAACCTTTATTGTAGGTTATTGAGAAATTGTAATAGATCATTAGTTTAAAGATCCTAACCCTTTTTGGGGTTTAGAGGGTTGTGTTCAATTCAGTTCCGCTTTAGGATTGAACCAGTAGAATCAAACCCAGGGCTTGACCAGTTTGTGTCATATGGTGGTTTGGTCAGATCAAAACCCTTCAATGGTATCAGAGCCTCGGCTCTATGATCTTTTAGTTTCTAGTTTATCTGTTTTTAGGATTAAGGTTTGATTCTTGATCTCCTACTTGTACTTGGCTTTTTCGAAAATCACCAAGGGCAACAAAAACAGTTTGTTTTTGTTATCCAGTTTTAAAAGGTTTAATCCTATCAATCAGAAAGTTTAAACAGTTAGTTTAAACGGTTAAAAGGATTGTGATTTTTGGATAAGGAAAAGTTTGAATTAAGATAAATTAAACAGTTTTGTTTTAATTATTAAACCTAGTTAATCCAGTTAATTGATTCGTTTAGGTTGTATGATCTTCTAATTCATCTTGTTCTTCTCCACATAATTTTCGAAAACCATAGGGTGATAAAAACAAGTTTCTATTTTTATCCAGATCATAAAAGTTTTAACTTTAATCAAATAGGTTTAAACAAGGTTTATGTTTAAACGGTTAAAAGATAAGCTTTTTATCTAAAACTTGATCTTAACCAGAAATTTGAACTGTTTCTGTTTAAAGGTTAAAATCTGGTTTTAGGATTATTAATTATTAATGAAACAACTTTTAGGTTTACATTAATAATTAAAAGGTTTTGGTTTTTGGATTAAATCCAGTTTTTAATCGGAAAACGGGAACCGAGACCACCACCGTAACTGGCGGTAGTCGACGGCGGCAGCGGCGGTCGACCAGCGGTCGCAGGGTGGTAAGTGACCAGGCGGCATGGTAGGCGGCTTCGGCCCAGGAACCTCGGCCCAGGCACGGTCACGGCCCAAGAAGGGCTATAGACCAAGTGGGTTTCTTGGCCCAAGTGGGTTTCGGCCCAAGGGGTTCTTGGCCAAAGTGGGTTTTCGGTCCAAGATTGGACCTTTCAAAAGGTTTTTCGATTAATTACAAAAGAACGTTATTAATTTTTAAGTTTTAAAATTAATAATGTTTATATAAACTAGTTTTTTATACATTTTAACTAGTTTAGTTAAAATATATAATTTTGGATGTTTATTTATCACGACTAGTTAGACGTCATGTATAAACTCCAAAAGTAAGTTTTTATAAAGGAATGGAGAAACAAACAAGATGATATTTAAATGATCAAATTTGTTAGGTTTAAGTTTTTGGTAAAACTAGTAAAAACCTGACATAGGATTTCATTCAAGTTTTGAGTGAAGTCAAGTTTTTCCAAAGGTTTGTTGGAAAACTATTTTGGTCAAGTAATTTTAAATGTTTTAGAAGATCATAATTCTCTTTTTTGGTTGATAGTTTTTTATCAAAAGGATTAAAGAGAATGGTTGAACGAATCAAGTTTTTGCTTTATCGCATAGTTCTTATTTATATATCTTTTTTCTGCGTGGTTGATATATATACATGTTGTTTATATATGTTGCGTGGTTGTGATATATAGCTATAGTTTTGCCGACTTAGGACTCACTTTTCTTTTCTTTTTGTTTGTTTTTGGTTTTGGGAAGGCTTGTGTGCCAATTACAATCCCTTTCTGAATGTAATTTTGTATTGGTTCGGGGAGGCCTGCGTGCCACTTACAACCCCATTCATTATTGTAATTTGTAATAGATTAGTTGTAGTTTAATCCCTCGACCAAGATGGATTTCAAGAAGGTGTTCAAGGTGATGGCTTGCACGGAGCCCGGGTACTTCGGAGGACGTGTCAAGGCAAGTGGGAGCAATACCTCAAGAAGGCGAATTCAAGTTCTTTATCCTTAGGTTTGGCCTTATGATTAGTTGGCAAA
Source organism: Pulicaria dysenterica (assembly GCA_947179395.2). Classification (NCBI taxonomy): domain Eukaryota; kingdom Viridiplantae; phylum Streptophyta; class Magnoliopsida; order Asterales; family Asteraceae; genus Pulicaria; species Pulicaria dysenterica. The sequence continues at coordinate 64,777,767 of OX359292.1, read as the reverse complement.
ACTATAGGTTTTTATATGCTTATTATCTTTGTGGTTGTGATTTTATTTATTGCCTATTCATGTATGTATGTGATATGTATGTGATGCTAAATAAAAAGGAGTTTAATAATAGGTAATTATTAAACAGAGAAAAACCACGATTTATGACAAACTAGAATACGACTTCAGCTTGTTAGTCGTATTAGTTAAATTTTTTCAAATTTAAAGTTTTTGTCAAGATTATAAGTTTGGAACTTATAAAACCGTTTTGTGCACCAGGCATGAGTACACATGTAAATCGTATTTTTTTAAAACAGTTAGTTTTAAAATGGTTTTTCAAAAACTGGGAAATTAAGTTTTTTCGTTTAAACATAATTATAAAACCCAAGAAAAATCGTAGATCAGTGCGCTACCCACCTAATGGTACACCTTTGCTGTTAATCGGTATTCGGGTGTCGGAAGTGCCCAAACCTTGGGCATCCGGGCTCAAACCATTGCGGGAAAGGGTATGAAAGATTCTGCGATAATCGGGAGTCCCAGCCAGAATTCATACTGTCTTATGTGGTGCGATCTATTTTGGTGATAATCGGGAGTCCCGGCCCAAAAAGCACTAGAGTAGAGTTAAACATACTAGACTAAGTCTAAGTGCTCTACGAGGTTCTAGGAGTCGTATCAGTTAGGTACGATTGGTACAGGGTGTTACCTACCAGAAATAGCATGACTTGGCGGGAAGTGCCCAAACCTTGCGTCAAGTATGTGAAATATGGGTCCTAGGTCTAATATATATTATTTATGGGTTTGATGATATATGTTAGAAAAGTTTATTTGCAATTACTAATTAAACCGGGTTTCAATTTGTAGATGGCAACCAACGTTACCAACACTAACAACCTCTCTCTTCGCTCTATCCTAGAGAAGGATAAGCTTACAGGACCAAACTTTCTCACTTGGGAGAGAAATCTCCGGATCGTGCTGAGGCACGAGAGAAAGTGGTACGTCCTAGAAAAACCTCTGGGGAACCCTGCTGCCAACAACGCCAGGGCAGAAGTCAGGGAGGCTTTTCAGAAGCGCTCTAATGATGCCCTGAACGTGAGTTGCCTCATGCTTGCAACGATGAGTCCAGAGTTGCAGACAAGCATGATGGAAACTCCTGCTTACGACATGATCCGCCAGCTGAGGGACATGTTCCAGGAGCAAGCCCGCACGGAGCGTTATGATGCCACTAAGGCATTTAACTCGTGCAAGACGGTGAAGGGGACATCAGTCAGTAACCACGTCATGAAAATGAAAGGTTACATGGACCACCTGGAGTGGCTTGGGCACCCAGTACCGTTGCAGCTAGCAACGGATACGATACTCAACTCGTTGTGACACGACTATAAGCCTTTTATAGTCAACTACAACATGAACAACATGGAGAAATCCGTGGCTGAGTTGCACTCCATCCTTAAGATAGCGGAGCAGAGTATCGGGACCAAGTCTAAGGACGTCCTCATGGTGGGCAATGGCAGTTACAAGAAGAGGAAGGGGCACAACGGAAAGGGAAAGGGTAAGACTTAGCCAAGCCAGAATGCACCCAGGCCAGTGACAACAATAAGGGCAATAAGCCAATGCCAAACAAAGCAAGAACCGAGAACCGGTGCTTCAAGTGCGGCGAGGCTGGACATTGGAAAAGAGATTGTCCAAAGGCTCACGAGGCAGGAGGCAAGGCTAGCTCCTCAGGTATCGTGTGAATAGCTTCTTTATCACTTTCCACTTGTAAAGTTATTATAAGTATTCTGACATCTTGCAATCGTTTATTGCAGGAGGTGATGGAAAGTGAAGCGGCCCAGCATTAAAGATCTCACGTGCAGCTCAGATTTTTTATAATTCTTTCCTAGTTATTAAACTTTTATTTAAAGTTTTCAGATTTAGTTGGTTTGTTTAAAACTCTTGGTTTGACATTATATTTGAAAGTTTTTGAATTATTTAGCTTATATCCGTGCACGTGTGTTTTTAAATGAACCAGGTTAGTCCAGTTGTGACTAAAGGATACCAATAAGTCAAGTCTTGACTTAATTGGTGATTCATAGTAATCTTATGCAGTAAATTGTTGTAGTTACATAAACGATAGTCCCACTATATATAAATACTTAGATAAACAAGTTGTGTTTATAAAATTAGATAGTTTTTCTAATTTTTCAAGCATTTACGGATTTTTATGAAAAATGAATGTTCAAAGTTTTGAACATATGGAAATAATAGTTATTATTTCTAAGTGTAATAGTTATTGATAAAACATTTGAGAAAGTATAAAGGTGATTATAATAGTTATTATGATCAAGGGTGTTTTATACTAAATGTTTTAAGAAAGGAAATTTAAAATACCATTGCGAGTGTCTTATACTTGTAATTGTGTTAAGTTTAATAAAACCACATTCCGTGATTGGGAGGATGGATATATGGGAAATCCAATTTTTGGTTTCATAGAACAATTAAATTTCTTTCAAAAACTAAGTTTAAAAACAAGTGTTTAGAACACAGGTTTTAGGTGACTTGGTCAAGGATTGACTAAACCTAAAAGTATGTTTTAAAGTAATGCACTTTTTCATAAAAGATAGTGGGAGCATTTGACTAGTGTATTTATCAAGTTATCAAGGTTGATCTAACTAGTATGATAAATACAAGAATGAACTTTTAAAGTACATAATTTTTGGATAATTTTAGAAGTTATCTAAAATAGTAAGTTCTTGAAAAGGGACTAATCCAGGGAACGCATGACTTATTGAGAGGTACTCAATAAAGATGTCATTACAAGACTTTAAGTCAAGTTATGACTAAATAAAATTATATACGTTTTTAAAGAGTTCAAAAGTCAGAATAATTAATATTGTTGGTTGGATATATGTTAGAAATGATAGAATAAGATGCTCTTCAATATCCTTAGTAAAGAAATTAGAGAAGTATTGGTGTACAATGGGAATCTAATCTCAAGTCCACAAGTAGGTGTAAAGGGGATTTATCATTTCAAAAGGGTATGAATCTAGCAAGATTCAATACATCTACAAAGTGTAATTAAAGTTTTAATTACAAGGGGAGTATTTTATAAACTCAGAAACTTAGGAGTTATTTCCGGTTCTCCAAGTTTAAGTAATTTTATAAAATAAGTAAGTCTAGAATTGTTCTTAGGTTGCAAGAACGTTTTCTAGCAAAACCAAGAAGGAGTACTTTAAGGTACTAGTCTTGAGTTTTAGGTTTATACGCATATTATTTTCTCTGTAATCCGCGATAAGTTACAATATAAAATAATAAAGTAATTCAGATAAACGCTGTGAATTGAGTCAATGAAATGGTAGAAATTATGCATCTTTATTCGAGGGTGGAATATGGAGGGTGCATAAATTAGTTTCATTGTTCTTCACCATTTTGTATGTTTTGGTTCATCCAAGAATAAACTAGGTTTATTCAAAAACATTATCCGTGACTACTTATCTTGGTGGGAACCATGATAGGGCTATAAAGTCATCGTAATTTTGGGGTAGATTCGAAAGTATATCGAATATAGCTGCAAAAGGTTTTTGCGGACCAAAATTGACGGATATTCGTTAGGGTTACGAATATTGGATTGACCCACCGTGAAAAATACTTCGTGGATTCGTGTCAAAAGTATTTATCACATAGGTTATCCTAAAACCTAAGGTATTTGGTTTGGGATGCAGTAACTATTGTCTTCTTAGTGCGTCTTAACGCCACGCCGTAACAGGGTGGTCATAAGGGGTGTATCTAGATTCAGTGGGAGCCGTATTGCCAAATGAAAATATGCAAGATGGTATTTACACCTTCTTTTTAGGAGATATATTTATGTGCCCCTTGACTGATTAGAGAAACTGGTAAGTGCACGGCCGTGCCCAAACGAACTGATTTGTTCTTTGTCGTTTATCACGCAGTTTTGAAATCAAGTATGTCATGAATATATAATTCTTGAGATTTTGAGTTGACACTCTCCATGCTCATGCTCAAAATTGAAATATGGCGCTGCAAGGGACAAACCTATAATAACCGTACCCATTCATAAACAGGTAGTTTATGATAGTTGATTTATGAACAGTTACTTCATAATAGTTTGCTCATAAACATGTGATTTATGAGAGTTTATATTATCACATCTTTCTTTGGGGTATAAGAGTTCTTATGACCTGGTTATCCTAAGTGTCTAGCTAGAGACCTCCTTAGGCCAACAATGTACAGTAAAATATTACTTATCTTGCACAAATGGGAGTCTGTTGGATTATGTGCAGAGATAGTTAATAGGTACATTGTGTCCAATGTTATAAGAGACTAAAGGGTCACACTGCTACACACCCAAATTAGAACAGTTGTAATTTACCATAAATATGTGTGGAAATAATTAATCAGTTGGATTAATTATTAGAGAGAAAAGTGAATAATTAATTAGTCGAATTAATTATCAAAAAAGAAATAAATAATAAATAGTTATTTATTATTTAAGGAGAAATTAAATATTAAGTTTAATATTTAATGGACCAGTTAATTAATAGTTAATTAATTAACCAGTAAAGTCAAGGGGGTCAAAGTGAGAGGAATGAAAATTTAATTAAAGACATGGGCTTTAATTAAACGGGCTTGGGCTTTTTAATGAGGTTTATAAATAACCTTTCAAGCTTTAAGGATTAATCATCACAAGATAACCGTAGCCTCCACTCTCTCTCCCTCTTGTCGACTCTCTCTCTCGTCGACACACACACTCTCTCTCTCTCTCGGCACTCTCCTTTCTCGTCGAACTCAAGAACAACACCCAAGGGTGTTTTGGCTTTTGGAGGTCGACGCACACATACATACATACTCAAGATTTAGAGTATTGTTGATCGGGTAAATCCAGGAGCGGTCTAGCAGCCAGTTCATTGGAGGTGCAGTAGTGGTGGACTGTCTTTAGCAATCCCAGGATCAAAGCAGGTAAAATTCTAAACCTTTATTGTAGGTTATTGAGAAATTGTAATAGATCATTAGTTTAAAGATCCTAACCCTTTTTGGGGTTTAGAGGGTTGTGTTCAATTCAGTTCCGCTTTAGGATTGAACCGGTAGAATCAAACCCAGGGCTTGACCAGTTTGTGTCACATGGTTTGGTCAGATCAAAACCCTTCATATCCATGATCCTTTGCTTTTACAAACTTATTGTATTTTAAACCTTGATCATGTTTCTTTTCCGAGGCTGACTTCTGAGACTTAATCAGTTGTCTATCTTCCTCAGAATCTGTACTTGTTATCTCATCATCATCAGCTGCAAAAGCTGCAGATAAATAGTCCCCTCCAAGTACAACTTTTACCTGTTTAGGAATCTGCTGGTTGATGCACTTTTCGGCAAGCTTCGATGACTTACACCAAGATTCAGTGACCTTTTGAAGTTGGTCAGCCTTATCCTAAGCTTCCGGAATTTCTTCACTTAGAAGTTTGTTTATGTGTCTTTGACATTCAAGATCACATTGTGCTTTCTTTCCAGTAGCAATGAGAGTTTGATTTTCCTTAATCTCATTTTTAAGCTTAGTTATTTCAGCTTTGAGGTCAGCTTTAGTATTAAGGCAGGTCTTAAAGTCATTTAACATATAATCAAACATAAGACTTTTTTCTTCATCAGTGTAACAGTTGAAATTACTAACCTTGTACATGGAGGAAGGGTCCCAATTGCTTAGTTTGCTGTTTTCCTCAGCTTCCTTCATGTCAGCTTCAAAAGTTGATTCAGACAGACCATAATCAACTTCATCTATTTCAAACTCTTCATCTTCTTGAGCCATCAGACACTTGTCATCATCTGAGGTAGATGATTCTGTATCCCAAGTTTCAGCATAAAGTCCTTTAGCATTGGACTTGTCTTCAAGCTTTCCTTTCTTGAGCTGAGTATATTTCTTCTTGTACTTATCAGCTCCGTAAGCATTCTTGTCAGCTACCAAAGCTGTTTCTCCCTTCTTTACTCTTCACTCAGCAGCAATGTGTCCCTTCATCTAATAGTTGAAGCACACAGCTTTCTTGGGGTCAAAGAATTCTTTCCTTTGCCTCTGTCAGATCTTCCTATTCCCTTTGTGCTCTTCTCAATCTTCTGACAAGAATAGCCAGTTGTTCAGTGATAGTCTGAACATCATCAGTATCACTTGAGTCTGAGTCTGAGTGGCCAGCTTGAGAATTTGACTCAGTCTCAGATTCAACTATGAAGGCTTTTGAACTCTTTTTCTTCTTCTCTGCAACTAATGCAATTTCAATTTTCTCAAGAGAGTCCTTTATTTGTTGTTGAGAAGATTTCTTGTGTTCTGTGATCTGTTCATGATTAAGCAAGAACCCATATATGGACTGTAGGTTATACATATGTAATGTACCTCCAGCCCTTAGTGTTATGGTCACTTCATTGAATATCTCTTGTAACACATCCAGAAATTTCAGCACTAGGTCAGCTTCATCCTTTTTAATGCTTACATTTAGCAAGTCATTAATCAAGCAGTGAAACCTTGTGAACACATCAGATAAGGTTTCATTATTCTTAGAAAAGAAGTTTTCATAAGATCTGTTAAGATGATTCTTCTTATGCTGCTTGACCAGATCTGTACCCTCATATGTGATACTTAGAGTATCCCAGATATCTTTTGCAGATTGACACCCAGTCATAGTATGCAAAATCTCATTGGTCAGGATAAATACCAGAACACTTTTTGCTTTGTCATCAAAAGAATGCAACTTCCAATCCTCTTCTGTCCAAGATGCCAAAGTTTTCTTGCCTTCCTTTTCAGTCTTTTCAGGAGACTTATCACTGACAACAACAGGAATCTTGGGGACAATTGGTACATTAGTAATGACATCATACTTTCTGGTGTCAACAGACTTGAGGAAAAACATGGCTCTGAATTTCCACATAGGATAATTAGATCCATCAAATATGGGACATCCTTTAGCAGCCATCTAGGGAAAGTTTGATGAAAGATTTCAAATTGCTCTGATACCAGTTGTTGGTCCTTTGGGTGAGATAAACAACAAGAAAGTATTGTGTAGAAGGGGGGGGGGGGGTTGAATACACTTTCTGCGAAAAATTGAACAAATCAATAGAAATCGTTACACAAATCAACTTGAATGAAACTGAATGCTTTTATTAAAAAGAAGATGATTATAATAACTATCAAGTATAAAACACTTGATATATAAACACTGAATACAAATCAACTCTCTCAATCTCTCAAACTAATTGATCAAAATTGCTATCTATAATCAACTAATGATTATAAACACCACATAATTCTTTAAACAGGATTTATCACAGATTGAATACTTACCAACTTCACAACGAACGTGAAGATCGAACACACGAACTATTGTTGGCAATCTATGAATACTTGATCACGTTGATCAACAAACAATCAATGTATCAAGCTATGTAACACATACGGTTTGAGGTGGTACCTCTAAACTAATTAAGAGGTTAGTATTTATAATCCTATTCTACGTATCCTAACAAACTAGAACTTATCCTAATATGTTAATTTAAACTAACGGATAAACTTGACATTTTGAATTTTGAATATTCAATCTTGATTATGGAATATTCTTATCCGCACCGTAGATAGAAAAATAATATAATTTAAAACATATTTAAATTCTATTAAACTGACTTCTTTCATCAGGCTGAGTTACTCAGCTTGAAACCTATCAAGCTGAGTTCATCGAGAACTAACTCAATATCAAACATGTTCTAACATGTATAATGATTAAGTCATCATTAGAAGTCATCAGATTTAGCTAGAACCGACTTAGCAACTCTGTTGAGCTGACTCAGCCTAAAGGCAGAGTCACTCAGCTCGAAACACATCAAGCTGAATATATAACCTATACCTTAGGTAACACACGGCTTATCAAACCTATAGATAAACTGACTAAGATATAGTCTAAGCTGATCAACTATAATGCTCAACTTATACTCAGCTTATGCTCAGTCTGAAACACTATAAGTGCTCAGTCTGACCAAGCTTCATAATTATGTTTAAGTTGTATTTAGAACATATCTTACAAACTTAACTTTGTCTCATCAAATCTTAACTAATAAGATCATTTGACCAACAATACACACACACACACACACACACACACACACACATATATATATATATATATATATATATATATATATATATATATATATATATATATATATATATATATGTACTACATTATAAAGCATTTAACTCTCTCTCTATTAAAAATTTTAAGACTACTTAATTTTACGTAGTACAAATTTTTTGTTTAAAATACAAACACTTAAAGCAATAACCTAACCAATCATTTCCTTGATTATCTCAACTAATTTAAGACAATTATTACATTAATAAATCATTAAACATGACAAAAATTATTTAATTTATCTCATTACGGCTAAATTACTTACATCAATACAATTTTAAGACTAGTATTTTTTTCTCTAATTAAAATAATAATATTTTTTTAGTTGTTTTTCAAAAACTATTTTAATAACTAATAAAATGGTTGATTGGAAAAAAAATAAGTAAAGAAATTAGAAAAGGTAAAAAATACATGGATAGTTGACTAATATCACATTTCACATACCATTCCCTATTATTTAAATCAAATATGTTATCGAGCACGAACTATTGTTATCGCCACCGCATTACGCGGGTTCAATGCTAGTATATGTATATATACACACACACACACATATATGTATAGAATCATGCTTAACCATAAAATCTATAGAACCTTTGTGGGATGACATGTGACAATTTTAAAAAGGCTAAAATAGACCAATTCATCAAAACTCTTTTTTTAATACCTATCAAATCTTTAATTAACCATATCTTTATCATATTTAAGAATTTTTACAAAAAATCTATACCAGACGATTCAATTTTTCGTTCTCTTTAATTGAAAACTAAACTTGATGTGTTTCTGAAACCTTTTTATTTCTAAAAATGCAGGTGGTCTCGAAAATGGAACTGGTTTGACGAATATGCAAATGTTTCGAAAATGAAAAAAGAACAGATCAGTAGAGAAACAAATGAGACGATAATTAAAATACAATTTCACCAACATCTGAATGTTAACTAATCCATATGCAAATAAAAAAAAATCTATAATAAACACAAGTATACAAGCATTTTCACATAAAAAATGTAAGCAACAACAATCTAAAATGCAAGCAACATCATTTTAACATAAAAAATGCAAACAAATAACAATCTAAAATATAAACAACATCGTCTTCACATCAAAATGCAAACAACAGAAATCTAAAAAGCAAACAACATTTTTAAATAAAAAATGCAAATGACATTTTCACATAAAGCAACCCAGATGAAACTAATATAACAATTTCATCTGGGTTGTATTTTGGTTATCATCTTCATTTGACTTGTACGTTTTGGTCATCATTTACTTCAAAATAACAAATGAAAATGCAATCTAGATGAAAATACAACACAAAGGAAATTGAATTTCGTGATTTCAAATATGCATTTTTACACACCCCACATTTTTTCAAATCAAACATCAATTTATTCAATCATATGATTTCTTGTTAGATTCAAACAAATTAAAATGATGAGAAAAATGCAACCTAGATGGAGATGATAACAAAAATGCAACCCAGATAAAAATGATGACCAAAAGGCTACATCATTCTCATATGGGTTGCATTTTGGTCTTCTTTTTTATCTGGATCGTATTTTGGTTAGTATCTTTATGTGGTTGTATTTTTGTTTGATGTAATGGATATATGATGAAATCTTCAACTCAAAATGGATATCGAACTTCATCTTATCATTTTATTTGGGTTGCATTTTCAAAAAATAAAAACTTTAGAAATATAAGAAAAATGGTCTTGATTTAAAGAGTATTAAAAACTAGTAGATTGATATAATTTTTTTCTTCATTTCTCAAAATTTAATTAATCATGGCAAATTAAAATTTTGAGGGTAATGTTTTGAGAGAGATAATTTTTTATTTTTGTCCATCTTTATACATTATAATCGATAAATATATATAATAATTACAAAACATGCCATCAATTAATATTAACACTTTATTAAGTTCATCCCGTGATTAAATTTGGTTGTTTAGGTTCTATTATTAAAGGGTGGTTCTATATTGATCTTAGTTATATATATATATATATATATATATATATATATATATATATATATATATATATTTGTATTAGTTTATTTATATAATTAATCACTTAACCTAATATATTTATTTAAATTAAGCAATAAGAGTAATTTTATCAACATTTTTATGGGTTAGTTCATAAATGTATATATAACTATACACATTTTGCTATCGTATGTACAAAACTTTTAAACTTACCGTTTGATGTACTGAAATTTTTCAAACTTATTGTTTCGTGTACCAAACCTGCTATAGCAGGTTAAAAGCTGATGTGGAGCAGGTTTTGCTTTTGTGGATGGTGACTTGGTACATGACTTGTATTTTTCATGCGTATGTAGATGGTGTTTGGGTTTGATGATGAAGACTTCATCTTCTTATTTAACAACGACCAGATCTTTGTTCAAACCTAAAACACAAAGCATATTTCATCAAACCGAAAGCAAATCCTTGTTTATTTCAAACCGAAAGAAAGATTTGTTCATCAATTTTTGTTCGATTTGGAGGTCTTCGATTTGTATGAGATCCGACAATTCAAATTTGCCATTAATGCAGGGTTTGAGTTCTTCATTTACATCGAGGGCTTCCTCTAGAGCATCGATCTTTAAGATTTAATCGAGGCTTACAAGCTATGTTTAGTTCTTCATCCACCCCCACCGTCAAGTTCCAGCATCACCGCCGCTGTCAAGTGCGATTTTAGATCTGAGTATGATTTTAGGGTTCATAGATGAGTTTCAAGTGCGATTTGATGGCTTCGTATGATGGCTTCAAGTGCGATTCGGTTTTATTAACTTGTAAGTTTCAATGTAACATATACATAAATAGATTTAGGTTTTCGATTGTGTTGATTTCTGATTTAAGAACAAATTTCTGATTTAGGGTTCATAAACAGATTTGGGTTTGATTTCTTTGTTCATAAACATATTTTATGTTCTTGAATCTGAGTTCTTTGTTCATAAACAGATTTTGTTCATAAATAGATTTAGGGTTTGGTTCTTTGTTCATATATAAACAGATTTAGGGTTTAAGTTCTTTGTTAATAAACAGATTTTGTTCATAAATAGATTTAGGGTTCATAATCTGAGTTTTCGATTATGTTCCAGAAACTAATTATTGAAGATGAGTTCTTGAATCTTCATAGCCATTTGGGCTTTTGTTTTCTATGTTCTTATTTGTTGAAGATGAGTTCTTGGTTTACTCATCTTGTTTCTTCATCTGATGTAGCTATGAATTTAATGATGTGACGATTAAAAAAAAAAAGAGAATTACTTGCTACTTGTTCAATAGGTAAAAAAGAAATAAAAAGTTAAAATTTTAAAAGTTTAATACATCAAACGTTAAGTTTGTGGGTTCAAATCGCGGCGTAGACAAGTAGAGTAGATTTAGGAGTAGGTTTAGGGAGTGTGTGTGTTTGCTGTTAAAAAAATAAATAAATAAAAAAATAAAAATCAAACGATAAGTTTGAAAATCTAGTACATAGGTGTATAGTTGGATACACTTTTATGAACTAAACATTATATTTATTCGTCTAGTGTGTTTTTTTTTTTTTGTGTTTTATTAAGTATGGTACGTCTCACTCTTTTTTTTCTATCTTTATCTGTTTCATATTTTTCTTTAGTTATATGTGAAAGATAGGAAGATAATTAAAAAATCAATGTTACTGATCGTATTCTTCAAACCACATCATAATATAATACATTTTGTAGAAAAACTAACAAAAGTATGAGGTTGAGTAGCTCCAGAAAGTAGTTCTTAGAATCTGGTCAACTTTCACATTGTTTGGAAGAAATTAACAGGTGTGAAAAGCTCCATTTTACACCATGTGATAGTGAGTGAACGTGTGAACGCCCATCCCACTTGACTTTTTTTCTTCTTCTCTTTCCTAGCTTGTTTTCATTAATTGACCACATGTAATAATTATCGATTACTTAATTTTGTTTATTTTAATTAATTAATGCTCGGATAGTTGGATTATCTTATAAGATATTCCTTAGATCTAGGATATAGTTTTATAATCCTTTTAAAATCATTTAACAAATTTCAAAAGTTGTATATATTTTAGAACAAATAAAAACTTTAGTAATGTTTATAGTTGTCTAAAATATACACTATAGTAGCAATTTTCTAATTATGTTTGATGACAGGAATTAGAAATAAAGAAGAAATATAAAAGTTATTTATTAAATTTTTATATTAAGTGATTGTGTTTATAAGAGTGAAACTTACAAATGCAAAGTTTAATTTTAGAATTGAATCTAGAGTTGATTAAAAAATCGTTCTAGTGGTCTAGACGTACAAAGAAGATTAAACGATTCTAAACTTAGAAGGTTGTTCCATTGAAGAGACTATATCTCTAAATACGTCATACACACATATTTACCTTGTGTGGAAGCCGTGATGCCAAAAGAGTCCGTCTACCAAAAGATTGCTCATTTAACATTTTTCTATGATATATAGATAGGGTAGAACACGTAAGTAATAGTTCCTGTTCAGAGGTTTAAAGTGTGTTGATCCCTTCCTAGCAAATCAAGAACTCAAGCTTACAAAGTACTCTTAGAGGTTGAAAATATTAGCATGACATGTCATATTGAAAATATTAAAAGTCTTTTTGTTACAAGCTTCTAACATGGTAACTTGAAGTAACTTTCCTAAAATGAAGTGTAAAGAAAGGGAAAAGGGGGTTAGTGCGGTTCAAGACAAAGTTAAAATTTTCAATTGTAATAAGACAACCATCTTAAATTTATCTCTTAAAAATATAATATGTTTAAACTAAGACTAATCTTATTAATGACCTTTGCGGTTCAATCCACCAAAAGTTTAAGTAAGAAAATAGTTAAGTAACTTGTATATTTTAAAAGGAATCGATCATTACACTTCGGTCTACCTCTTAGACTCCAAGAGGTATATGAACATGTGACATTTTATATGCCATGTAATTATCATTACCACAGACAAGGTAATCTAAAGGCATATACACAACCTGCATATTGCAAGCAGCAAACCATAAGAAATTACAAAGAATCAACAAACTACCATTACATACTAATCGGGGTGTTTATTAATTGGTTTCATCCGAAAATCCACCAATCTATATAAGTATAGATTAATTGCTTATGTCTAAATTGGATTTGGATTGTTTATTTGGATACACCTGAATATTTAATCGGTTTATTATGGTTTGGATTTGAATTTTAAGCTTTCCTTTTGGGGCCCGGCCAAAAACCCGAATAAACAAGAGGTTGCATTATATATATAATCATTAATTGCTTGAAATAATTTATTTCACACTTGAGTTTCTTTATAAACTATTAAATATGATAGTAATTCTTTTAAAATATTTGTGGGTAAAAAAAGTCAAGTATCTATATTTTGAAAATTATATTGATATAATGCTTTTGACAGTTTGCTTGATTATTTAGTACCTAAAATATTAAGAAACTGAATAAAATCATGGGACAAGGGCATTTTAGACATTTCAAAATTAAGAGGGACCAAAAGCATAATGAAGCCGGGCCGGGAGAACTAAACTGGTAACTTTTCGGATTAAGGAACAAAAACCGTTTTTTTGAACAAACCACAGGGACCAAAAATGTAATTTACTATTATTATTATTATTATTATATTTATTATTATTATTATTATTATTATTTAAATTATTATTATTATTATTTAAGACTAACTTGGTTTTTTAATTAGAATTTGTTTATACAAATTAAATCTGAATCGTCTATTTAAATTAAAATTAAAATTTGGTTAAACTTATAAGAATTATAGTTCTTTAGCTTTAATCAAAATTTTTATAGATAATTTTATATATCTCATTCTTAAACATTAAAATATTAAATTCATCCACCATAATTTAAAAATATCATATTAACTTTTTTATAACATTTGAAAGCATCATATTTAATCAAATTATTATTAATTAGGACTTGTCCTAGTGGTATGAAGGGTTTTACCCCACCGTGTGGTCTCGAGTTCGAGTCTCATTTTGCGGGTTTTCTGGAAATAATGGATGAGGGTTTTACTCCCTCATGTGTGTAGGGATGACAATGGATCAGATATGGATCGGGTGACGCCATACCCATATCCATGTCCATTTAAAATAGTTTCATCCGTTCGTATCCATATCCATCGGATTAAACGGGTAAATGGATATCCATTTAATGTTAAAAGAACTTATGCCCCAAAGAAAACTACCATATTTGTATATACAATTTATGATCCTTATTAATACAAATTCATATTTTCTTCCAAGAAAAGATAGGAATCTTATTTTTTTTCACTTTGACACTTACATGTATATAATTGATACAACTGTACAAAAATATTATAGAAGAGAGTGTGAATTTCACATACATAATTATATATATATATATATATATATATATATCTATCTATCTTTATTAATATATTTATATATAAGTTTTAAATCTGAAATACATATATGAGATTCTCTTCGTATCATAATACGTTTTTGTCATCACGTATGCTCTCCTCCTCGTACTGCCACTGCTGGTTTGGATATTTACGTCGTTTGTCACCATTTCTCTATACTCTCACCTAACTTGTATTTTATAATTAAATATTTAATACATTTTTATTAATGTTCAATATTTATTATTTCCAAACTAACATGTGTTCTAAGAAAATTTTAATCTAATTTTGCAGTAAACTAACATGCATATTATACGAAAATTTAATCTAATTTAATACTAAATGAGTAAGAAAATTAAATCTAATTTATTACTAAATGAATAAACAAGGGAGTTGAATGTGTTGTTACCAATGGATGACGATACTTCTTGTGGTCACTAATAACCCGTCATCACCACAAATTCGTATTTTAATTTATCAGTATTTTATTAATTGCAAAAGTTAAGTTTAGTTATCTTTCTGTAATATTTTAACAAGTACCATGTGTATTTAAATTTTCTTTGTTTTTAATTTATATACCAATCATTATTTAAATTGTTGGTGATTAGATATAATTATCTTTAGTCATTATTATAATAAATTAAATATCCCAGTCGAGATCAAAAGCATTAATGCTCACTAATAATGATTATTATAATCAACTTGCTTATTTAAACTAGGTAAATATTTGTATGATATATGGGTTGTTTAGAAAATGATAAATATTAAATATATACACACACATACATACATACATACATACATACATACATATATATATATATATATATATATATATATATATATATATATATATATATATATATATATATATTGGGGAGGGTTCCATTGAGAACCGATTTTAGTGCGAGAACCGCGATAACCAATCTTAGCCGTTAATTTGATAAGTGGAATTCATGGATGGAGAGCGTGGGAGGATCAAGTGTGGCAGGGTGTATGTGAGGAATTCATGGGTGGGCAATGACATTAAAAGAGGGGGAATTGGACGGCTCAGATTGGTTCTCGCGGTTGTTGCAATAAAAATGGTTCTCAATGGAACTTCATCCTATATATATATATATATATATATATATATATATATATATATATATATATATATATATATATATATATATATAGGAAGAAGTTCATGCGAGAACCGCGAGAACCAATCTGAAACGTCCAATTCCCCCTACTTCAATGTCATTGCCGACCCATGAATTATTCACATGCTCTCTGCCACACATAATCCCTCCACTCTCTCCATCCATATAACTTCTCATATCCGAGGAACGGCCGAGATTGGTTCTCGCGGTTCTCGCGGTTCTCGCATTAACAACGGTTCTCGCATGAACCCTCCCATATATATATATATATATATATATATATATATATATATATATATATATATATATATATATATATATATATATATATATATATATATATATGAAGGTTTAAATAAGAAACTGAAATTCAATTTTAAATCAACTGGGAGGGGACTGGATGAAAATTGTGAGCGTGTTTTATAAAACATGTGAGAGACTTTTAAGAAAATGTGAGGGATTTTATAAAAATTGTATATTAATATAATTTAAGTTGTTTATATATTATCTTTAGTAACTTGTGATATATTATGTTTAAAGAAAAAATAAATATGACAGTCTCATTTTTGTCTACGTTTTACTATAAATTTAATTGTAATATGACACTTTTTCAAATTAGTATATTATTAATTTTTTGTTATCCATTAATAGTAGTGGGTAGGTAACTTTTTGTTTAGCTTAGTAGATTTTTTTGAGATTATGTGATAAGCTGAGTGGTTAATTTCAATCTTATTAGTAAGATGTATGAAACCTTATATAAAATATGGTATTAAATAAAATGTATCATTATAAGATGATATATTATATATTTAAAAATCTAAGTTTAGAGATATAAAAATTGTTGTTCTTGATGGTCCTGAAACTATATTATTAGTGTTCATAGTTAGCCGAAGGTAACACTAAATAGAAGTGTTAATTTTTTATAAACAAAACAGGAAACATTCTTGATTTTTTTTTAATATTTAACACGTGATTCATTTTTCTCTTTTACTTGCAAGGTGTACGAAAATTCGGCTTTAGAAGTGAAAATGCAATTGAGCCTGTTCACAAGGTAAGACAAGTGGTTATTAGTAGCGGATTTAAGCATGGAGATGAGTCTCTTTACCAACTAATTTTATTCATTAAATTATTAAACGATTCTCAATTTGATTATGTTGCATTTCAAGTTTAGTCATGTAATGCTCGTGTGCACAAATCTGTATGTATATTTTTTCTCTTAAACATGTGCGCTAAATTCGTCATTTAGTTATTAGTTATGTGAACTTGGATTTTCATTTTCTCTAAATATGAGAACCTTTTAGTTGTTCTTTATATATGATAGTTTATATTGACTATCATTTTATTCTATCCCAATGATGAGGTTGACCAAGTAGAATTGTTGTGAATTAGAATGTTGTTGCTTTGCTTGATTTAAGAATTTTTTGTCTTAGATAGATTCAATTCTTTTTCTTATTTCTAGATCGTCTATTGACTAATATGTGAGATGTCATGATCTGTGATATGATCATGCTTAAGGTTCTGATGTGTTTTTGTTGTTTTGTATATATTTTAAACAATTTGCATGTCTGCTTTTTATTTTTTTATATATTAGTCTTAATAGTTTCATACTTGAAACGTGATTTATATTTAATTATGTTAATTTTAAGTTTACCTGTGTATAAAGTACTTCAAAAAAATTTAATTTGGTTTCTTATGTACGTATTTGGAAATTTGTATATGTACGGTACTTACATTTTTCTATTTGATTAAATGCAATTCAAGTTTACTTCTCTAATAGACTAATACCCATGCGTGCACGAGTCTATAAACTAGCAAAGTCTTTAGCAAAAAGATCTCATAGCATCATCTCTTATGACGGTGAAAAAATTATATGGGGCAATAGATGTGTTTAAAAATTCGATTCAGCTTTCAATTTGTAATTATTATCTGATTGACTTCAACATTTGAATTTATTAAAAATGACATCAGGTTATACATCTTCTATCAAATTAGGTTATTGTTGTTTTGGGTTTAGTGCATTATATTTTGATTTTCGAACTTCTATATATATTTCAATCGATGATCATATTTATAGTGTAAATTACTTGCAGGATTAACAAATTTTGGTGCCTAAAAATGACGATGTTAAGTAGATAAATGATTACATGGTTTTCAAAATTGATAGTGAGGAAACAACTTATTTAAGTTCTGATACTGTTTGTGCTGAAGATTCGTCAAGTTCATTTAAGAAATTTTTATACTCTTCTGAGATACTCAACTCATTAAAAGTATCTGACTTTTCTCATCACAAACTTTCTTTAAAGATTGGTGTTCATGTTATGTTACTTAAGAATCTAGACCAAGTGTTTATGCAATGGAACAAGGCTACAAATTATTCGGCTTGGTGCACATGTTATATAGGCCAATTCATTTCTAGAAAGAACATTTATGAGATTACATATTTATCTAGAATGAAAATGATTCCATCAGATACAAAACTTCCGGTTAAGTTTCAAAGAATGCAATTTCCTCTTATGTTGTGTTTAGCTATGACGATTAACAAAAGTCAAGGACATCCACTTTCAGAAGCTGGTTTATTCTTAAGGAAACTTGTGTTTACACATTGTCAATTGTATGTTGACGTTTCACATGTTAGAAGTAAAAAAGGATTAAAAGTTTTGATTTATGACAACAGTGTTAATGTTACAAACAAAACAACAACTGTAATCTACAAAGAAATGCTTCAAAAAATGTAGTTATTTTTTTTTAGAAATTCTGATATATGTAAGTTTCTGGTGATATTTCATTTATCGCATTATTTTTATTTAAATTTTTTGAAATTTGACATATGTAAGTTTATGGTGATATTTCATTTATTGCATTTCTTGTAGAAATCATCGATCATTATGTTACAATTAGATCTAAGCAATATGGTTAAGTTTTTATTGGATATAAGTGAATTTAAAAAGTATTTAAATATATTATAAAATATTTAAAAATGATAAAACTAACAAATTGGTTAAAAATAACATTTTGAAATGTTGTAAAGGATAAATATGATATTTAAAAATTTGAGTTGACAAATACGATATATTTCGATTTCAGAAGAGAATCTATAAAATTCTCTCTAATTATTTTGATTCAAATTAAACTCAAATTAAAATCAATTTTGACCATTAAAAATAAAAAAAATGAATTTCAGTTTTTGTTAATATTGATGATTTAGAATAATAATTTTAATTTAAATATAACCACAATTGTCTAATAGACCTTTTATTTATTTTAGAAGATATAAATATTAAATATAGATACATATAAATTGACTTTAAATGTGTAATAGATATCAATTATAACTATGATAAGAAATTTTTTAGTAGGATAAGAGATTCACTACTAGAATAACGCGAATTCTGAGAGATTTTTAGGGCATTAATTCTTTAAAAAAATTAGGAGCAAAATTCTAGATAGTTTCGACAAATTTGAATTCAAGTAAGCTACCTAGAGTTTTCCGTGATATATTTCCGAGGCCAAGAAATTCCTCGCAAAATCCTCGCAAATTTTCCGAGGGACTTTCGAGAAAGTAAACCCTGGAATAACATATGGAGAGATTTCCGAGAACAATAATACCCTTGGAAATTCCTCGTAATATTTTCCAATGCATTTTCGAGAAAGTAACTTGTATGACAAATTACCGAGAAATCGCAAAGATATTTTCGAGAATCAAAATTCCTTTGGAAAGCCCTCGGAACTTTCAGAGGGATTTCCGAGGGTTAAAATGTAGTTTTATATATTTATCACTTTATACACAAATTATATAACATATAGACATACATATACAAATACGAGATGGATAAACGTTCATGTTTTTCTACAGCAATTGCTTCAAATCTGATATCCAAAGAGTGTTCTTGAGAAACTTTCATTGTTGAGTTCTTGGTGTTCTTGAAGTTTGACATTTTTACTTCCTAAAATTATCAAACATTATTGCTTTTTTTACCAAAAAGATAATTTAGAAAGTGTTCTTGTATTGATTTAACAACTTTGGAAACTAAAACCATGAATTTTTGGTCAAGATTTGAGGTGTTCTTGTGCATTTTACTTGCTGCATGTGGCAAATGAACTTAGCACACTTGAGAAACTTAGCCAAGACTTAGCCCAAACTTAGCACACAAGCAAGACAAAAAGGAACAAGACAAGTATCTGATCTCTTACCCTGAACTTTGATTTCTGACAAATATTTTGTGGAAGGAGAAAGCTACCCCTCATTTGTAAAAGTCAAACCATTTTGTACCAAGTAAAGTCTGCCATTAAAAACTTAGCACCAATTGCTAAGTCTTTGCATCTCAAAAACTTAGCACCTATTGCTAAGTTCCAAAAGTTAGCCCACGTTGCCAAGTTCCTGTCATTTACAACTTAGCACAACTTAGCACCTATTGCTAAGCTCCAAGACTTAGCACCCATTGCTATGTTTTCCTTACCGACACTTAGCCAGCTTACTGACACTTAGACAACTCACCGAGACATAGCCATCTTACCGACACTTAGCCCACTCACCGACACTTGGCCAACTCACCGAGACTTAGCCAGCATACCGACACTTAGCCATCTTACAGATACTTAGCCAGCTTACCGACTCTTAGCCAACTCACCGAGACTTAGCCAGCTTACCGATACTTAGCCAACTTACCAACACTTAGCCTGCTTACCGACACTTAGCCAACTCACCGAGACTTAGCCAACTTACCGACACTTAGCCAACACACAAAAACCTTGCTTACCCAATTTTCCCAATCACTCTTCCAGCTTCTCAGATCGTAACACTCGTTTGGAAACCCCAAACTTTAAACCATCAACAATCATAACAAGTATCAACATTTCAATAGACGCATTTGCTATGGGATCCACACCAAACCTCCAGTTCTTTACCATGGAGACTATGTACCATGGCATGCACGTTTTCTGAACTTTATAAAACTTTAAGAACAAGGAGAGACAATGCTAGAATCCATTTTGAATGGACCAGCCAAATTTTGGATAGATATACCTGCCGATCCAAACAATGATCCCCCCATTCCCGCATCCCGCAAGCACAAAACCCCATCTCAGTAAACAGCCACTGAAAAGGCCCGTGCCAAAGCTGACGAAGATGCAATGAACTACCTTCTTCTTGGTCTAACCAACGAAACCTACACAAGTGTTGACAGTTACACTTCTGCAAAAGATATACGGGATATGGTCACCAAGCTCATGCAAGGCACTGAAAAGGCGTAATGATGAACATCACCAATCTCCTAACAAGCTTATTCAAGCAAAAAGTGGTGAATCTTTAGAAGAATGTTTTCATGGGTTTAATAATCTCCTTAATGAACTGAGAAAGAACAACATCAACAAGGGAACCATGGAAATCAACATCAAATTCCTGAAAAATCTCCAACCAGAATGGATGAAATTCGCTGATCATATCCATCAAGACAAGGAAATCTCGTGGATGAGTATTCATGTAATCTATGAGGACCTCTGTCAGTATGAAGAAAGGGTCCTTAGAAAAATGCTAATAAAGCAGCCCTAGTAACACTCTGCAGATCCACTTGCACTAGTTTTAGAGAAAAAGTGAAAAACCGACACCAGAGCTACAAAAGAAAAACTCCTCTATTCCAGCTTCTCTAAGAAAGAACTCTCAGATGATGATTTTGAAACCCGGCTGCAAGAATTAAAAGATATGTTGACATCCCTTCTCTCCACAACTTCCAAACGGCACTACAAGAAATCGTTCTCCTCAAACAAGTTGAGATTCTCATCCACCTCTAAGGGAAAAGACAAGGTAGACCCTAGGAGGTTTGATCCTAGAAAGCCAGAGGCCAAGGGAACCGATGATATCCCAAAATGATACAACTGTGGGAAATCAGGTCATTTCGCTAGAGAATGCAGGTAACCACCCAAACAGAATGATGAATACTACCAAAAAAAGGCTATGTTCGCCGAGAAGAGGGAGACAAATCAAGTGCTGATGGCTGAGGATGAATATTTCATGGAAGATACTGATTCTGATGAGGATGTTGACAACATGGCTCTAATGGCAAATGTGGATGATGCTGAAAATTCTGAAGAAGGGAAACACTCCAACAAATCTGAGTCCACCTCAGAGGTAATTAACGACTCCCCTGAATTTGATATTTTGGTTCATAACTTGCATAGTAGTATATCTAAACTTGAGCATGAGAATAACAAAGTTGAGTTGCTAGAAAAAAGGCTGCATGAGAACTTAGAAAACACTAAGAAACATAAATTAGAGAAAGCCCTAGCCAACAAGAACTTGAAAGAGACAAAAAGTGAACTTACCACTCTAGAACATGACATCTCTAAGCTTAATATTCTGTTGGTCACTTGGTGAGAATAACAACAAGCAACAGATGTGTAGAAGGGGGGTTGAATACACTTTATGCGGAAATTGAACAAATCAAAATAAAGTGTTACACATAGTAAATCAAACCACAGTCGAATGCTTTACTTTTCATTAATAAGAAGATGATTATAGACTCTATCAAGTAAGCAACTCTTGATATGTAAACACCTAACATAAATCTCTCAATCTTTCAAACTTTGCTATCTATAATCAACTTATGATTGTAGATACTAGACGACTCTTTAAACAGGATTTAATCACAGTTTGAAAACTTACCAATTTCACAACTAATGTGAATATTCGAACACACGAATAGCTTGACAATATGTGAGTATCTTGATCACTGACAAACAATGAATCAAGACCCGTAACACATACGATCAATATTGAGGTGAACTGAGTTTTTGGCTCTTCAGTTGTAGTCGTCATACCTCTAAACTTATCAGGATGATAAGTGTTTATAATCCTGTTCCTACAGATCCTAACAAACTAGAACTAATCCTAATTTTCTAACTAACTAACAGATAAACCAGAATCTTGAATCTTGAATCTTCTTATCTTGAATCTTCAATCTTCAACCTTGATTCTGGAGTCTTCTTATCCTTCCCGTAGATATAGAGAGTTAAAAAGATAAATTTAAAACATATTTAAATTCCCTTAAACTGACTTCTTGCTCGGACCGAGTTACTCAGCTTGAAACTCATCAAGCTGAGTTCTTCGAGAACAAACTCGAAAACAAACATGAACTAACATGTATATTAATTAACTCATCCTTAGAAGTCCCAAGAGTTAGCTAGAACTTATTTAGCAACTCTGTTGAGCTGACTCAGTATGTATGCTGAGTCACTCAGCTTGAAACACATCATACTGAAAGCTCAATATATCTTAGGTGACATAGACAACTTATCACACATAGTGATAATCTTACTAAGATATAGTATAAACTGATCGAACATATGCTCAGCTTATATTCAGCTTAGGCTTAGTCTGAAACACTATAAGTGTTCAGTCTGATCAAGCCTCATAATTCTGTTTAAGTTATCTTTAGAACATATCTTACAAACTTAACTTTGTCTCATCAAATCTTAACTGATGAGATCATCTTCCCAACAAACTCCCCCTATTTGATGATGACAAAACCATCAAACAATCCTTAAGTTTGTTTAACAGAATTATGTTTTAACCTTAAACTTATTAAGATTTTACATTTGAACTAATCAAATATTAATTGAACATATCAATTTTAATTGAACTTATCAATTATAAGTGGAACATACCAACTTTAAGTTGAACACACCAACTAAACACATTAATGAATAAGAACTAATCAATTATTCATTCAAGTTGAACTTATCAGACTAATAATTATGAACATATCATAACACAGTTGAACATATCAAACTCATACTTGTATTAATTGAACATATCATAATACAAAAGTTTTGATCACTTAGATCATGCACACTTAGTGCTTACAAAATTAGAACTAATCTAATTTATACAATAGAACTCATCTATTCAGGATGCAGCTCTTCAAACTCCTTGATCTCCTTGTTGATTTCTTCAAGGATATTTTGCAAATTAGGCAAGTCTTGAAGCTGATCCTTCTGTGATCTTATTGCTCTGTTAATTCTGTATCTGAACCTTGCAGTTTGTTCAGTCTTTTCCACTATTTGTCTCAGAGCAAACACTTGAGATACCCCACATGTATAGATACTTGCATCAGACTGGAAGCATTGTACACCATTTCTATCCAAGTACATGAATCCTTTCTGAGGCTTTTCCACATAGGTATTTTCTTTGAATTCCATGCCTTCAGGAAGATTGAGACTGTACTTATCTATATTTTCTAATCCAGCTGACTTTGTTTGCTTCTTCTTTCCAACTTTATGAAAAGAAGTCAGTAGGGTAGCTATCTCAGTCCTGTGTATGATTTGCAACGGATCAGCTCTTGCAAGTAGCCTTAATATTTTATCCTTAACTTGATTCCTGGCAGAGGACTTTTCCATCTGCTTAATGAGGATAGCCACTTGCTTCCACTCTTCATATCCCATTTTATGAAGTTGATTCAGCTCAAGAGAAGATGTTTCACCATTCTTTAAGACGAACTCCATGATGATAATCCCTTGAAATGAACTCAACTTAAGTGAATCAATTTGAGAAGAGAAGTAAGATCTTGTATAACACTGAGTTATATTCACCTCCTCTTGTTGATCCTGAACAGGAGGCTCTTCTACTTCTTCTTCCTTGGGCACAATAGGCAGTCTGAGTTTTGCTAATTCCTCATTTTGCTTTCTAATTTGCTCAGCCCAGACTTGTTCTCTTGCTTCTTTCTAATTAGCTAACACATATTGAACATCCATTTATCTTCTTCTTAACTCCTTGATTGACATCCCAAGCTGGTTAGCATCTTCTTGTTCCATCCTTATTATTGCCAACAGAGAAGCTCTTTCTTGTAAAGTCATTTTATCAGCAGAGTCTTCATCTGAGGCTGATTCACTGAGAATCATCTTTCGTCTTTTCTGCTGAGGGGGTTCTGATTCATCTGAGTTGACCACTACTGGTCTTTTGCCTTTTGCTTTTTCAGTCAACTTAGCTTCTATCTCCATTTCTTTCTCCCCCTCAATCTGATCTGCTCCCTTTGCCAATAGTAATAAAGCTTCAGCTTGGACAGACTCAGCTTCAGCCTTTTGAACATTCTCCCCCTTTTTGTCATCATCACTAGGGGTAGAAGTCTTGTTTTGTTATAGGGCTGCAACAGCAGATTTCATGTTCAGCACCTCCTCATCCAGAGAATCCAAAATTAGCATCATATTCTTCTTGGTTTGCTTTCTCTTGAGGTGAAATTTATTAAACTGACCTTGAAAAAATTTCATCGTCATCCAAGTCAGCTTGAGAAGGTTGGAATTTGGGTGCATCATCCAAGGGTTGGTGTTTATCCTCAAACTCATTTGCACCAGAGTTTGGACCTTGTGATTCACCTTGGTATGTAGATGAAATATTGATAGGTCGTGCAAGTGGGTGTGAGAAGTGAAGAGAAGTAATTGGGCTAGAAACGTGAAGTGTATGGGTAGGTGGTTGGCTTATTGGTTTGGAGGGGGGTGATTGACCCTGGGGATTGGTCATTTCTTCGATGTTACCTAAGTGTGTCTGCTTAGGCACAGGAACAGGCTCTCCCATGGCACTAGAGAGTGTGGGCTGAGTAGACACCAATCCTACTTGGGGAGGGATCAGTGTGATCTCAACTCTAGTGATGCCTTTAGAGGTGGCACCACCTTTGCCAGTTTTTCTATTGTAGGTTTGGATATTCTCCCTAGCAGCAGTGGGCATACTAGGGGTGGCTACAAATTGGATGGAGAATAGTGAGAAGAAGAAGAAAGTGGAGAGACCTTACCAGAAGCAGCTTCAATATTGGCTGGCTTAGCCTGAGCAGTGTGCTCAGCTTGAACCTCTAGATCAGCTTGGGAAGCTCCCCCTTGATTCGATCCCTCTTCTTCACTTTCTGATGAAGCTGCCTCAGCTATCAACATCATGGGATCACTCAAACCCTCTTGCTCTGGGAAGATGTCATTATTGAACATTTTAGAGCTTAGTGTTGGGAACAGGAACACATCCTGATCAACTTCGTACAGTGCTTTCCCTAGCTCGGCTTCAAATGCCAAGGACAGGTACCTTATGAATGGTACATGAAGATCCCTTGTGGTCTTCATAACTTGGACCTTGAGTTCGTTGAAGATGAGCTGTGCATAATCTAAGTTCCTTGCAAAATACACGTTGTATAGCAGCTGCATCTCAAATAATTAACCTTGTCCATTCCTCCAACCTTGGTTCCTAGTGAACGAATCACTATAGACACCATAAAACCCCAACTGGTTGGAAAGGTAGCCTTTTTTATAACACCCTCTGTTTGTGGGTGACCAATTCTGGGTAGGATATACCTAGCCACCTGCCTTGTCACAGCCGGCTCGAACTCATCAGATTTAGGGAGTTGAAGAACTTCCCTTATCTGCTGCACAGAAAGGACAACTGTTCTGTCCCCATTTAGAACAGTTCTTGTGATCTCTCCCCTGTTCTGGTCGTAAGTACATGTGTACCAGAACTCCAAAAGATGTTGAGGAACAATGTAGAGTGGTGCGCCACAGAAGGCGAATGCCAGGGGGCATTTACGAATATAATATACCCATATCTCATATCCGCTGCCTTGTTTCCTTGGTGGAATTGCAAGACAGGCCCGTTGATTGTTGATTTTGAGCAACGACGCTCCATTGTTCTTAAACTGTGCACCTCGAACCATTCGATCACTGAGAACTAATGTGATTCCGTCCATTGTGTAGTTACACTGAGTAACTTGCTGAATTAGCACTTAGCAACTTAATATTCGCACTGAGCGTTTTGAAAATTGCACTGAGCAATTTAGGGTTTTGAAAATGAACGGAGGAATGCACTAAGCAATAGAGGTGTTTGCGAAAGGTATTTGAGAAGGTGAGAAGGTAGATTTGTAAGCGTAAACTTCTCTAAACCAGTTATGATCGGTATATATACCTTTCTGAGGAGAGTAAAAAGTTACCGTTAGAATCCCTTTTTATCCGTTACGCCGGAGAAATTACGGCTTGATGTAATAGTAATAGGGTAGAAACACATAATCTTCCAACGGATACAAGTGTAAAATAATATTATTGACTTACCAAAATATTATAAACACTGTAGTATTATACCAATACACAATTGGTATACGATGCGATATGAGACTGACTCAAAGGGATTGACGAACTCATCATCCTTCTCAGCTTGAGAGTCCCTTGAAGCTTGTGATGATTTCTTTGATGGACACACATCATCATCACTATCATCTCATATGACATACATAGGATTTGACATAATGGTTTCCTCAGGCTTTTCAAGCTCACTCAGACTAACCAAGTCAGCTTGTATTTTCTCAGCTTGATCAAGAATGTCTTCATCAAATGAGATATGAATTGATTCTTCTATAGCCTTTCTCCTAGTGTTATACACTCTGTAAGACTTGGAGATTGAGGAATAACCAACTAATATTCCATGATCATCATTGGGTTCCAACTTATGGAGCTGATCTCTTTGATTCATCACATAGCATTTTGAACCAAAGACATGAAAGTAACCTATATTGGGCTTTCTAGATTTATACATCTCATATGATGTTTTGCCATGTCTTTTGACAATGATTGACCTATTTTGGGTATAACAGGCTGTACTGACAGTTTTATCCCAAAAATAAAGTTTCAATCCTGTCTCACATAGCATTGTCCTGGCAGCCTCAATTAAGGTTCTATTTCTCCTCTAAGCAACTCCATTTTGTTTGGGAGTTCTGACATAAGAGAAATTTTGTAATATTCCCTTTTGTTCACAAAAGCGCTCAAGGGTTAAGTTTCTGAACTCAGTCCCATGATCACTTCTGAGTTGCTTTACAGACTTACCTTTCTGCAACCCTTCCTGTTTGATAAAACTTATTATCTCCATGCCAGCTTTACTTTTAGCTTTTAGGAATATTACCCAGGTGAACCGTGAGAACTCATCTACTATCACCAGTGTGTACTTCTTACCACTTAGGCTTGGAGTACTTATGGGTCCAAACAGATCCATATGCAACATATGTAGTGGGTCTGTTATTGAAAAATTTTGCTTTGATTTAAAGGACCCTTTATGTTATTTCCCTTGTTCACAAGCTGAATATAAATTGTCCTTGACAAATGTAATCTTTGGTAATCCAGAGACTAACTCTTTATTGAATAGCATATTTATATTTTTGAAATTTAAATGTGATAATCTTTTATGCCACAACCAACTCAGCTTAGGAATAGATTGGGAATAGAAGCAGGTTTTAGTATAGGGATCAACAAAATAAGGATAAAGTAGATACACATCTCTTTCTCTTTTAGCTATTAGTACTGGCTTTCCCTTAGCATTATATATAGTTCCTGCTTTCTTCCTAAAAGTAACTATATTGTCTTCTCACACAACTGGCTGATACTGATCAGATTGTGTTTAAGACCCTTGACATATGCAACCTTCTGGAAAGCCACCTTGCCAGGATGCATCTTCCCATAGCCTTTAGTTCTTCCATGGGAGTTGTCACCAAAAGTTACTTTAGGACCTTCATCTTCCTGGAAATCACTAAGAAGTCCTTTCCCAGTCATATGCCTTGAACATCCACTATCCAAGTACCATTTACTTGAACCATGCACATGATATGAAAACTAAACACATTAGTTTTGTTTGGGAACCCACTTCTTGGTGGGTTCAGATGATGAGCACTTAGCATCTTCATCTTGTTGAACTGACTGTTCAGCTTGAGCAGGAGCTGAGTCCTGTTTAGGCTGATCAGCCTGTTCTTGGTCAGGCCTTGAGATTTCAACATCACAGTCCTTAGCCTCATGACCTCTACTTTTGCACTTGTAGCATCTCCTTCTTCCAATGATTACAGGAGGTAGAGTGTCTAGTAATCCTTGTGAGACCTGTTCTCAGTCTTAGGATTATATGTGGTTGATAACTTTTCAACTTTCTTTGCAAGTAGATTCACTTGATGCTCACTGACTTTGGACTTACCTTTGTCAGATATTTGTTTGTTATCCTTTTGTTTAGAAGCTTGACCAACAAACTTCTTTTCAATGACCTTGGACTTACCTTTGTCATGCTTTCTGGACTTGCCAGTTTCAACAGGTTTGGACTTACCACTGTTGATCTCCTTAGACTTACCAAGATCCACAACTTTGGACTTACCATTGTTGTGATTTGACCTCTGACTTACAGTGGTATTCCTATTCTTGTAACTTCTCTCTGAGCCAGATAGAGAATGTTGTCTTTTGAAAGGATTTGGATTAAGCCTTTTTATGACTGAAGTTCTTTGAATAGGCTGAGTGCCTAATCTGTCTAGCACAGACTTACCATGCTGTTTGGATTTTGAGCACTCATTACCATGATCTTTGGCCTTTACAAACATATTGTATTTAAGGTTTTGACCATGTTTCTTCTCTGAGGCTGACTTCTGAGACTCAATCAGTTTTCTATCCTCCTCAGAGTCTGTACTTGCTATCTCATCTTCATCAACTGCATAGGCTGCGGATAGATAGTCACCTCCAAGAACAACTTGTACCTGTTTAGGAATTTGTTGGTTGATGAACTTTTCAGCAAGCCTTGATGACTTACACCAAGATTTAGTGACCTTTTGAAGTTGGTCAGCTTTATCTTTTGCTTCCTGAAGTTCTTCACTTAGAAGTTTATTTATGTGTCTTTGACATTCAAGTTCACACTGTGCTTTCTTACCAACATCAATGAGGGATTGGTTTTCCTTAATCTCATTCTTTAGTTTAGCTATCTCAACTTTGAGGTCCTTTTGAGACTTAAGGACGGTCTTGAAATCATTTAACAGATAATCAAAGGCAAGACCCTTTTCTTCATCGCTGTAAGAGTTGAAATTACTAACCTTTTACATGGAAGCAGGATCCCAATCACTAAGCTTGCTATTTTCCTCAGCTTCCTTCATGTCAGCTTCAAAAATTGAATCGGACAAACCATAACCAACTTCATCAATTTCAAACTCTTCATCTTCTTGAGCCATTAGACAAACATCATAATCTGAGGTAGATGATTATGTATCCCAAGTTTCAGCATAAAGTCCTTTGTCTTATGGCTTTGCTTTCTTGAGCTGAGTATATTTCTTTTTATACTTATCAGCCCTTTAAGCATTCTTATAGGCAACTGATGCCGTTTCTTCCTTCGTTAATCTGCACTCAGCAGTGATGTGTCCCTTCTTCTGACAGTTGAAGCACACAGCCTTCTTGGGATCAAAGGAACTCTTCCCTTTGCCCCTGTCAGATCTTCCTCTTCCCCGTTGAGCTCTTCTCAATCGTCTGGCTAACAAGGCCATTTGCTCAGTGATAGTCTGAACATCATCAGTATCACCTAAGTCTGAGTCTGAGAGGTCAGCTTGAGATTCTGACTCTATCTCAGATTCAACAACCAAGGCCTTGGAACTTTTCTTCTTCTATGCAACTAGTGCAATATCTGCTTTATCCAAAGACTCCTTAAGTTGTTGTTGAGAAGTTCTCTTATGCTATATGATCTGTTCATGGTTGAGCAAGAACCCGTAGATGGACTGTAGGTTGTACATATGCAGTGTTCCTCTAGCACTCAGTGCTGTGGTTACTTCATTGAACCTTTCTGGTAACACATCCAGAAACTTCAGCAGAAGTTCAACCTCGTCTTTCTTAACACCCACACTTAGTAGGTCATTTATTAAGCAGTAAAACCTTGTGAACAAATCAAGCAAGGTTCATTCTTCTTCGAAAAGAAGTTTTCATAAGATCTATTCAGATGACTTCTTTTGTTGCTTGACCAGATCAGTGCCCTTATATGTAATACTTAAAGTATCCCAGATCTCTTTTGCAGTTTGATACCCAGTCACTGTATGCAAGATCTCGTTGGTCAGGGCATTCGCCAGAACACTCTTTGCCTTGTCATCCAGATTGAACAGTTTCTAGTCTTCATCTGTCCAGGATGCAACAGGCTTCCTTACTTCTTTTTCACTTCTGTCTGTTTTTTCAACGGACGTATCATTGACAACAGCAGAAATTTTGGGGATGATTGGTCCTTTCGTAATGACATCGGACATACGATTGTCAATGGACTTGAGGAATAGTATGGCTCTGAATTTCCACATAGGATAATCAGATCCATCAAAGATGGGACAACCCTTGGCAGACATCTGAGGAAAGTTTAGAGAATTGTTTCTTGTAGACATTGTAAACTTTCTCAGAATCTTGAACTTTCAATGTTTGAACTTGTCCAGCCTGCTCTGATACCAGTTGTTGGTCCCTTGGTGAGAATAACAACAAGCAACAGATGTATAGAAGGGGGGTTGAATACACTTTCTGCGGAAATTGAACAAATCAAAATAAAGTGTTACACATAGTAAATCAAACCACAGTAGAATGCTTTGCTTTTCATTAATAAGAAGATGATACAGACTCTATCAAGTAAGCAACTCTTGATATGTAAACACCTAATAGAAATCTCTCAATCTTTCAAACTTTGCTATCTATAATCAACTTATGATTATAGATACTGGACGACTCTCTAAACAGGATTCAATCACAGATTGAAAACTTACCAATTTCACAACTAATGTGAATATTCGAACACACGAATAGCTTGGCAATCTGTGAGTATCTTGATCACTGACAAACAATGAATCAAGACCTGTAACACATACGATCAATATTGAGGTGAACTGAGTTTTTGGCTCTTCAGTTGTAGTCGTCGTACCTCTAAACTTATCAGGATGATAAGTATTTATAATCCTGTTCCTACGGATCCTAACAAACTAGAACTAATCCTAATTTGCTAACTAACTAACGGATAAACCAGAATCTTGAATCTTGAATCTTCTTATCTTGAGTCTTTAATCTTCATCCTTGATTCTGGAGTCTTCTTTTCCTTCCCATAGATATAGAGAGTTAAAAAGATAAATTTAAAACATATTTAAATTCTCTTAAACTGACTTCTTGCTCGGACCGAGTTACTCAGCTTGAAACTCATCAAGCTGAGTTCTTCGAGGACAAACT
This sequence comes from Pulicaria dysenterica, assembly GCA_947179395.2. Lineage (NCBI taxonomy): Eukaryota > Viridiplantae > Streptophyta > Magnoliopsida > Asterales > Asteraceae > Pulicaria > Pulicaria dysenterica. The sequence continues at coordinate 64,746,133 of OX359292.1, read as the reverse complement.
CGAAAACAAAAATGAACTAACAGGTATATTATTTAACTCATCCTTAGAAGTCCGAAGAGTTAGCTAGAACTTATTTAGCAACTCTGTTGAGCTGACTCAGTATGTACGCTGAGTCACTCAGCTTGAAACACATCAGGCTGAAAGCTCAATATATCTTAAGTGACATACACAGCTTATCACACACAGCGATAATCTTACTAAGATATAGTATAAGCTAATCGAACATATGCTCAGCTTATATTCAGCTTAGTGTTCAGTCCGATCAAGCCTCATAATTCTGTTTAAGTTATCTTTAGAACACATCTTACAAACTTAACTTTATCTCATCAAATCTTAACTGATGAGATCATCTTCCCAACATATCACATCGTCAATTTAAATGATAGAATTATGTCAAAAGAGATAGAATGTGCTGACATTGCTGCCAAATTTGAGATCATTTACACAGAAAGAAAGGGCTTATATTGTAAAATCAAGAACCTTGAAGATAAATTTGTTAAACGAGGTCAAATTGATTAGAAGATTCACTTAAACAAACTAAAAGACTTCAGATTTTACAACCCTCTAGAAGGAATAGGTAATGAAAATCCTAAATGTTTAGAAAAGGTTTTTTGTAAACAATTTTATCATATAGACTGTATGGGATTAAAAGTAACCAAATTGATGTGATTTACTAGTTCATCTGAGGATGATGAATTGGAAAAGGAGAAAAGAAATAACTCAAAATGGATGTCAGTACAGATAAAACCCTAAGAAAGCAGGAGGCCAAGAGAGAATTTTTGAAGAAAGGAATGTTGGTCCCTTGGTGAGAGTGTCAATAAACAAGTAATGTGTAGAAGGGGGGTTGAGTACACTTTCTGCGGAAAATTGAACAAAGCAATAAAAAGTGTTACTTAAATCAAACCACGTGAAATCGAATGCTTTCATTAATAATAAGATGATTACAGTGACTATCATGTAAGCAACACTTGATATGTAAACACCTAATGTAAATCAAATCTTTCAATCTCTCAAACTTGCTATCTATAATCAACTTATGATTATAGATACAGACTGACTCTCTAAACAGGATTTATTCATAGATTGAATACTTACCAACTTCACAACAGACGGGAAGTTCGAACACACGAACTATGTTGGCAATCTGTGAATTTCTTGATCACGATGAACTTATAAACAGTGTATCAAAAATCGTGACACATACGATGGTTAGGTTGAGGTGAGATGATCTCCTCTAAACTTATCAGGAGATACGTATTTATAATCATGTTCCTACGGATCCTAACAAACTAGAACTTATCCTAATCTGCTAACAAACTAACGGATAACTCGGAATCTTGAATCTTGAATCTTCTATCTTGAGTCTTCAATATTTAACCTGGATTCTGGAGTCTTCTTATCCATGCCGTAGATATAGAGAGTAACAAAATATAAAACATATTTAAATTCTCTTAAACTAACCTCTTTTGGCAGGCTGAGTCACTCAGCTTGAAACTCATGAAGCTGAGTCCTTCGAGAACAAACTCAAATCAAACATGTACTAACATGTATAATGACTAACTCATCCTTAGAAGTCATAATAGTTAGCTAGAACTTACTTAGCAACTCTGTTGAGCTGACTCAGTCTAGAAGCTAAGTCACTCAGCTCGAAACGCATCAAGCTGAATACTTCACCTATACCTTAGGTGACATACACAGCTTATCAAACATATTGATAAACTATCTAAGATATAGTATAAGCTGATCAACTATATGCTCAGCTTATGCTCAGTCTGAAACACTATAAGTGCTCAGTCTGATCAAGCTTCATAATTCTGTTTAAGTTATATTCAGAACATATCTTACAAACTTAACTTTGTCTCATCAAATCTCAACTTGATAAGATCATTTGACCAACAAACTCCCCCTATTTGATGATGACAAAACCATCAAACAGTTCTTAAGTTTGTTAAACAGAATTATGTTTCAAATCTTAAACTTACTAAGATTTTATTTTTGAACTAATCAAATATTAATTGAACTTATCAATTTTAATTGAACTTATCAATTATAAGTTGAACATACCAACCAAACATACCAATGAACACGAACTAATCAAATTGTTCATTCAAGCTGAACTCATCAGACTAATAAATATGAACATATCATAAACATTTGAACATATCAAACCAATACTTGTATTCATTAAATTGAACATATCAGAATATAAAATTTTGATCACTTAGATCATGCACACTTAGTGCTTACATATTATTAGAACTAATCTAATAATCACATATAGAACTAATCTATTACAAAATTTATCTCTTGAACTCTGGATGTAGGACTTCCCAAAGTATAATTTCTGTGTTGATTTCTTCTAATACCATCTCAGCTTCTGCATCTCCCCTGAGTTCCTTTTGTTGCATTCGAATGATCTTATTCAGCTTGTATCTCACTAAATGATTTGTGCTATCATCACCACAACAACTCCTTATTCTTAAGGCATCCTTAACCTTCAAATAACATATATCTAAAAGCTTTATGAAGCTAGGATTACCTGCCTGATCCTTAAACATAATTCCCTGAACTGGTGTCTCTGTAACTTGATTTTGTTTAAATGTCACTCCTTCAGGTATCTTAAATAAGCTCTCCCATTGCAGACCAGGAACTGGAACACATCTCAGCTCCTCAGCTCTAGAAATCAGCTTGGAGATTTCATTTGAAATCTCTTGCTTGATTTGACTCCTTTTGAATTTCTTGAGCATCATAATTATTCTTTTCCACTCAATGTAGCCCATCCTGTGAACTTACCTCAGGTCCATTCCCACTGTTGACTTATCATCATATAGGAAGGTGAGAATTATGGCTCTATTTACTCTGCTCAGAGACATGCTCTTGATTTCCTTGCTGGTGCTTCTTCTGAAGTAGCATTCCTGGATATCTGCATCTGTATACGGGATTTGATCAGGCCTTGGACTAGAAAAGTCAGCTTCAGCATGAGCTAAAGCTTTTCTCTCTTTTTCTTTTTCTTGGTCCCTTACTTCTTTTTCTTTTCTCTTTTTCAGCTCAACAATAGATATCCCAAGCTCATCAGCTTCCTCTTGCTCGAGCATTTCAATCATTAGCCTCGTAGCTTTCTCTTCCTCAGTTTCGGAGACACTGTCAGCTTCAGATTCAGATTCTATCACTTTTCATCTTTTAGCTGCAGGTTCCTCTTTCTCTAACTCCCCCTCAATCTGAGCTTGTCTCTCTGCTCCTTTTGCTAGCACTTGCAGAGCCTTAGCTTTAGCTTGAAATAACTCAGCTTCAGCTTGAACCTTCTCCCCCTTTTCATCATCATCAATAGGGTTCGAATTCTGTCTTTGATGTAGAGCAGCAACTGTAGAGGCAATATCTTTGACATCATTGGTCATCTTTTCAAGCCTCTGATAGATTTGGCGTTTGTGCTTCTTTTGCTTGAGGTGAAACAACCCAAACTGAGCTGCAATGTATGTCTTCAGCTCTTGAATGCTTGAGGAGGCAGTTTTATCCTGAGGAGACTGACTCCTGCCCTTGAACTCAAAGTTTTGTTCCTCTGAAGTGAAAGAGTCAAGGTCCTTAGGAGAGTGTTTGGGTGCATCATCCAAGGGTTGGTGTATACCCTCAAACTCATGTGCACCAGAAGTTGGACCCTGTAACTCACCTTGGTATTGGGTGAATCATTGACAGGTCATGCAGGAGAGTGTGAGAAGTGAAGAGAATTAGTTGGGCTCGAAATGTGATGAAAGTGGGTTAGTGGTTGGCTTATTTGGTGAGTGGGGGGTAGTTGACCCTGGGGATTGGTCAGATCTTCAATGTTACCTGAGTGTGTCTGCTCAGGCACAATAATAGGCTCTCACATGGCTCAAGTGTGGGCTGAGTAGTCACCACACCCAGGTTAGGCTGTTGGGTTTGAATAAGCCTTGAGGTTGGCACTTGAAGAGTAGGTGTCTCCCCCTCAACTCCTGCCGGTGGAGGAATTAGTATGATTTCAGCTCTAGTGGTACATTTAGTTATAGCACCACCTTTGGCAGTTTTATGAATATAGGTTTGTTTATTTACATTGGTAGCAGTTGGCACACCAAGGTTGGCTTCAGATTGGACTTTATGACGGAAATAAGGTGGAGGAGATGGGTTAGACTGGGTTGGGCTTACCACAGTCTTATCTCCAAAAGAAGATGGAAAAAATTAAGAAGAAGAAGAAAGTGGAGAAGTCATACCCGGTGCAGCTTCAATGTTTGCTGGCTCAGCTTGAGCAGAGTGCTCAGCTTGAACCTCTGGATCAGCTTGAGCTGCTCCCCCTTGAGTAGACCTCTCAGCTCCACTTTCAGATGAAGCTCTCTCAGCTGTCCATTACATAGGCTCACTGAGGCCCTCATGCTCTGGAAAGATGTCATTGTTGAACATCTTGGAGCTGTGTGCTGGTGTGAGAAACATATCCTGACCAGCTTCATACAGTTCAGTCCCTAGCTCAGCTTCAAATGCTAAGGACAAGTACCGTATGAAAGGCACATGAAGATCTCTTGTGGTCTTCATCACTTGGACCTTGAGTTCGTTGAAGATAAGTAGTTCATAATTCAGATTGCGTACAAAATAAATGTTGTAGAGCAGCTGCATCTCGAACTCATTGACTTGGTACAGTCCTCCAACCTTGGTTCCAAGTGAACGGATCACTGTGGATACCATAAATCCCCATCCGGTTGGAAAGGTGGCCTTTTTAATTACACCCTCAGTTTGTGGGTGACCCATTTGGGGTAGGACTGACCTTGCTACCTGCCTTGTCACAGAAGGCTCGAACACATCATTTTGAGGGAGTTAAAGAACGTCCCTTAGCCTTTGAACTGTGATGACGATGGTTCTCTCTCCATTCAACACTGTGCTTCTGATTTCCCCTTTGTCCTGGTCACAGACACATGTATACCAGAACTCCAGTAAGTGCTGAGGAACAACATGGGTAGATGCTCCAGTAAAAGCGAATACCAAAGGGCAATTTCTGATGTAGTCCACCCATGCTTCGTAACCTCTGCCTCATTTTCGCTCAGGAATAGCGAGGCAGGCTCGTTGATTATTCATTTTAATCACAGGCATTCCGTTGTTCTTGATAGCGGCACCTCGTACCATTCTATCACTTAGACTGAGAATGATTCCGTCCATCGTAGACTGATGTCGATTCATACTAAGTAAATACAGAATTCGCACTGAGCGGTGAAGTTTTTAAGTTCGATCGAATGATGGATTGGACTTAGCAAATAGGTGTTTGTAGAAGGTAGAGTGAGTATATCAGAAGTTTAGTAAGGGTAAAGGTCTGAATTTCGGTTACAAACGATATATATACCTTTTTTAGGAGAGAGAAAAGTTACCGTTGGAAATCCCTATTTATCCGTTAATCTAACGAACTTACAGATAGATGTAACAATAATTGAGATGAAACACATCATATCCCAACAGATAAGTTTGTAGAATAACATTATTGACTTACAAAAATATTATGTTGTTGGTCCCTTGGTGAGAATAACAACAAGCAACAGGTGTGTAGAAAGGGGGGTTGAATACACTTTCTACGGAAATTGAACAAATCAAATAAAAGTGTTACACAAAGTAAATCAAACCACAATCAATTGAATGCTTTTATTAAGAAGATGATTACAATGCTTTGAATAAGAAGATGATTACAATAACTATCAAGTAAGCAACTCTTGATATATAATCACCTAATATAAATCTCTCAATCTCCCAAACTTACCTATCTATAATCAACTTATGATTATAGATATTGACGACTCTCTAAACAGGATTTACACAGATTGAATCAACTAATGATTTCTTACCAATATCACAACTGATGTGACAATTCGAACACACGAATGGCTTGGCAATCTGTGAGTTTCTTGATCACGTTGAACTTACAAACAGTGATTCAAGAATTGTAACACATACGGTTGAGGTGAGGTATTTGGCTCTGCAACACTTAGTTGTAATCGTCGTTGTAGTCGTACCTCTAAACTTATCAGGAGATAAGTATTTATAATCCTGCTGCTACGGTTCCTAACAAACTGGACTAATCCTAATTTGCTAACTAACTATCGGATAACTCAGAATCTTGAATCTTGAATCTTCTTATCTTGGGTCTTCAAACTTCAATCTTGATTCTGAAGTCTTCTTATCCACGCCGTAGATATAGAGAGTTAAAATAGAATTTAAAACACATTTAAATTCTCTTAGACTGACTTCTTTAGTCAGGCTGAGTTACTCAGCTTAAAACTCATCAAGCTGAGTTCTTCGAGAACACACTCGAAAACAAACATGAACAAACATGTATAAAATATTAACTCATCCTTAGAAGTCCAAAGAGTTAAATAAAACATATTTAGTAACTTTGTCGAGCTGACTCTGCTTCTGAGCTGAGTCACTCAGCTTGAAACACATCAAGCTGAATACTCGATATATACCTTATGTGACATACACAGCTTATCAAACACATTAATAAACTAACTAAGGTGTAGTATAAACTGGTCGAACATATTCTCAGTTTACATTCAGCTTATACTCAGTCTGAATCACTATAAGTGTTCAGTCTGATTAAGCTTCATAATTCTGTTTAAGTTATATTTAGAACACATCTAACAAACTTAACTTTGTCTCATTAAATCTAAACTGATGAGATCATTTTCCCAACAAACTCCCCCTATTTGATGATGACAAAACCATCAAACAGTTCTTAAGTTTGTTTAACAGAATTATGTTTTAAATCTCAAACTTATTAAGATTTTATAATTGAACTGATCAAATATTTATTGAACATATCAATTTCAATTGAACTTATCAATTTAAATTGGAACACACCAACTTTCAGTTAAACAAACCAACTAATTACATTAATGAATAAGAACTTATCAGTTATTCATTTTGCTGAACTTATCAGACTTATACATATGAACACATCATAACACAGTTGAATATATCAAACTTTATACTTGTATTAATTGAACTAATCATAATACAAAAGTTGTTGACCACTTAGATCATGCACAATAGTGCTTATAGAAATTAGAACTAATCTAATTTACAAAAGAACTAATCTATAGAGGATGCAGATCTTCAAATTCCTTTATCTCCTTGTATATTTCTTCAAGAATTTCTTGCAGATTAGGATTGTGTTGAAGCTGATCCTTTTGTGATCGTATTGCTCTGTTTATTCTGTATCTGAATCTTGCAGTATGTTCAGTCTTCTCTACAATTTGTCTCAGAGCAAATACTTGAGATATCCCACAAGTGTAAATGTTAGCATCAGGCTAGAAGCATTTTTCTCCATTTCTATCCAGGAACATGAAACCTTTCTTAGGCTTTTCCACATAAGTATTTTCCTGAAATTCCAAGCCTTTAGGAAGAGTGAGAAAGTCAGTATCTGCTTTTGCTAGACCAGCTGGATTTTTCAATTTATCCTTTCTCATTTTGTGGAAGGAGGTCAGTAGGGTTGCTATCTCAGATCTGGGTATTAATTGCATCGCATCAGCCCTAGCAAGTAGTCTCAGCAGCTCATCTTTAACTTGATTCTGAGCTGTGGACCTTTCCATCTGTTTAATGAGGATGGCTACTTGCTTCCATTCTTCGTAACCCAGTCTATGCAGTTGATTCAGCTCCAGAGAAGGTGTTTCACCATTCTTTAAAGAAAATTCCATTACGATGATCCCTTGGGCTGAACTCAACTTGAGAGAGTCAATCTGAGAGTAGAAATGCAGCTTTTCATAACATTGATGTATTTCCTCTTCCTCATTTTGACCTTGAATATGAAGTTCTTCTTCTTCTTCCTTGGGCACGATAGGCAGTCTGAGTTTTGTCAATTCCTCATTCTGCTTTCTGATCTGCTCAGCCCAGTTTTGTTCTCTTCTTGCTTTTTCCTCTGCTAACACAGCTTGAGCATCTGTTTGTCTTCTTCTCAGTTCTTCGACCGAGATCCCAAGCTAGTCAGCATCTTCTCTTTCTATCCTTCTTGCTGCCATCAGTGAAGCTCTTTCTTGTAGTGTCATTTTGTCAGCAGAGTCTTCATCTGAGGCTGATGATTCACTAAGAATCATTCTTCTTCTTTTCTGCAAGGGGTTTTCAGATTCATCTGAGCTGTGTACTAAAGGTCTTTTTCCTTTAGCCTTTTCAGTCAGCTCAAGTTCTGTTTGTTTCTCTTTCTCCCCCTCAACCTGATCTGCTCCCTTTGCCAGCATAAGTAGAGCTTCAGCTTGCTCAGACTCAGCTTCAGCTTCTGGAGTCTTCTCCCCCTTTTTGTCATTATCATCAGGGGTGGAAGTACGTTGTTGTTGGAGAGCAGCAACTGCCGACTTCAACTGCTGAACATCTTCCTCTATAGAGTCCAAGATCATTAGCATGTTCTTTTTATCTTGATTTCTCTTGAGGTGCAGCTTGGCAAACTGACTTTTGAAATATGTCATTAATTCGTCCAAGTCAGCTTGAGATGGTTGGAATTTGGGTGCATCATCCGAAGATTGGTGTTTACCTTCAAACTCATTTGCACCAGATTTTGGACCCTATAATTCATCCTGGTTTGAAGATGAATCATTGACAGGTCGTGCAAGAGGGTGTGGGAAGTGAAGAGAAGTTATTGGGCTCGAGATGTGAAGTGTATGGATTGGTGGTTGGCTAATTGGTTTAGAGGGGGGTGATTGACCCTGGGGATTGGTCAAATTTTCAATGTTACCTGAGTGTGTCTGCTCAGGCACAGTAATAGGCTTTCCCATGGCTCGAGTAAGTGTGGGCTGAGTAGTCACCACACCCGGTATTGGGTGTTGGGTTGATATGAGCCTTGAGGTTGATACCTTAAGAGAAGGCGTCTCCCCCTCAAATCCTGCCTGTGGAGGGATCAGTGTGATCTCAGCTCCAGTGATGCCTTTAGGAGTGGCACCACCTATGGCAGTTTTTCTTTGGTATGTTTGGATATTCTCCCTAGCAGCAGTGGGCATACTAGGGGTGGCTTCAGAGTGGGATTGTTGATAGAAAGAAGGTTAAGGAGACGGGTTAGACTGAGTTAGGTTTACTGAAGTCTTATCTCCAAATGTAGATGGAGAAAAATGAGAAGAAACTGAAAGTGGAGAGGTTTTACCTGAAGCAGCTTCTGTATGAGCTAGTTCAGTCTGAGTAGAGTGCTCAGCCTGAACCTCAGTGTCGGCTTGAGGAGCTCCCCCTTGATTAGATCCCTCAGCTTCACTTTCTGAAGACGAAGCCTAAGCAAACAGTAGCATGGGCTCACTCAGACCCTCTTGCTCTGGGAAGATGTGAACATCTTGGGGCTGAGTGTTGGCACCAGAGACAATTCCTGATCAGCTTCGTAGAGTGTTGTCCCTAGCTCGGCTTCAAATGCCAAGGATATGTACCTTATAAAAGGTACATGAAGATCCCTTGTGGTCTTCATCACTAGGACCTTGAGCTCGTTGAAGATGAGCTGTGCATAGTCTAAATTTCTTCCAAAGTACATGTTGTACAGCAGCTGCATCTCGAAATCATTGACCTGGTCCAGTCCTCCAACCTTGGTACCAAGTGAACGGATCACTGTGGACACCATAAAACCCCAACTGGTTGGAAAGGTGGCCTTTTTGATAATACCCTCTGTCTGTGGGTGACCCATTCTGGGAAGGACTGACCTCGCCACCTGTCTCGTCACAGTAGGCTCAAATACATCATGTTGAGGGAGGTGAAGAATCTCCTTTAGCCTGTTAACTGTGAGAGTTATGGTCCTCTCTCCATTCAGCACTGTACCTCTAACTTCGTCGTTGATTTGGTCGTAGGTGCACGTATACCAAAATTCGAGGAGGTGATGAGGAACCACATGTAGAGGTGCGCCGGTTAAAGAAAAAGTCAATGGGCATTTACGGATGTAATTGACCCATGGTACGTATCCTCTGCCTTGTTTCCTTGGAGGAATAGCAAGACAGGAACGCTGATTGTTGATTTTTATCAACGGCAAACCGTTGTTCTTAAACGTAGCACCCCGTACCATTCGATCACCTAGAACGAGAATGGTTCCTTCCATCGTTGAATATGTAGGTTATACTGAGTAATCAATTAGGAATTCGCACTGAGCGATTGTCGATTGCGCACTGAGCGACTTAGATTTTCGAAATCGATGGAACAGAGATTTGCACTTAGCAAAGAAGGTGAAAGGTATTTGAGAAGTTGAGAACTCTGGATTGTAAGCGTAAGCCCTCTAATCCGAATGTGATCGGTATATATACCTTTCCGAGGAGAGAGAAAAGTTACCGTTAGAAATCCCCTTTTTAACCGTTATGCCGTAAAATTTTGATGTAACAGTAAACTGGTAGAACTTATCATCTTCCAACGGATACTAATGTAATATAATAATATTGACTTACAATAAGATTATACACTGATGTATTATACTTATACTCAAGTTAGTATAATACGCGATTTGAGACTAACTCAAATACACAGTAATCATGAAATAATGACACTGAGTAATTAAACATGATGTTGGACACACCAAGCTGAGTAAACTTATTACTTAGTTTAACTCAAGCACTCAGCTTGATTCAAGCTTTCAGCTTGAGATGTGCACTCAGCTTGATTCAAGCATTCAGCTTGAGATGTGAACTCAGCTTGAGTTTGAAACTCAGTTTGAGTAGAGCAAACAGCTCATGCGCAATGACACTAAGTCAGTTTCGTCTGAGACTGACTCAAACGAACCTTTTAACCAGACTGAGTAGTTAAAGAATGTTTGGAACCTACCAAACGTGTGAACCAATCACACAGCCTGAGTTAAGCATATAGCTCAGACTCAGTGACACTTAGTCATTTTGTTTGAGACTAACTCAAACTATATATTTTTAACTACACTAAGAAGACAAAATAAGTTTGGAACTCACCAAACAAAAGAATTCATTGTTCAGCTTGACAAGATTCAGTTTATGAAAACTTATTCATAAACTGTGCACGCAGCTTAAGACACTTAGTCTTTGTCAAACTGAAAACTCAGATTCTAGACACTTAGCTAGGAGTTGAGCATACCCAATTTACTTAGCAGATACATAAACCTCTTCTCATCAAGTGGTTTAGTAAAGATGTCTGCTAAGTTGGTCCCTAATGAAGTGATGTCTAATTTCAATGTGCTTGGTTCTTGAGTGGAAGACTGGATTGTAAGTGATGGCTATTGCACTTTGGTTATCACAGAAGATAGGAGTTTTCTTGAAACTCATACCAAAGTCTTGAAGCTGATGCTGCATCCACAAGATTTGAGCACAACAACTCCCTACTGCAACATACTCAGCTTCAGCAGTTGAAGTAGCCACTGAGTTCTGTTTCTTACTATTCCAGCTTACTAGTTTACCTCCAAGCAATTGACATCCTCCAGTTGTTGATTTTCTATCTAACTTGCACCCAGCATAGTCAACATCAGAAAAACCAACTAATTCAAATCCAGAGTCTTTTGGATACCAAAGACCTAGATTTGGTGTACCTTTAAGGTACCTAAAGATCCCTTTCACAGCTTGAAGATGTGATTCTTTAGGATCTGCCTGATATCTTGCACAGACGCATGTAGCAAACATGATATCAGGTCTACTAGCTGTAAAATAGAGTAATGAACCTATCATCCCTCTATAGGTAGACTGACACACAGATTTACCATCTGAGTCTTTACTCAGCTAGACAGCTGGTGCCATGGGTATTTTCATGGTTGAACTAGAATCAAAACCATATTTCTTTATCAATTCAAGAACATACTTGCTTTGATTGATGAATATTCCATCAGACTTTTGTTGAATTTGTAGGCCTAGGAAATAAGTCATCTCACCCATCATACTCATCTTGTACTTCTGTGACATTATCTAGGAGAACCACTCACACATATATTCATTGGTAGAACCAAAGATAATATCATCCACATAGATTTATACAAGAATCACCTGTCCTTTACTCTTTTTAATAAAGGGTGTCTTATCTATACTACCTCTGGTGAAGTCCATTGATAGTAGATAAGTGGACAGAGTATCATACCAAGCTCTTGGAGCTTGTTTAAGACCATACAAAGCCTTGTCCAACTTATAGACATGATGTGGAAACTTTGAACTTACAAAGCCACCAGGTTGTTTCACATAGACTTCCTCCTGAAGTTTTCCATTAAGAAAAACACTTTTCACATCCATTTGATAGACTTTGAAGTCTTTATAGGCTGCATAAGCCAGGAACAGCCTTATGGCTTCAATTCTAGCAACAGGGGCAAAGGTCTCATCATAATCGATTCCTTCTTCTTGCTTATACCCTTGTGCTACCTGCCTGGCTTTGTTCCTAACTATCACTCCATCCTTGTCCATTTTATTTCTATAGACCCACTTAGTGCCTATAATTGAATGATTTTTGGGGGCAAGGACAAGTTTCCAGACTTTGTTTCTCTCAAACTCATTTAATTCCTCTTGCATAGCTTCAATCCAATCCTCATCCTCTAAGGCTTCTTCAGTCTTATTTGGTTCCATTTGAGATAGGAAACCAAAGTACGCGGCATAGTTAGCTGTAGCCATAGATCTGGTCATGACTCTTTCTTGGACATTTCCAATGATCTGGTCTTGAGGATGATATTTGAGGAATTTGAATGTTGTAGTTGGAGAGTCTGGTTCAGAATTTGAGTTATGTTGAGATTCCTGAGGTGAACTTATCTCCTCAGTCTCAGCAGCATTGTCAACAAGCTGTCGATCACCAAGATCTTCAGCTTCAACGACTTCAGCTCCGAAGGGGTTGATGAACTCATCATCTTTCTCAGCTTGAGAATCCTTTGGAGTTTGTGATGATTTCTTTGATGAACACACATCATCATCACTATCATTGTTGGATTATGTGCAGAGATAGTTAACGGGCATATTGTATCCAATGTTATAAGAGACTAAAGGGTCACACTGCTACACACCCAATTCAGAACAGTTGGTTTTCACCATAAATCTGTGTGAAAATAATTAATCAGTTAGATTAATTATTAAAGGGAAAAAGGAGATAATTAATCAGTTAGATTAATTAAAGAGATAAACGAATAATTAATCAGTAGTATTAATTATTGAGAGATATAAATAATTATCCAGTCTGGATTAATTATTAGAAAGGAATAAATAATAAATAGTTATTTATTATTTAAAGAGAATTAAATATTAAGTTTTAATATTTAAACGGAATAAGTTAATTAATAGTTAAATTAATTAATTAGCAAAGTCCAGGGGGTCAATATGAGAAGAGATGAAAGTTTAATTAAAACCAGTTGGCTTTTAATTAAACGGGCTTAGGTCCAAGTTAATCCCTATATAATATCCTTAAGCCTTAAGGATTAGATATGAAACATTAAGGGATTAACCCTAGCCACCACAACTCTCTCACTCTCTCGATCTTGCCTCTCTCTCCCTCTCGGTCGAACTCTCTCTCGGCCGAACTCTCTCTCGTCGCACTCTATCTCTCTCTTGGTTTCCCCTCTTCGACGATCACAAGAGAAAACACCAAAGGGTGTTTGCGAAGTGGAGGTCGACGCAAAGGCATACACACATACATTCTCAGTTTCGAGAATTGTTGAAGGCTTGGTGATCCAGGAGCGGTCTAGCAGCCAGTTCAATCGGAGGTGCAGTAGTGGTGGACTATCTTTAGCAATCCTAAGGTTTTGTTCAGGTATAATTTTGTAACCCTTCTATATGGATTGCTTGTCAAGAAACTATGTTGATCATACAAGTTTTCTGTTTTTTATCCAGATCATAAAAGGTTTGATTTTGATCAGTTAGGTTTAAACCAGGTTTGTGTTTAAACGGTTAAAAAGGATAAACCTTTTATCTAAAACTAGATTTTAACAAGTTTTGAACTTTTGTTTAAAAAGGTTGAAATCAAGTTTTAGGATAATTAAAACAAATTTTGTTGAAATTAATAATTAATATTTTTTGGTTTTAGAAATTAAATCCAGTTTTAATCAATATATTAAAACAGTTAGTTTTAATAGGTTAAAAGGATTTAATATATATTAATCGGAAAACACGAACCGAGAACATCACCGTGTCATGGTGCTGGCTAGCGGCGCTAAGGTCAGCGGAAGCGTGGTGGGCTACGGCCCAGAACACCACGGCCCATGTAGCATGCGGCCCAGTTGGGGTTCGCGGCAAGGGTTAGCGGCGCTAAGGGCCAGTGGGCCTCGGCCCAGTGAGGTCCTCGGCCCAGTAAGGTCCTCGGCCCAGTGAGGCTCTCGGTCCAATAGGGCTTACGGCCCAGGTGATTTTGGTCCAGTGGGTCTTCGACCCAAGAGGGTCTCGGCTTGGTAAGTTTTCTCGGGTTGATGAGAGATGTTGGCCCAAGACAGTTTTTCCGGATTAACACAAAAGGATTATTAATTTTAAGTTATAAAATTAATAAGATAATATATAAGCTAGTGTTATATAGTTTAAGTTAAAATATATATTTTTAGTTTTTATTTATTATGACTAGTTTAGTTGTTTTTAAATAAATTCTAAAAGGAGATAAAGTTTATATAATGGAGAAACAAATAAGATAGTATTATTTGACCAAAGTTGTCGGTTTTAAGTTTTTTGGAAAAACTGGTAAAAGAACTCGACGTAGAGGCTTTCATTCAAGTATTGAATAAGGCCAAGTTTTTCAAAGGATTATTGAAGAATTATATTGGTCAAATAAATTAGAAGATCATAACTCTCATTTTGGTTAATAGGTATTAATCAAAAGGATAAATGAGAGAGTTTTAGACAAATCAGGTTGTGTGCTTAACAGCACAGTTTATTGTTTACTTTTATTTTAACTGCGTGGTTGACTTTTATATATATAATGATTATATATAATTGCGTAGTTGTGATAGCTATAGTTTTGCCGACTTAGGACTCGTTTTTCTTATTCTTCTTTTATTTTGGTTTTTGGGAAGGCCTGCGTGCCAATTACAATCCCTTTCTTATTTGTAATATTGTACTGGTTCGGGGAGGCCTGCGTGCCACTTACAACCCCATTCAATATTGTATTTGTAATAGATTAGTGTTAGTTTAATCCCTCAACAAAAATGGACTCGAAGAAGATGACGACGTAAATGGTGTTCTATATGCGAAGCACGGACACTTCGGGGAGGTGCCAAGGCTAGTGGGAGCAGCATGTCAAGAAAGACGAATCCAAGCCACTTTGTCCTTAGGTTTGACCTTAGGATTAGTTGGCAAAACTATAGAATTTTTATGCTTACTCTTATATCTGCGTGGTTGTGTTTCTTTTATTTACTGTTTATCATATATTCTTGCGACACTTATATGATGCTAAATAAAAAGGGGATTTAATAACAGGGTGTTATTAAATAGTGAAAAACCACGCGCTTTATGACAAACTAGAATACGACTACAGGCTGTTAGTCGTGTTAATTAAAATTTTAAAATTTAAAAGTTTTTGTCAAGGTTATAAGTTTGGAACTTATAAAGGCCGTTTTGTGCACCTAGTTTAGGTACATATATAAATCGTATTTTTAAAACAATTAGTTTTAAAATGGTTTTTCAAAAACTGGAAAATTAAGTTTTTAACTTAATTATAAAACCCAAGAAAAATCTTAGATCAATGTGCTACCCACCTAATGGTACACCCTAACTGTTAAACGGTACTCGGGTGTCGGAAGTGCCCAAACCTTGGGCATCCGGGTTCAAACCATTGCGGGAAGGGGCATGAAAGGTTCTGCGATAATCGGGAGTCCCGGCCAGAATACATGCTGTCTTAGGTGGTGCGATCTATTTTTGTGATAATCGGGAGTCCCGGCCCAAAAAGCACTAGAGTAGAGTTAAACATACTAGACTGGGTCTAAGTGCTCTACGAGGTTCAAGGAGTCGTATCAGTTAGGTACGATTGGTACAGGGTGTTACCTACCAGAAATAACATGACTTGGCGGGAAGTGCCCAAACCTTGCGTCAAGTATGTGAAATATGAGTCCTAGGTCTAATATATATTATTTATGGGTTTGATGATATATGATTAGAAATTTATTTGCAATTACTAATTAAACCGGGTTTTAATTTGTAGATGGAAACCAACGTTACTATTACCAATAACCTCTCTCTCCGCTCCATTCTTGAGAAGGACAAGCTTGTCGGTCCTAACTTTCTCACATGGGAGAGAAATCTCCGGATCGTGCTTAGGCACGAGAGAAAGTGGTATGTCCTAGAACAACCTCTAGGAAATCCTCCTGCCAACAACGCTAGGGCAGAAGTCAGGGAGGTTTTTCAGAAGCGCTCCAATGACGCCCTGGACGTTAGCTGCCTCATGCTCGCAACTATGAGTCCAGAGTTGCAGTCGAGTATGATGGAGACTCCTGCTTATGACATGATCGACCAGCTGAGGGACATGTTCCAGGAGCAAGCTCGCATTGAGCGTTATGATGCCACCAGCGCATTCAACTCGTGCAAGATGGCTAAGGGGACCTCGGTCAGTAACCACGTCATGAAAATGAAAGGTTACATGGACCACCTAGAGAGACTTGGGCACCCAGTTCCGTTGCAGCTAGCAATGGATACGATACTCAACTCGTTGTCGGATGACTATAAGCCTTTTATAGTCAACTACAACATGAACAACATGGAGAAATCGGTGGCTGAGTTGCACTCAATGCTCAAGACTGGTGAGCAGAGTATCGGGACCAAGTATAAGGACATTCTCATGGTGGGTCATGGCGGGCATAAGAAGAGGAAAGGGCGTCACGGAAAGGGAAAGGGCAAGGCCCAGCCCAGCCAGAGTGCACCCAGGGCTAATAACGACAACAAGGGCAAGAAGCCGAAGCCGAACAAAGCTAAAGCCGAGAATCGGTGCTTTAAGTGCGGCGAGGTCGGGCACTGGAAAAGAGATTTCCCGAAGGGTCACGAGGCAGGTGGCAAGGCTGGCACCTCAGGTATCGTGTAGCTTCTTTGTCACTTTCCACTTGTAAAGATTTTTACGAGTATTCTAATATCTTGCAATCGTTTATTGCAGAAGGAGATGGAAAGTGATGCGGCCCAGCATAAGGAGATCACACGTGCAGCATGCGGATATTATTAATATTTATATTTCCTAGTTTATTAAACTCTTAAGTTTATTTGAACAATTTTTGTTGGTTTATGAATATTTTTGAGTTTATGGAAATCTAATTATTTGGTTATATATATCCGCGCACGTATTCTTAGTTTATGAATCATGATTAGTCCAGTTGTGACTGAAAGAGTGCCAATAAGTCAAGTATTGACTTGATGGGTGATTCATAATAATCTTACGCTATGATTTGTTGTAGTTATTATAAAATGCCGGCTCCACTATTCAAAAATGCTTAAATAAACTAGTGTTGTTAATAAAATTAGATAGTTTTTCTAATTTAACAAGTATTTAAGTTTTTAGTGAAAAAGTGAATGTTCAAATCTTGAACAAGTGGAAATAATAGTTATTATTTCCAAGTATAAATAGTTTTTGATAAAACATTTAAGATATTATAAAAGTGATTATGGTAGTTACTATAATCAAGGGAGTTTTATACTAAATGTTTTAAGGAAAGAAATTTAAGATACCATTATAAGTGTTTTATACTTGTGATCATGGTAAGTTTAATGAAACCATTTTCCGTAATTGGAAAGATGGATATATGGGAGATCCAAGTTCTTGGTTTCATAAAAACAAAAATCTTGCAAAAACCAAGTTCTTTAAAACATGTGTTTGAAACACAAGTTTTAGGCATCGTAGTCAAGTTTTTGACTAAGGCCTAAAATGATGATTTAAAGAATGCACTTTTTCATAAAAGGTAGTGGGAGCACCTGACTAATGTATTTATCAGAGTTAATAAAAGGTTGTTTTTAACCAGTGTGATAAATACAAGTTTGAACTTTTAAAGTATATAGTTATCGGATGTTTTTAGAAGTTATCTAAAACAGTAAGTTCTTAAGAAAGAACTAATCCGAGGGATGCATGATTTATTGAGAGGAACTCGATAAAGATATCATTGCAAAATTTTGAGTCAAGTTATGACTTAAACAAAATTATACTCATTAAGTTCAGTAGGTCAGCTTAATTAAATGTTGTTGGTTGGTTAACGTTAGAAATGATAAAATAGGATGTTCTTTAAACATTCTTAGTAATGATATTAGATTAGTGTTGGTATACACAGAGAATCTAATTTCAAGTTTCTTACAAGTAGGTGTAAGAGGATTTATCATTTCAAAAGGGATATAAAATCTAGTAAGATTTATTACATCTACAAATGTAATTAAAGTTTTAATTACAGGGAGGTTGTTTTATAAATCAGAAACAAGGAGTTATTTCCAGTTCTCCAAGTTTAAGGAATTTATAAAATAAGTAAATCTAGAATTGTTCTTAGGTTGCAAGAACGATTTCTAGTAAAACCTAGAAAGAGTACTTCAGGGTACTAGTCTTGTGTTTTAGGTTTATAATCATATTACTTTTCTTTGTAATCTGTGATAAGTTACAATGCAAAATAACAAGTAATTCAAATAGACACCGTGAATCGAGTCAATGAAATGGTAGAAATCATGCACCTTTATTCCACGGAGGAATATGGGAGGGTGTATAGATTAGTTTCATTGTTCTTCACAATTTTGTATGTTTTGGTTTATCCAGGAATGAACTAGGTTTATTCGAAACACTATCCGTGACTACTTATCTTGGTGGGAACTATGATAGGGCTATAAAGTCATCGTAATTTTGGGGTAGGTTCGAAAGTTTGTCGAATATAGCTGCAAAAGGTTTTTGCGGACCAAAATTGACGGATATTCGTTAGGTTTACCAATATTGGATTGACCCACTGTGAATAATACTTCGTGGTTTCATGTCAAAAGTATTAATCACATAGGTTATCCTTAAGCCTGAGGTATTTGGTTTGGGATGCGGTAACTACTGTCTTATTAGCTAGCTCTAATGCCACGCCGTAACAGGGTGGTCATAAGGGGTGTGTCTAGATTCAGTGGGAGCCGTATTTCCAAATGCAAATATGCAAGATGGTAATTGCACCTTCTTTTTAGAAGAGATATTTCCGGGCCCCTTGACTGATAAGAGAAACTGGTAAGTGCACGGCTGTGCCCAAACGAACTGATATGTTCTTTGTCGTTTATCACGCAGTTTCGAGATCAAGTATGTCATGAACAAATTCTTGAGTCTCTGAGTTGACTTCCTCCATGCTCATGCTCAAAATTGAAATATCGCGTTGCAAGGGACAAACCTATATATATGCAAGTTATGTATATATAAAAACATACCCATTCATAAACAGAGAGTTTATGATAGTTTAGTTTATAAACAGTTAGTTTATAACAAGTTACTTCTAAGCAGGTTGCTTATGAAGTTTTATCACAAGTTACTTTTGGGTATAAGAGTTCTTATAACGTGGTTATCCTAAGTGTCTGGCTAGGGACCTCCTTAGGCTAACAATGTGCAGTAACTGTTACTTATCTTGCACAAGCGGGAGTCTGTTGGATTATGTGCAGAGATAGTTAACGGGCATATTGTATCCAATGTTATAAGAGACTAAAGGGTTACACTGCTACACACCCAATTCAGAATAGTTGGTTTTCACCATAAATCTGTGTGGAAATAATTAATCAGTTAGATTAATTATTAAAGAGAAAAAGGAGATAATTAATCAGTTAGATTAATTAAAGAGATAAACGAATAATTAATCAGTAGTATTAATTATTGAGAGATATAAATAATTATCCAGTCTGGATTAATTATTAGAAAGGAATAAATAATAAATAGTTATTTATTATTTAAAGAGAATTAAATATTAAGTTTTAATATTTAAACGGAATAAGTTAATTAATAGTTAAATTAATTAATTAGCAAAGTCCAGGGGGTCAATATGAGAAGAGATGAAAGTTTAATTAAAACCAGTTAGGCTTTTAATTAAACGGGCTTAGGTCCAAGTTAATCCCTATATAATATCCTTAAGCCTTAAGGATTAGATATGAGACATTAAGGGATTAACCCTAGCCACCACAACTCTCTCACTCTCTCGATCTTGCCTCTCTCTCCCTCTCGGTCCAACTCTCTCTCGGCCGAACTCTCTCTCGGCCGAACTCTCTCTCGTCGCACTCTATCTCTCTCTTGGTTTCCCCTCTTCGACGATCACAAGAGAAAACACCAAAGGGTGTTTGCGAAGTGTATGTCGACGCAAAGGCATACACACATACATTCTCAGTTTCGAGAATTGTTGAAGGCTTGGTGATCCAGGAGCGGTCTAGCAGCCAGTTCAATCGGAGGTGCAGTAGTGGTGGACTATCTTTAGTAATCCTAAGGTTTTGTTCAGGTATAATTTTGTAACCCTTCTATATGGATTGCTTGTCAAGAAACTATGTTGATCATATAAGTTTTAAAGATCCTAACACTTTTTGGGGTTTAGAGGGTTGTGTTCAATCCAGTTCCGCTTTTAGGATTGAACCAGCGGAATGAAACCCAGGATTGACCGGTTTGAGTCATAAGGTGGTTTGGTTAGGTTCAAAACCCTTCAATCATCTCCTATGACATACATAGGATTTGATAAGTTGGTTTCCTTAGGCCTTTCAAGCTCACTCAGACTGACTAAGTCAGCTTGACTTTTATCAGCTTGATCAAAACTGTCTTCATCAAATGAGACATGAATTGATTCTTCTATGGCTTTTCTCCTTATATTATATATTCTATAAGACTTGGAGATTGAGGAATAACAAACGAATATTCGAAGATCAGCTTTAGGTTCCAACTTATGGAGCTGATCTCTTTGATTCAGCACATAGCATTTTGAACCAAAGATATGTAAATAACCTATATTGGGCTTTCTAGACTTATACATCTCATATGAAGTCTTTCCATGTCTTTTGACAATGATTGATCTATTCTGGGTATAGCAGGCTGTACTAACAGCTTCATCCCAGAAATAGAGTTTCAATCCTGCCTCACACAACATTGTTCTAGCAGCCTCAATTAAGGTTCTATTTCTCCTTTCAGCAACTCAATTTTGTTGTGCAGTTCTGACAGATGAGAAATTTTGTAATATTCCTTTATGTTCACAGAAGCTTTCAAGAGTTGAGTTTCTGAACTCAGTTCCATGATCACTTCTAAGTTGCTTTACGGACAAACCTTTTTGCAACTCTTCCCTTTTGATGAAACTAATTATCTCCAGGGCAGCCTCACTTTTGGCTTTAAGGAATATTACCTAGGTGAATCGTGAGAACTCATCTACTATCACCAGTGCGTACTTCTTGCCACTCAGGCTTAGAGTACTTATGGGTCCAAACAGATCCATATGCAACATATGCAGTGGGCCTTGTTCACAGGCTGAACACAATTTGTCTTTGACAAATGTGATTTTTGGTAATCCAGAGACTAACTCTTTATTGGATAGCATTTTTATATTTTTAAAATTTAAATGAGACAAACGTTTATGCCATAACCAACTCAGCTCAGGAACAGAATGGGAATACAAGAAGGTTTCATTATAGGGATCAGCAGAATTATGATCAAGTAGATACACATCTCTTTCTCTTTTAGCTATTAATACAGGCTTTCCCTTAGCATTATAGATTGTTCCTGCTTTCTTCCTAAAAGTAACAACATTATCTTCATCACACAATTGTCTCCAAAAGTTACTTTAGGACCTTCATCTTCTTGGAAATCACTAAGAAGTCCTTTCCACCCTGTCATGTGCCTTGAGCATCCACTATCCAAGTACCATTTACTTGAACCCTGCACATGAGATGAAAACTAAACACTTTAGTTTTGTTTGGGAACCCACTTCTTGATGGGTTCAGATGAGGAGCACTTAGCATCTCCATCTGACTGTTCAGCTTAAGCAGGAGCTGAGTCCTGTGTAGGCTGATCAGCTTGTTTTTGTTCAGGCCTTGAGATTTCTGCATCACAGTCCTTAGCCTCATGACCTCTACTTCTGCACTTGTAGCATCTCCTTCTTCCAATGATTACAGGAGGTAGAGTGTCCAATAATCCTTGTGAGAACTTACTCTCAGTTTTAGGATTATATGTTGTGGATAACTTTTCAACTTTCTTAGCAAGTTGATTCACCTGGTGATCACTGACTTTGGACTTACCTTTGTTAGGTCTCTGTTTGTTATCCTTTTGATGAGAAGATTGAGTAACAACCTTCTTTTCCATGACTTTGGACTTACCTTTGTCATGTATGCTGGACTCACCAGTTTCTACAGGTTTGGACTTACCACTGTGGATATTCTTGCACTTACCAAGATCCACAACTTTGGACTTACCATTGTCGTGTTTTGACCTCTGACTTACAGTGGTATTTCTGTTCTTGTAACTTCTCTCCGAGCCAGAAAGAGAATTTTGTCTTTTGAAAGGGTTTGGATTAAGCTTTTCTATGACCGAAGTTCTTTGAGCAGACTGAGTACCTAGTTTGTCCAGCACAGACTTACCATGCTGTTTTGATGTTGAGCACTCGTTGTCATAACCTTTTGCCTTTACAAACATATTGTATTTCAGGTTCTGACCATGTTTTTCTCTGGGGCTGACTTCTAAGACTCAATCAGTTATCTATCCTCCTCAGAGTCTGTACTTGCTATCTCATCATCAGCTACATAAGCTGTTGTTTGATAGTCACCTCCAAGTACAGCCTTTACCTGTTTAGGTATCTGTTGGTTTATGCACTTTTCAGCAAGCTTTGATGACTTACACCAAGACCCAGTGACCTTTTGAAGTTGGTCAGCTTTGTCTTTAGCTTCCTGAAGTTCTTCACTAAGAAGTTGATTAATGTGCCTCTGACATTCAAGATCACATTGTGCTTTCTTACCAACATCAATGAGAGACTTATTTTCCTTAATCTCATTCTTGAGTTTAGTTATCTCATCTTTGAGGTCATTTTGAGACTTAAGGACGGTCTTGAAATCATTCAGCAGATAATCAAAAGCAAGACCCTTTTCCTCATCAGTATAAGAGTTGAAATTACTGACCTTATACATGGAAGCAGGATCACAATCACTAAGCTTGCTGTTTTCCTCAGCTTCCTTCATGTCAGCGTCAAAGGTTGACTCGGACAGACCATAATCAACCTCATCTAGTTCCAACTCTTCATCTTCTTGAGCCATCAGACATACATCATCATCTGAGGTAGATGATTCTGTATCCCAGGTTTCAGCATATAGTCCTTTTGCACTGGGTTTGTCTTCAGGCCTTCCTTTCTTGAGCTGAGTATATTTCTTCTTGTATTTATCAGCTCTGTAAGCATTCTTATCAACAACTGATGTTGATTCCACCTTCTTTTATCTACACTCAGCAGCAATATTTCCCTTCTTCTGACAGTTGAAGCACACAGCATTCTTGGGATCAAAGGAACTCTTCCCTTTGCCCCTGTCAGATCTTCCTCTTCCCCTTTGAGCTCTTCTCAAACGTCTGGCTAACATTGCCATTTGCTCAGTGATATTCTGAACATAATCAGTATCACTTGAGTTTGAGTCTGAGTGGTCAGCTTGAGATTCTGACTCAGTCTCAGACTCAACAACCAGTGTCTTGGAACTTTTTTTCTTTTTCTATGCAACCAATGCAACTTCAGTTTTATCCAAAGACTCCTTGAGTTGTTGTTGAGAAGTTCTTTTGTGTTCTGTGATTGGTCATGATTTAGCAAGAACCCATAAATGGACTGTAGGTTGTACACATGCAGTGTTCCTCCAGCCCTCAGTGCTGTAGTTACATCGTTAAACCTCTCTGGTAACACATCCTGAAATTTCAGCTCAAGTTCAGCTTCATCTTTCTTTACACCCATACTTAGTAGGTCATTTATCAAGCAGTGAAGACTTGTGAACAAATCTGACAATGTTTCATTCTTTTTTGAAAATAAGTTTTCATAAGATCTATTCAAATGACTTCTCTTATGCTGCTTGACCAGATCCGAGCCCTCATATGTAACACTCAGTGTGTCCCAAATGTCTTTTGCTGATTGAAACCCAGTCACAGTACGCAAGATTTCGTTGGTCAGGGCATTTGCCAGAACACTTTTTGCCTTGTCATCCAGATTGAAGAATTTCCAATCTTCATCAGTCCAGGATGCAATAGGTTTTCTTGTTTCCTTTTCAGTTTTGCGAGGAGACGTATCACTGACAGTAGCAGGAATCTTGGGGATGATAGGTCCTTTTTTAATGACATCGAACATACGAATGTCAATGGACTTGAGGAATACCATGTCTCTGAATTTCCACATAGGATAGTCACATCCATCAAATATGGGACAACCTTTGGCAGACATCTGTGGAAAGTTTGAAGGATTGTTGCTTGTAGACATCGTGAACTTTCTCAGAATCTTGAACTTTCAACTTATGAAATCGTTCAGCCTGCTCTGATACCAGTTGTTGGTCCCTTGGTGAGAATAACAACAAGCAACAGGTTATGTAGAAGGGGGGGGGGGGTTGAATACACTTTCTGCGGAAATTGAACAAATCAAATAAAAGTGTTACACAAAGTAAATCAAACCACAATCAATTGAATGCTTTTATTAAGAAGATGATTACAATGCTTTGAATAAGAAGATGATTACAATAACTATCAAGTAAGCAACTCTTGATATATAATCACCTAATATAAATCTCTCAATCTCTCAAACTTAGCTATCTATAATCAACTTATGATTATAGATACTGACGACTATCTAAACAAGATTTACACAGATTGAATCAACTAATGATTACTTACCAATATCACAACTGATGTGACAATTCGAACACACGAATGGCTTGGCAATCTGTGAGTTTCTTGATCACGTTGAACTTACAAACAGTGACTCAAGAATCGTAACACATACGGTTGAGGTGAGGTATTTGGCTCTGCAACACTTAGTTGTAATCGTCGTTGTAGTCGTACCTCTAAACTTATCAGGAGATAAGTATTTATAATCATGTTGCTACGGTTCCTAACAAACTGGACTAATCCTAATTTGCTAACTAACTATCGGATAACTCGGAATCTTGAATCTTGAATCTTCTTATATTGAGTCTTCAATATTCAATCTTGATTCTGAAGTCTTCTTATCCACGCCATCGATATAGAGAGTTAAAACAGAATTTAAAACACATTTAAATTCTCTTAGACTGACTTCTTTAGTCATGCTGAGTTACTCAGCTTGAAACTCATCAAGCTGAGTTCTTCAAGAACACACTCGAAAACAAACATGAACAAACATGTATAAAATATTAACTCATCCTTAGAAGTCCAAAGAGTTAAATAAAACATATTTAGTAACTCTGTCGAGCTGACTCTGCTTCTGAGCTGAGTCACTCAGCTTGAAACACATCAAGCTGAATACTCGATATATACCTTATGTGACATACACAGCTTATCAAACACATTAATAAACTAACTAAGGTATAGTATAAACTGGTCGAACATATGCTTAGTTTACATTCAGCTTATACTCAGTCTGAATCACTATAAGTGTTCAGTCTGATTAAGCTTCATAATTCTGTTTAAGTTATATTTAGAACACATCTAGCAAACTTAACTTTGTCTCATCAAATCTAAACTGATGAGATCATTTTCCCAACATATGTACATCATATATAATGTCTCATGAATTAATAACACATAGTAATTAAAACATGGTTTGGACATACCAAGTTGAGTAAACTTATCACTCAGCGTGAGTCAAGCACTCAGCTTGATTTTAGCACTCAGCTTGAGATTGACACTCAGCTTGAGTGAAGCACACAGCTCAGAATCAATGACACTTAGTCATTTTTTATTTGAGACTAACTCAAATTGATATTTTAACCACACTTAGTAGTTAAAACATGTTTGGAACAGACCAAACGTGTGAACTTATCACTCAGCTTGACAAAGTAAACAGTTTATGAAAACATATCTATAAAATGTACGCTCATCTTAAGACACATAGTCTTTGTCAAGCTGAAACTCAGTTTTAGAAACTTATCTAGGGGTTGAGCATACCCAATTTACTTAGCAGATATGAAAACCTTTTCTCATCAAGAGGTTTGGTAAAGATATCTGCTAATTGATCATCTGTTTAGGTAAAATTTATTTCAACTTTACCTTTTTCCACGATGTCTCTTATGAAGTGATGTCTAATTTCTATATGTTTTGTTCTTGAGTGAAAGACTTGATTATGTGTGATGGCTATTGCACTTTGGTTATCACAGAAAATAGGAGTTTTCCTGAAATTCATACCAAAGTCTTGTAGCTGATGTTGCATCCACAGGATTTGAGCACAACAGCTTCCTGCAGCAACATACTCAGCTTCAGCAGTTGAAGTAGCCACTGATTTCTGTTTCTTATTACTCCAGCTTACTAACTTTCCTCCAAGCATTTGACAACCTCTAGTTGTAGATTTTCTGTCTAATTTGCACCCAGCATAATCAGCATCTAAAAATCCAACTAACTCAAATCCAAAGTCCTTTGGATACCAAAGACCTAGATTTGGTGTACCTTTAAGGTACCTAAAGATCCTTTTCACAGCTTGAAGATGTGATTCCTTAGGATCTGCCTGATATCTTGCACAAACACATATAGCAAACATTATATCAGGTCTACTAGCTGTCAAATAGAGTAATGAACCTATCATTCCTCTATAGGTAGACTGACATACAAACTTTCCATTTGAGTCCTTGCTCAGGTTGACAGGTGGTGACATGGGTGTTTTCATGGTTGAACTAGAATCAAAACCATATTTCTTTATCAAATAAAGAACATACTTGCTTTGATTAATAAATATTCCATCAGGCTTCTGTTAAATTTGTAAGCCTAGGAAATATGTCATTTCACCCATCATACTCATCTTGTACCTTTTTGACATAACTTTGGAGAACCATTCACATATAGATTCATTTGTAGAACCAAAGATAATGTCATCCACATAGATTTGTACAAGAGTCACCTGTCCTTTACTCTTTTTAATGAAGAGTGTCTTATCAGTACTACCTCTGGTAAAGTCCATTGATAGTAGATATTTGGACAGTGTATCATACCAAGCTCTTGGAGCTTGTTTAAGACCATACAAAGCCTTGTCTAACTTATAGACATGATGTGGATACATTGAACTGACAAAGCCAGGAGGTTGTTTCACATAGACTTTGATTGACTTTGAAGTCTTTATATGCTGCATAAGCTAAGAACAACCTAATGGCTTCAATTCTAGCAACAGGGGCAAATGTCTCATCATAATCTATTCCTTCTTCTTGTCTATACCCTTGTGCTACGAGCCTGGCTTTGTTCCTAACAATCACTCCAACCTTGTCCATTTTGTTTCTATAGACCCACTTAGTGCCTATAATTGTATGATCTTTGGGGGCTAGGACAAGATTCCATACCTTGTTTCTCTCAAACTCATTTAATTCCTCTTGCATAGCTTCAATCCAGTCCTCATCTTCTAAGACTTCTTCAGTCTTCTTTGGTTCCATTTGAGATAGAAAACCAAAGTGAGCAGCATAGTTTGCTATTGTATTAGATCTGGTAATCACTCTTTCTTGAACATTACCAATCACTTGATCTTGAGGAGGATCTTTGAGGAACTTAAATGTTGTAGTAGAAGATTGTGGTTATGGACTTGAGTGATATTGAGGACTTTGAGGTGAACCTACATCCTCAGTCCTAATTGCAGCATTGTCATCAAACTGTTGATCACTAAGATCTTCAGTCTGAGTAGTATTCTCTCCAAAGGGATTAATGAACTCATCATCTTTCTTAGATTGAGAATCCTTTGGAGCTTGTGATGATTTCTTAGATTTACATACATCATCATCACTGTCATCATCTATGACATACATAGGATTTGACATCTTGGTTTCCTCAGGCTTTTCAAGCTCACTCAGACTAACTGAATCAGCTTGACTTTTGTCATCTTGATCAATACTGTCTTCATCAAATAAGACATGAATTGATTCTTCTATAGCCTTTCTCCTTGAGTTATACACTCTGTATGACTTGGAGATTTAGGAATAACCAACAAAAATTCCATGATCAGCTTTAGGTTCCAAGTTATGAAGCTGATCTCTTTGATACATCTCATAAGCAGTTTTGCCATGTCTTTTGACAATGATTGATCTATTTTGGGTATAACATGCTGTAATGATAGCTTCATCCCAGAAATAGAGTTTCAATCCTGCCTCACACAGCATTGTTCTACCAGCTTCAATTAAAGTTCTATTTTTCCTTTCAGTAACTCCATTTTGTTGAGGAGTTCTAACTGAGGATAAATTTTGTAATATTCCTTTTTGTTCACAAAAGCCTTCTAGGGTTGAGTTTCTTCACTTCTGAGTTCCTTAACAGACTTACCTTTTTGCAACTCTTCCTGTTTGATAAAACTTATTATCTCCAGGGCAGCTTCACTTTTAGCTGTAAGGAATATTACCTAGGTGAATCTAGAGAACTCATCTACTATCACCAGGGTGTACTTATTGCCACTTAGGCTTGGAGTACTTATGCGTCCAAACAGATCCATATGCAACATATGCAATGGGTCTATTATTGAAATATTTGCTTTGACTTGAATGACCCTTTGTGATGTTTCCCTTGTTCACAATCTGAGCACAATTTCTCTTTGACAAATGTGATCTTTGGCAATCCAGAGACTAACTTTTTGTTGGATACCATATTTATATTCTTGAAATTTAGATGTGACAACCTCTTATGCCACAGTCAACTCAGCTTGGGAACAGATTAGGAATATAAACAGGTTTCTGTATTAGGATCAAGTAGATACACATCTCTTTCTCTCTTTGCTATTAGCACAGGCTTACCCTTTGGATTGTATATTGTTCCTGCTTTCTTCCTAAAAGCAACAACATTGTCTTCATCACAATTGACGGATACTTATCAGATTGTGTTTAAGACCTTTAACATATGCAACTTTCTGGAAAGTCACCTTGCCAGCATGCATCTTCCCACATACGATGGTTAGGTTGAGGTGAGATGATCTCCTCTAAACTTATCAAGAGATAAGTATTTATAATCATGTTCCTACGGATCCTAACAAACTAGAACTTATCCTAATCTGCTAACAAACTAATGGATAACTCGGAATATTGAATCTTGAATATTCTATCTTGAGTCTTTAATCTTCAACCTTGATTCTGGAGTCTTCTTATCCATGTCGTAGATATAGAGAGTAACAGCATTTAAAACATATTTAAATTCTCTTAAACTGGCCTCTTTTGTCAGGCTGAGTCACTCAGCTAGAAACTCATCAAGCTGAGTCCTTCAAGAACAAACTCAAATCAAACATGTACTAACATGTATAATGACTAACTCATCCTTAGAAGTCATAAGATTTAGCTAGAACTTACTTAGCAACTCTGTTAAGCTGACTCAGTCTAGAAGCTGAGTCACTCAGCTCGAAACGCATCAAGCTGAATACTCAACCTATACCTTAGGTGACATACACAACTTATCAAACATATTGATAAACGAACTAAGATGTAGTCTAAGCTGATCAACTATATGCTCAGCTTATACTCAGCTTATGCTCAGTTTAAAACACTATAAGTGCTTAGTCTGATCAAGCTTCATAATTTTTTTATGTTATATTCAGAATATATCTTACAAACTTAACTTTGTCTCATCAAATCTCAACTTGATAAGATCAATTGACGAACAAGGAAAGCAGAGTGTCGAAGCTGAGAAGAACTTGAGAGCTAATAATTTTTGTTCTAAAACCTTTTGAAATCTCACCCTGTTAGAAACAATTTCAAATTTTGTTGTCACAAACAATCCTATATATGATGCACAAATTGTTGTGATGTAATTACTCATGCTACTGCTTTGATTAATTCTGCTGATGCTAATGTTAATGATGATGTTGGTGTTAATCATTCTCGTGTTCATGTTAAAAAGTCTAAATATTCTCTTGTTGTTAAATCTTGCACTGATATGCATAATGTCCATGTTTTGATATATCCACTTATGATCCACTTAACTAGACATATGTAAAGACTTGCTAGAGAGAAAATTTTCTCTTCCTCGAATAGTATTAAAATTTTTGAAAGTTTAAAACATGCATCTAACCTGAGCACTGTTGGAATTTACAGGGTACAACAAGAACAACGGAATAACATAAACTTAAATCCCATCCCAAGATTACAACTGGATCAGGTGGGGAAACAAAACAATAAATCATAATTATAACAGATATAATTTATGTACAAGTCCATAGCAGTATAAAATAAAGATAGAATTATACCCTGAACTGCTAGAGGGGGATACACAGCTACTGCACCACGCGAACAGGCTGCTAGACTGCCTATGCAAACAATACCCGAGAAAAAGATCGTGTGTGTGTATACCACCAAAAGCCGCTGGCTTTGGTGTGTGTGTGTGGGTCACCGCTGAGAACCCTCACCGCAAAGGGAGGGTTCGTCCAAAGGGCTTGATCGCCGAAAAGAGGTCCGACGCCGAGGGCGCCGCCGTAGGGAACCTCCGTGACCACCTTCGGAGGTGGTGGTGGTGCCGTCGGCCGAGATGTAGAGAACAAGGGAGAGAGAGAGTGTGTGTTTTGTCTTTTTGCCTTTTGTTAATTGTGATTAGGTTAAAATATAAAGCTTAATCCCTTTAAATAACCATTCAATTGGACTAAGGCTTTTGGACTCAAAACCCGGTCCGCGACCAAACTCTTTGATCAAAACTTTATTATATTAAATTGAATAACTATTAATTAGTATATTCCAACAAAACTTTATTATATTAAATTTTAACTAATATTTATTATTTCCCTAAAAGAATAAATGTCTATTTATTATTTTCTCTCTCGATAATTAATTGACTATTTATTATCTCTTTTACACACATTGTATTGTTTCCTGGTTCATCAGTTGGGTGTGCAGCTGTGTGACCCTTTAGTGACTCATAGTGTTGGTGGATATGATGACACGTATACACTATCCTTGCATACAATCTATCAGACTCCCACTTGTGCACAATAGTTACACTTCCTTGTTCATCATGGGCCTAAGGAGGTCCCCAGCCAGACACTTAGATTAACCTTAAGGTTTCCTTAGGAAAACCCACGAAGATACACTTGTCTAATTTGGGTTTGAGTTTATCCGAGAACGGTCGTTTGACGAACGCCTCACAACCCCAAATCTTTATGAAAGACAATTTGGGCTTTTTCTCCGTCCATAGCTCAAACTGTGTCTTTCTTTTCTCCACAGATTTTGTTGGAAGTCAGTTCAGCATAAAAGCATCCGTTTCGAGTGCATATCCCCATAACGACATTGGTAGACTAGTTCGACTAATCATAGAATGAACCATGTCACGCAAGGTTCTATTCCTCCTTTCTGATACAATGTTCCACTGTGGCGTATACGGAGGTGTGAGTTGTGAAACAATCCTATATTCCTTTAGATGATCGTAAATCTCCTGACTCAGATATTTACCACCCCGGTCAGACCGAAGCAGCTTTATCTTCTTGTCTCATAAGATACACATAACCATATCTACTGGAATCGTCAGTAAAGGTATTGAAGTACCGGTATCCTCCTCTGGCTTCTTGACTGAAAGGACCTTAAACATCTGTGTGTATTATTTCTAGCAGTTCTTTTGACCTTTCGTTCAGGCTGTCGAAAGGTTTCTTTGTCATCTTGCCGGACAAACAAGATTCGCAATTGTTAATTGATTCATGATCAAATGACCCTAGAACTACATCTTCATGAAGTTTCTCTATGCGTTTCTTATTAATATGCCCGAGCCGACAATGCCAAAGGTAAGTTTGGTTTAAAGTGTCCTTTGACCTTTTACTTATAAGATAGATTCCTAGACATCTTGTAGATTATCGTGTATAGACCATTTTGTGAACTTGCATTAAAATAAAATAAATCATCTTTAAAGCATAAAATTGTTTTTCCTAGCGACTAATAGGTAAAACCATTGTCTATTAAATAAATCATACGAGATTACATTTTTTTGATTAATCTAGGAACAAAATAACAATCTTCTAGTTCTATGATTAATCCAGAAGGTAACCTAAGACAATAAGTTCCTACAGCTTCAGCGCTAATAATGGAGCCTTCGCCTACCCGTAGGTCCATGTCCCCTTCCTTAGTCTCCTACGCTTCTGGAATCCCTGCAAGTGATTGCAAATGTGGTTACACATCCGGTATCGAGTACCCATGATTCAAAAGAGGTAACTAAGCAATCTATCATAAAGATACCTGACTCGTCAGTAGAACCACGTCCAGCTGATCAATGGCGAGTGAGTGCTCACAAATATCCTT
Organism: Pulicaria dysenterica; assembly: GCA_947179395.2. NCBI lineage: Eukaryota > Viridiplantae > Streptophyta > Magnoliopsida > Asterales > Asteraceae > Pulicaria > Pulicaria dysenterica. Next base: position 64,713,947 of record OX359292.1, on the reverse strand, counting down.
GCTACCGCAAACTGGGTAACAAACGTCTAGTAGCTTATCAGTACAATCATCTTCTTCCATTGATTCAAATAATGTTGCATCAGGGAATATGGGTGCCTCTGGTCATCCATGCACATTAGAAACTCGTGCATACCAACTACTGTTTATTCCTGTTCTCTGATCTTATTCAATACCTTTGCCTGATAGTGATCTGTCAGAGACCCGACCAAAAGCGTCACAAGTTCTTGTTTACTGACTTGTGATTCCAGAATCATTAAGCAATCAAACAACCTTCTCATGTTAATAAGATGATCACTCAAAGACTGGCCTTCTTTCATCCCTTATGAAAGAATGTCTTTCATAAGTAGAAAACATCCATAGCATTCGCTAATATTGAAGCGCTCCTCTAGGTCTTGCACAACCTCAAAAGTTGACTTACTCTTGAGTTCATCCGAAAACTCAGATTATGTAGAGAGTATCAGAATTGACATGACGTCAGATTCATCAGACATATACTTATAATATGTATTATACTCTTCATTATGAGCAGAATAATCGGGTCGTGCTAGAGATGGCTTATCGACTGTGTACAGCCTTCCCTGTGCCCTTAGGATATTTCTAAAGTGCAACTTCCAAACCGTGAAGTTTGGACCTGAAAGCTTCCACTTTTGCATCATGAGGCTAAGAGACTCCTCAGGTGAATAAAACGGTATACCAGATAAAATTGACATCTACAGTAAAAATAAAAAAAAAACATTTTAGTAATTAATTCCTCTAAACTAGTTTATAACCCTATAAATAAATTTATTTTAGAACAGGATCCATATTTCACACGTGCCGGTGCACGGTTTGGGCATGACAACACCGACCCCATGCTATTTCTGGTGGGTATAAACCATACTGATCGTATTTAATCCAAAACAAGACTCCTATATTTTTGGAACATCGAATGAAACATAATTCGTACATATCTAGTCCTCCTAAGCGCATTTTGGGCCCGTCACATTAGGGAATGACCAAAATAACCTCACCATCTAAGACGGGGTGAACTTTGACCCGTCACATCAGAGAATCACAAAGTCTTTCACCCCCTCCCCACATCGGTTTGAACCCCGGTGTGCATGGTTTTGGCACGACAACACACCAAGGTACCGGGAGCAGGAAATGTGTATCATTAGATGGGTAGCACTACTGGTCTAAGATTTTGAAAAAGGGTTAATTTGTTTAAAAAAATACTTTGCTAGCTTTAAACGTTTTACAAAACTTGTAAAACTATTATCCTTTTAAGTGAAAAAAAACTTTTCAACTTAAAAATATACTTTATATATATATATATGGTTTTAATGACGAGCGTGAACTATATAATTTATTAAGTCACAACCATGCAATCAATAATAATAATAAGCCAACAACACATAACGTCTTTTTGACCATCACTAGTACTTAATTAAAAAGTCAAATACCCATGTGGTCAAACCTTAAGTGGATCATAAACAACACACATGGCATGGAAAGTATTGATGCTCCCACTGGCTCCAGCATCCATGACGTCCTCTCTCCTTGTCTTGCTTGATCGTCTCTAAAATTACATTTACAAATATCAAACTAACCTATTACAATTTTGATAAAACTAGTGCCCTATTACATAAAAAATTAAAGGCACGCAGGCCCGCTAAAACTAATACTTTTACAAAAATGAATAGGGGTTGTAAGTGGCATGCAGGTATCCCCACACCAGATAAATAATAAATGTAAACCAACCATAGCAAGAAATTAAAACAACCACAAAGTGATCCACTACGTTTTAGGCGTTTGGCTTAATAAATAATAATCATTCAATCACGTACCGAAAAAATTAAAATAACAATAATACACGCACTACAACCATAATACAAATATATAATTCCGGGATGATTCAAAACTTGAATATAAACACCAAAACACAACTGGTCTTGCGTTAATCCAAACCATTCAACCTGGGCCTCAAAACTTGGGCGTAAACTGGGCCTTTTGTTATATATCTCAAACTGGATAAAAATAAAAATACCACATAGGTTAAATGTCAACATTATTAAATTAATAATAATAAAGCTGTAAACTTGATTTAAGAAATTCAAGAACTTTAAACCTTTAATAACTACAATTTTCACACAATTTATACAGATATATATAAAACATGTAAACTGGAAACTCTATTTGGTTGAAAGTCAAAACTTTGACTCTTGGCCAAAAACCAAGTTTCACGCAGTTAATATATATAAACATATATAAATAACAAACTTGAAACTTTAATTGGTAAAAAGATCAAAACTTGATCCTAAACCAAAACTTAAAGTTTCACACATATATAAAATATATTAAAGCAGTAAAGCTGGAAACTTTATCAGGTAACAGATTAGAAACTTGATCTTGACCACAATATAGGTTTCACACAGATATATAAACTTATATAATCATGATTAAACTTGTTCCCAACCGAGGCTAGAAGAAGGCTCTAATACCACTGTTGGGATTTACAAGGTACAACAAGCATAGCGGAATAACATAAACTTAAATCCCATCCCAAGATCACAACTGGATCGGGTGGGAAACAGAACAATAAATCATAATTAGATCAAATATAATATATGTACAAGTCCATAGCAGTATAAAATAAAGATAGAATTATACCCTGAACTGCTAAAGGGGGATACACAGCTACTGCACCACGCGAATAGGCTGCTAGACCGACTATGCAAACAATACCCGAGAAAAAGATCGTGTGTGTGTACACCACCAAAAGCCGCTGGCTTTGGTGTGTGTGTTGAAGTGTTTTGATCTGACCAAACCACCATATGACACAAACTGGTCAAGCCCTGGGTTTGATTCTACTGGTTCAATCCTAAAGCGGAACTGAATTGAACACAACCCTCTAAACCCCAAAAAGGGTTAGGATCTTTAAACTAATGATCTATTACAGTTTCTCAATAACCTACAATAAAGGTTTAGAGTTTTACCTGCTTTGATCCAGGGATTGCTAAAGACAGTCCACCACTACTGCACCTCCAATGAACTGGCTGCTAGACCGCTCCTGGATTTACCCGATCAACAATACTCGAAATCTTGAGTATGTATGTATGTGTGCGTCGACCTCCAAAATCCGAAACACCCTTGGGTGTTGTTCTTGAGTTCGACAAGAAAGGAGAGAGCCGAGGAGAGAGTATCGATGAGAGAGAGAGTCGATAAGAGGGAGAGAGAGTGGAGGCTAGGGTTATCTTCTGATGATCAATCCTTAAAGTTTGAAAGGTTATTTATAAACCTCATTAAAAAGCCCAAGCCCGTTTAATTAAAGCCCATGTCTTTAATTAAACTTTCATTCCTCTTACTTTGACCCCGTAGAATTTACTAGTTAATTAATTAACTATTAATTAACTGGTCCATTAAATATTAAACTTAATATTTAATTTCTCCTTAAATAATAAATAACTATTTATTATTTATTTCCTTTATGATAATTAATTTGACTAATTAATTATTCACTTTTCTCTCTAATAATTAATCCAACTGATTAATTATTTCCACACAGATTTATGGTAAATTCCAACTGTTCTAATTTGGGTGTGTAGCAGTATGACCCTTTAGTCTCTTATAACATTGGACACAATGTACCTATTAACTATCTCTGCACATAATCCAACAGACTCCCACTTGTGCAAGATAAGTAATAGTTTACCTGTACATGGTTGGCCTAAGGAGGTCCCTAGCCAGACACTTAGGATAACCAAGTCATAAGAACTCTTATACCCCAAAGAAAGATGTGACAATATAAACTCTCATAAATCACATGTTTATGAGTAATCTATTATGAACTAACTGTTCATAAATCAACTATCATAAACTACATGTTTATGAATGGGTACGGTTATTATAGGTTTGTCCCTTGCAGCGCGATATTTCAATTTTTGAGCATGAGCATGGAGAGTGTCAACTCAAAATCTCAAGAATTATATTCATGACATACTTGATTTCAAAACTGCGTAATAAACGACAAAGAACAGATCAGTTCGTTTGGGCACGGCCGTGCACTTACCAGTTTCTCTAATCAGTCAAGGGGCCCAGAAATATCTCTCCTTAAAAGAAGGTACAAATACCATCTTGCATATTTGCATTTGGCAATACGGCTCCCACTGAATCTAGATACGCCCCTTATGACCACCCTGTTACGGCGTGGCGTTAAGACGCACTAACAAGACAATAGTTACTGCATCCCAAACCAAATACCTCAGGTTTAAGGATAACCTATGTGATAAATACTATTGACACGAATCCACGAAGTATTTTTCACGGTGGGTCAATCCAATATTCGTAACCCTAACGAATATCCGTCAATTTTGGTCCACAAAAACCTTTTGCAGCTATATTCGATATACTTTCGAATCTACCCCAAAATTACGATGACTTTATAGCCCTATCATGGTTCCCACCAAGATAAGTAGTCACGGATAATGTTTTTGAATAAACCTAGTTTATTTCTGGATGAACCAAAACATACAAAATGGTGAAGAACAATGAAACTAATTTATGCACCCTCCATATTCCACCCTGGAATAAAGATGCATAATTTCTACCATTTCATTGACTCAATTCACAGTGTTTATCTGAATTACTTTATTATTTTACATTGTAATTAATCACGGATTATAGAGAAAATAATATGCGTATAAACCTAAAACTCAAGACTAGAACCTTAAAGTACTCCTTCTTGGTTTTGCTAGAAAACGTTCTTGCAACCTAAGAACAATTCTAGACTTACTTATTTTATAAAATTCCTTAAACTTGGAGAACCGGAAATAACTCCTAAGTTTCTGAGTTTATAAAATAATCCCCTTGTAATTAAAACTTTACACTTTGTAGATGTATTGAATCTTGCTAGATTCATACCCTTTTGAAACAATAAATCCCTTTTACACCTACTTGTGGACTTGAGATTAGATTCCCAGTGTACACCAACACTTCTCTAATTTCTTTACTAAGGATATTGAAAAACATCCTATTCTATCATTTCTAACGTTTATCCAACCAACAATATTAATTATTCTAACTTTTGAACTCTTTAAAAACGTATATAATTTTATTTAAGTCATAACTTGACTTAAAGTCTTTCAATGACATCTTTATTGAGTACCTCTCAATAAGTCATGCGTTCCCTGGATTAGTCCCTTTCAAGAACTTACTATTTTAGATAACTTCTAAAATTATCCGAAAATTATGTACTTTAAAAGTTCATTCTTGTATTTATCATACTAATTAGATCAACCTTGATAACTTAATAAATACACTAGTCAAATGCTCCCACGATCTTTTATGAAAAAGTGCATTACTTTAAAACATCCTTTTAGGTTTAGTCAATCCTTGACCAAGTCACCTAAAACATGTGTTCTGAACACTTGTTTTAAACTTAGTTTTTGTAAGAAATTTAATTGTTCTATGAAACCAAAACTTGGATTTCCCATATATCCATCCTCCCAATCACGGAATGTGGTTTCATTAAACTTAACACAATTAGAAGTATAAGACACTCGCAATGGTATTTTAAATTTCCTTTCTTAAAACATTTAGTATAAAACACCCTTGATCATAATAACTATTATAATCACCTTTATACTTTTTCAAATGTTTTATCAAAAAGTATTACACTTAGAAATAATAACTATTATTTGCATATGTTCAAAACTTTGAACATTCATTTTTCATAAAAATCCTTAACTGCTTGAAAAATTAGAAAAACTATCTAATTTTATAAACACAACTTGTTTATCTAAGCATTTATATATAGTGAGACTACCGTTTATGTAACTACAACAATTTACTGCATAAGATCACTATGAATCACCAATTAAGTTAAGACTTGACTTATTGGTATCCTTTAGTCACAACTGGATTAACCTGGTTCATTTAAAAACACACGTGCACGGATATAAGCTAAATAATTCAAAAACTTTCAAATATAATGTCAAACCAAGAGTTTTAAACAAACCAACTAAATCTGAAAACTTTAAATAAAAGTTTAATAACTAGGAAAGAATTATAAAATATCCGAGCTGCACGTGAGATCTTTAATGCTTGTCCGCTTCACTTTCCATCACCTCCTGCAATAAACGATTGCAAGATGTCAGAATACTTGTAATAACTTTACAAGTGGAAAGTGATAAAGAAGTTATTCACACGATACCTGAGGAGCTAGCCTTGCCTCCTGCCTCGTGAGCCTTTGGACAATCTCTTTTCCAATGTCCAGCCTTGCCGCACTTGAAGCACCGGTTCTCGGTTCTTGCTTTGTTTGGATTTGGCTTCTTGCCCTTGTTGTTGTCACTGGCCCTGGGTGCATTCTGGCTGGGGTGGGTCTTACCCTTTCCCTTTCCGTAGAGCCCCTTCCTCTTCTTGTAACCGTCATTGCCAACCATGAGGACGTCCTTAGACTTGGTCCCGATACTCTGCTCCGATGTCTTAAGTATGGAGTGCAACTCAGCCACGGATTTCTCCATGTTGTTCATGTTGTAGTTGACTATAAAAGGCTTATAATCGTCTGACAACAAGTTGAGTATTGTATCCATTGCTAGCTGCAACGGTACTAGGTGCCCAAGCCTCTCCAGGTGGTCCATGTAACATTTCATTTTCATGACGTGGTTACTTACCGATGTCCCCTTCACCATCTTGCACGAGTTAAATGCCCTAGTGGTATCATAACACTCCGTGCGGGCTTGCTCCTGGAACATGTCCCTCAGCTGGCGGATCATGTCATAAGCAAGAGTTTCCATCATGCTTGTCTGCAACTCTGGACTCATCGTTGCAAGCATGAGGCAACTCGCGTCCAGGGCGTCATTAGAGCGCTTCTGAAAAGCCTCCCTGACTTCTGCCCTGGCGTTGTTGGCAGGAGGGTTCCCCAGAGGTTGTTCTAGGACATACCACTTTCTCTCGTGCCTCAGCATGATCCGGAGATTTCTCTCCCAAGTGAGAAATTTCGGTCCTGTGAGCTTATCCTTCTCTAGGATAGAGGGAAGAGAGAGGTTGTTAGTGTTGGTAACGTTGGTTGCCATCTACAAATTAAAACACGGTTTAGTTAGTAATTGAAAATAAACTTTTCTAACATATATCATCAAACCCATAAATAATATATATTAGACCTAGGACCCATATTTCACATACTTGACACAAGGTTTGGACACTTCCCGCCAAGTCATGCTATTTCTGGTAGGTAACACCCTGTACCAATCGTACCTAACTGATACGACTCCTAGAACCTCGTAGAGCACTTAGACTTAGTCTAGTATGTTTAACTCTACTCTAGTGCTTTTTGGGCCGGGACTCCCGATTATCACCAAAATAGATCGCACCACCTAAGACAGTATGAATTCTGGCCGGGACTCCCGATTATCGCAGAATCTTTCATATCCTTTCCCGTAATGGTTTGAACCCGGATGCCCAAGGTTTGGGCACTTCCGACACCCGAGTACCATTTAACAGCAAAGGTGTACCATTAGGTGGGTAGCACACTAATCTAAGATTTTTCTTGGGTTTTATAATTAAGTTTAAACGAAAAAACTTAATTTTCCAGTTTTTGAAAACCAATTTTAAAACTAGCTATTTTAAAAAAATACGATTTACATGTGTACTCATGCCTGGTGCACAAAACGGTTTTATAAGTTCCAAACTTATAATCTTGACAAAAACTTTAAATTTGTAAAAATTTAACTAATACGACTAACAAGCAGAAGTCGTATTCTAGTTTGTCATAAATCGTGGTTTTTCTCTGTTTAATAATTACATATTATTAAACTCCTTTTTATTTAGCATCACATAAATATCACATACATACATGAATAGGCAATAAATAAAATCACAACCACGCAGATAATAAACATATAAAAACCTATAGTTTTGCCAACTAATCCTAAGGTCAAACCTAAGTATAAAGAACTTGAATTCTCCTTCTTGATGTATTGCTCCCACTTGCCTTGACACCTCCTCCAAAGTACCCGGGCTCCGTACAAGCCATCACCTTGAACACCTTCTTGAAATCCATCTTGGTCGAGGGATTAAACTACAACTAATCTATTACTAATTACAATAATGAATAGGGTTGTAAAGTATAATATTGTATAGAAATAAGAGTTTAATTGTAATATACTCATGAAGTATATATAGGGATATGGCTATTGTAATAGCTAAGGTTTTGCTCATAAATGAAATAAAGAACTATGTGTTTCTAAGGTGTAAACCATATTCTCTCTAGTTCTACATACAAACCTTCAATCTATCCTACATTATACTTGATCCACTTGTTATATGGGTCTAACAAGTGGTATCAGAGCCTAAGGAGTGTGATTTGAATCTGAATTCAACAACAAAAGTCAAGATTTTTGAAGATTTGAAGAAAACCGAGTGCAAAAGTGAAGATTTTCGGGTTTTCATCAAATTTTGAGATTTTTGTGAAGATTATGGTTGTTTGATGCTCGATTATCATGTTAGAATCATTCTGGAGTTAACGACATCAAATTACCAACAAAACAGCAAGCAAATCGAAGATTTTTGTAGGTTTTGTGAAAAATGGGTTTTGAAGAAAATCGACTAATTTTGTATCAATTTGTTGTTGTTTATTGACAAATTTGATATAGGATTGATTGTTATTGATAGGCGAAGTGATCTGGGCAAGAAATTATCAGATTTGGGCAAAATTTTGAAATTTTTGAATCTGAGCGGGATGAACTTGAAATGATCGGAATTACAGACTTGAATCAATCGGAATTCGCTTGAATCAGCCGGAATTCACTTATTCCGAGTAGAATTTGATAGGAATTTGCTCATTCCGATTACATTTTGACCAGAATTACCTAATTCCGTGCTAAATTTGATAGGATTTATCCTATTCCGATTACTTTTTGATCGGAAACATTGTATTCCGAGCACATTTTGATCGGATTTACCAATTTGTGAGCTTGACCGGAATTGGTTGTTGACCGGAATTTGTGATTTTTCTCATAATTCAACTTTGCTCGGAATTCTCTATTTGATCGGAATTCTCACATTGCTCGGAATACACAATTCAATCGGAATTGTTTCTCGGAATTGAAGATTTCGATCGGAATTTGAGTTTGACAGGAATTTGAACTAGTTGGAATTTTAAAATTTAGTCGGAATTTTTCAATCGGATTTACTTTAATCGGAATTTTAAATTCAATCGGAATTTAATTGGGTCAATCGGAATTCATTGATCCGAACCCCCGTCATTGTTGTGACTGAATTATCTTGTCACCTTAATTCCTAAGACATGTATTTGGATTTTTTGGCTAAGTAGGAAGTTCTAAAGTTTCAGTTATCTATCTGATGTTTCTAGATTTGGGTCATATTCTGTTTTCCCGTGAACCATGTGTTTAATTGTCTAGTACGCTTATTTCTAGTCATCCGGTGCTTTCCTAACTGATTTTTAGTTCTTCTTTCTTAGTGTCACCAATTTTTTGTCTCAAAACCAGATTTTGGCCATCCAATCCTTGTTTCTTTTGATTCTTGGTTATCTTTTTCTCAGTCATTTTTGAAGCCCCAGATCACATTGTTGGTGAAATTATTTGAAGAATTGACCAACATCATATTACTTCAGGTTTTTGAGAAGATTTTGTATTACATGCGCTCTTGCTTACTTCTTTTCAATCGTTTGGTGCTCTTGAATAAGGATGAATCCAACTCACTGATTATTATATCAAAGTCACATTCCTACTTATGTGTACCCAAGTTCATTTGCACCCGTATGTCTTTCAAAATCTTTGTATGTCTTGCGGTGATCTTGTGAAGGTTGATTTCACGGTATTGGGAAACTTACTTAACAACATTATTCTCCAATATCATATTACATCCAACACAGAGTTATAAATCTTCAAGAATTTAGATCAAATCATTACCACTCCTCAACGATCAAGAGTGGTTTAAGTATCTATTCAAGTCATTGTAGGATTTTCCCCACCCCTCGTCCTTGTTTTTGCAACTGAATCTCATGGTGATGTCTTTTATGCATGATGCTCATAAGGTTTTATAATAATCATGAGGGGGAGATAAAAAAAAGTGAAGAAGTTTTTCATTGTTGAAGATATTCAGTTGTTGAGGGGGAGTTTGAATGTTTCTATTGATAAAATCATTGTGTTTACTCATGGGGAAGAGATCGTCAGTCTATATCATGTCTAGGGGGAGTAAAGATGTATCATATGAAGACATGGAAACAATCTGAGCTACATTATAGGGGGAGACAAAGAAGATTCTTCCCAACACATCAAAAGTGTTTATGCTTCCGCTGTCAAATGCTCAAGATTAAACATTGTTCCAGACTGATGTATTTGGTGGGACGCTACATCCAAAACTGCTTATATAATCTAAGGACGACTTAGATTACTGGCGTGTACACTCCTATTTCAATACAAAGGGGGAGAATGTAAAGTATAATATTGTATAGAAATAGGAGTTTAATTGTAATATACTCATGGAGTATATATAGGGATATGACATATGTAATGTGTAAGGTTTGCTCACATTGAATGAAATAAACTATTTGTTTCTATGGTGTAAATTAAGTTTCTCTCAACATTTATCATAGTTCAACATGCAAACCTTCAATCTATCCTACATTATACTTGAATCACTTGTTATATGGGACTAACAGGGGTTGTAAGTGGCACGCAGGCCTCCCCGAACCAATACAAAATTACATTCAGAAAGGGATTGTAATTGGCACGCAGGCCTTCCCAAAACCAAAAACAAACAAAAAGAAAAGAAAAATGAGTCCTAAGTCGGCAAAACTATAGCTATATATCACAACCACGCAACATATATAAACAACATGTATATATATCAACCACAGAGAAAAAAGATATATAAATAAGAACTATGCGATAAAGCAAAAACTTGATTCGTCCAACCATTCTCTTTAATCCTTTTGATCAAAAACTATCAACCAAAAAAGAGAATTATGATCTTCTAAAACATTTAAAATTACTTGACCACAATAGTTTTCCAACAAACATTTGGAAAACCTTGACTTCACTCAAAACTTGAATGAAATCCTATGTCAAGTGTTTACTAGTTTTACCAAAAACTTAAACCTAACAACTTTGATCATTTAAATATCATCTTGTTTGTTTCTCCATTCCTTTATATAAACTTTTGGAGTTTATACATGACGTCTAACTAGTCGTAATAAATAAACATCCAAAATTATATATTTTAACCAAACTAGTTAAAATGTATAAAACACTAGGTTATATAAACTTTACTAATTTTAAAACTTAAAAATTAATGACACCCTTTTGTAATTAATCGAAAAACCTTTTGAAAGGTCCAATCTTGGACCGAGAACCCACTTTGGCCAAGAACCCCTTGGGCTGAAACCCACTTGGGCCGAGAAACCCACTTGGTGTGTAGCCCTTCTTGGGCCGTGACCGTGCCTGGGCCAAGGTGCCTGGGCCGAAGCCGCCTACCATGCCTCCTGGTCACTTACCACCCTGCAACCGCTGGTCGACCGCCGCTGCCGCCGTCGACTGCCGCCGGTTACGGTGGTGGTCTCGGTTACCGTTTTCCGTTTTCCGATTAAAATTTAAAATTAAATCCTAAAACCCTTTTTAATCTATTAAAACCAACCTATTTTAATATCGTGATTAAAAACTGGATTTAATCCAACAAACCAAAACCTTTTAATTATTAATGTAAACCTAAAAGTTGTTTCATTAATAATTAATAATCCTAAAACCAGATTTTAACCTTTAAACAGAAACAGTTCAAATTTCTGGTTAAGATCAAGTTTTAGATAAAAAGCTTATCTTTTAACCGTTTAAACATAAACCTTGTTTAAACCTATCTGATTAAAGTTAAACCTTTTATTATCTGGATAAAAACATAAACTTGTTTTTATCACCCTATGGTTTTCAAAAATTATGTGGAGAAGAACAAGATAAAGTAGAAGATCATACAACCTAAACGAATCAATTAACTGGATTAACTAGGTTTAATAATTAAAACAAAACTGTTTAATTTATCTTAATTCAAACTTGTCCTTATCCAAAAATAACAATTCTTTTAACCGTTTAAACTAACTGTTTAAACTTTCTGATTAATAGGATTAAACCTTTTAAAACTGGATAACAAAAACAAATTGTTTTTGTTGCCCTTGGTGATTTTCGAAAAAGCCTAGAACAAGTAGGAGATCAAGAATCAAACCTTAATCCTAAAAACAGATAAACTAGAAACTAAAAGATCATAGAGCCGAGGCTCTGATACCACTGAAGGGTTTTGATCTGACCAAACCACCATATGACACAAACTGGTCAAGCCCTGGGTTTGATTCTACTGGTTCAATCCTAAAGCGGAACTGAATTGAACACAACCCTCTAAACCCCAAAAAGGGTTAGGATCTTTAAAATAATGATCTATTACAGCTTCTCAATAACCTACAATAAAGGTTTAGAATTTTACCTGCTTTGATCCTGGGATTGCTAAAGACAGTCCACCACTACTGCACCTCCAATGAACTGGCTGCTAGACCGCTCCTGGATTTACCCGATCAATAATACTCAAAATCTTGAGTATGTATGTATGTGTGCGTCGACCTCCAAAAGCCGAAACACCCTTGGGTGTTTTTCTTGAGTTCGACGAGAAAGGAGAGAGCCGAGAGAGAGAGAAAGTGTCGACGAGAGAGAGAGTCGACAAGAGGGAGAGAGAGTGGAGGCTAGGGTTATCTTCTGATGATTAATCCTTAAAGTTTGAAAGGTTATTTATAAACCTCATTAAAAAGCCCAAGCTCGTTTAATTAAAGCCCATGTCTTTAATTAAACTTTCATTCCTCTTACTTTGACCCCCTGGACTTTACTACTTAATTAATTAACTATTAATTAACTGGTCCATTAAATATTAAACTTAATATTTAATTTATCCTTAAATAATAAATAACTATTTATTATTTATTTCCTTTCTGATAATTAATTCGACTAATTAATTATTCACTTTTCTCTCTAATAATTAATCCAACTGATTAATTATTTTCACACAGATTTATGGTAAATTCCAACTGTTCTAATTTGTGTGTGTAGCAGTGTGACCCTTTAGTCTCTTATAACATTGGACACAATGTACCTATTAACTATCTCTGCACATAATCCAACATGTGTGTGGGTCACCGCTGAGAACCCTCGCCGCAAAGGGAGGGTTCGGCCGAAGGGCTTGATCGCCGAAAAGAGGTCCGCCGCCGAGGGCGCCGCCGCCGCCGCAGGGAACCGCCGTCAACCACCTTCGGAGGTGGTGGTGGGGCCCGTCGGCCGAGAAGGAGAGAACAAGGAAGAGATAGTGTGTGCGTGTGTTTTGTCTTTTTGCCTTTTGTTAATTGTGATTAGGTTAAAATGTAAAGCTTAATCTCTTTATATAACCATTTAATTGGACTAAGGCTTTTGGACTCAAAACCAGGTCCGCGACCAAACTCTTTGATCAATTGGCAAAAAATTTCCTCTCGTTTGATTTAATATTAATTAATTAACTATTAATTAATATATTCCAACCAAACATTATTATATTAAATATTAACTAATATTTAATATTTCCCTTTAATAATAAATTTCTATTATTATTTTCTCGCTCATTAGTTAAAAGACTAAATTATCTCTTTTACACACATTGTATTGTTTCCTGGTTCATCTGTTGGGTGTGCAGCTGTGTGACCCTTTAGTGACTCATAGTGTTCATGGATATGATGACACATGTACATTATCTCTGCATACAATCTATCAAGCACAGGCTCTTCTATCCAATGAGACAAGCTCCTGTAACCACCTATGTAACCAACCTCAAAGAACCCATTGTTCCTAAAACTGCTTAATTTGTCTTGCAGAAACGTCATGTGTGGTATCTTGAATCCAGATGTTCTAAGCACATGTCTAGGAAAAAGGAGTTGCTGACAAATTTTAAAGAGTAAATTTTGTGGTTCGGTTAGATTTGAAAACAAACATCACTCACCTATCTTAGGACATGGTGATCTGGTTCACGATAATTTGACAACCAAGAAAGTATCATAAGTTGAAGGTTTAGGTCATAATTTGTTCAGTATTGGTCAATTCTGTGACAAGGATTTAGAGGTGAACTTCAAGGCTTAACATTATAGCATTCGTACTGCAGACGGAAAAGAATTCATAGCAGGTTCAAGAAAATCAAACCTCTTTACAATCGATCTGTCAAACCTAAAGCCCGCGACATAATTTTGTTTGATGTCGAAAACCTCCATGCAAGAAACTTGGTTATGGCATAAACGACTATCTCACCTTAACTTCAGAACAATCAACAAGTTGTCTATAGGAGGTTTAGTCAAAGGTCTTCCCAAGTTAAAGTTTGAAAAAGGACATTTGTGTGCAGCATGTGAGATGGGAAAGGTGAAAAGAGCCTCTCAAAAATCCAAACCCGCTACAAACTCTGCACAACCCTACAATTGCTACATATGGATTTATGTTGCCCCATGAGCGTGCAAAGTATAAATTAGAAGACGTATGTGTTGATTATTGTGGATGAATATTCTCGATACACCTCGGTAAAGTTCTTGCGGTCTAAAGATCAAGCTTTGAGATAATCATCTCATTTATAAAGACCACGCAAGTTAGACTGCGGTACTCCGTTCATGTCGTCAGAACAGATAACAGCACCGAGTTCAAAAATCAGACTCTTAGCACGTTCTTTGACTCGGTTGGAATCACTCAACAGTTCTCAGCTGCACGAACTCCTTAACAAAACGGAGTTGTGGAAAGACGAAACCACACTTTAGTTGAAGTTGCTCGAACCATGCTAGCTCACTCAAAGTTACCATTATTTTTGTGGGCTGAAACTGTAAACACTGTCCGTTTTACTCAAAATCGATCCATCATTCACAAACGGTTTGATAAAACACCATATGAACTTATAAACAAACGAGTACCTAATATCAAATATTTTTCATGGATTTGGTTATAGGTGCTTCATTCTGAATGACAAAGATAACCTTGGAAAGTTCAAT
This sequence comes from Pulicaria dysenterica, assembly GCA_947179395.2. Classification (NCBI taxonomy): domain Eukaryota; kingdom Viridiplantae; phylum Streptophyta; class Magnoliopsida; order Asterales; family Asteraceae; genus Pulicaria; species Pulicaria dysenterica. The sequence continues at coordinate 64,698,928 of OX359292.1, read as the reverse complement.
ACCAAAGTTGATGATGATGTCTTCATTGGCTATTCCATGGAGTCGGCTGCATACTGGGTTTACAACAAAAGGACAAAAGTTGTGAATTATAGTTTGAATGTAACATTCGATGAACTTGCTGATTTAACCTCTGGACACATCAGTTCAAAACCTGAAGTTACTAGTGTCCTCGCCCTTGATCAACTCAGATTAGAGTATGGACAATCTTCTAATAGTGGATCCTCTTCTAATTTTTCTGATTTAGATTCACTATTTGAAAACTTTTACAATGATTACCTTGGTCCTACGTTACAAAATTATTTTGTTCTCGATAGAACAAGTGACTTAGTAGCTGAAGTGTTTACCTCTCTGTCAAGAATTTCCCAGGGATGCTCATGTTACCAATCCCCCAGTGTTTAATGCTGAAAGTGGTACTACTAACTTAAGTGGTGTGTCCCTTGAAATGTGTTAGTTCATGAATCGACGTTGGACGTCGCCGTTCAACCACGACTCCACCTTAGGAGCTAGTGTAACACCCCTTAAAATGGCCTAGTATAATTAAGGTAATTAACTTAATTAACTTGGGGAATTATGATTGATTAATTGATTTGTTAATAAATAATTATATGTTTATTATTATGTGATTTAATTATTTTGATTGTATTTGTTAATTATAATTAATTCAATTATAGTAAGTGGAATGATGAGTAATCAATCTAGGGGTATTAGTCACCTTATCAACTCCAATGCATCCTCACTTACATGCAAATAACAAGAATTAGTGTGTGTGTGTGTTTGGTGGTTTCGGCCGAGAAGAAGGAGAAAAGAAGAACAATCAATTTGATTTTAATTGCATGCTTAAATTGTTAACTGAAGGTCCTGCTATCAAGGTTACAATTCAGTATGATGATTGTTAATGTTGTATTAACTTCGGGTTTTGAATATATATATATATATATATATATATATATATATATATATATATATATATATATATATATATATATATATGTGTGTGTGTGTGTGTGTGTGTGTGTGTGTGTGTGTGTGTGTGTGTGTGTGTATGAAAAACCAATTGATTAGGATGATTTGATGATCTGGATCATTTGCATGATAATAATCTATGATTGTATGTGTTCCTTGTATGCTTAGAATGATTTCTGGAAGTTATGAACATTTGCATGCTTAAAAACAGATTGGAATTTATGATAGAAGCAAACTGTTGAACATGTATGATTTTATCGGTATTCATGCTATGAATGTGTCGGTCTTATGGGATGATTGTACCGGGATTGATGAACACCGATAGAATATTTACGGTATTGAGGAAGAAACCGAGAAACCTGATTGAAATTGTATTGAAACCCATAGAAAATAGATTGTGGCCTTAACACATTTCTCGGATTTGCATAGTATCGGAATTTGACATTTCTCGGTATTGGACATTATCGGTATTGGACATTATCGGTATTGGACATTTCTCAGTATATGAATTATGCCTTAACACATTTATCGGATTTATATATTATTATTTCATCGGATTATGACTATTCTCGGAATTGGACCTTTTCTCGGATTAGGTATTTTATCGGATTTGAGTTTACTCGGAATCCAATTTACTCGGATTTGATATTTAAGTCTTTTCTCGGAATTGGATGTATCGGATTGTACTTAATCTCGGAATCGGTATTTTATCGGATTTAGTCTTTGCTCGGATTTGTGCTTTTATCGGATTGTGTCACATATCGGATTTAATATGCCTTTTCTCGGAATTTGATAGTATCGGATTTGGACATTTTTTAATACATACCATTGCCTATGCTCAGAAATGGGGATTCAATGATGAATCTGAATGAAGATAGAACTTGAAACTCCTTGATGATATTAAGGGATTGAAATGAACATAGTATCAAGTGAACGGATGAAAGTTTATGTATATTGCCTAAGCTAAGGATTTGGATGAATTCACGGGTTTACATGTGGTAAAGAGTAATTGTGAATTCGAGTATAATTGTATTTGATGATTATGTACTTATAGATTATTGGTACATGTTATATTGTGGATATATGTACTTGTTGATTTTATGTACATGTATGATAACTTTAGTATTATGCTTATTGTGTATTTATTAAGCAAATACTGACTGATAGTTGTTTGCTCAGGTGGTGACAAGACTCAGTAGAATAGATTGCTGAGTGGCCTGAGTCTGAAGACTTTGGTGAGTGGATCTATATCTTCGGATATGCAGGATATGACATCGTGATAGTTGTTGCGCTCTTGATAAACAATATACATGTTTGGGCGGGAGATCAGCTTTAGCTGGGCGGCTGGGCTTATGCTTAGGGATTTACAGTATTTGATCTTGAGGGGCATTTGTTGCACTCAAGGGAGCCTGTACTGTTATCCAAGTAGCAGGGCTATCGGTAAACCTTGGTTTTGGCCGACCTTGGTTGTAGGTGTTGCAACACCGCCGGTTATCCTTGGTTATATGAGCTGTGTTTGGGCTGTATGCCTTGTGTGTGCTTAGATGTTGGTTCCCTCGCTTAGCTTTGTGCTAACTCCCCACTAGTTTGTTTTGCAGATACTCCTAAGTGAGTTTGTGGATTATGATGACTGGGAATATGGACAGACCATAACTCTGATGTCCAAGATTTTTGTTAGAGCCTGTTTTGTAATTAACACCGTAGTGGTATTTTATAATTATAAACCAGTGAAAGTTTGTATTTACCTTTGGAATTTAAATATAATTATATGTAATTAGCTTCCGCACGCGTATTAAAGTTAATATAAAAAGTACGGTGTTACAGCTAGCCATCTTAAAACTCTGTCGAACTCCATCTCCTCTCCGTCACCACCAACCAAAGTACAACGCTTTAGATCTGCCGCCTACCTTCAGCACCTCAAATCTGTCGCCAACCTTCACCGCCCACGACAACCGCCTACATAGCAAACCGTAAACCTAACCGCTTACAAAACCTAGCAGCCGAGACTACCACTTGCAAACCCTCTCCTCCGCGAAACACCAATCGTGACCACCTTCCTAAATCACCACCGGTTCTAACCTATACTGCCATCCTTTATTGAACATCGATTGGTGTGTTCTCTATTATGAAACCCTATTTTCTTGTAAAATAAGTTCAAGTTTTTTAACTTTGTTCTTCTGTGTTTGATGTTGTTTAGGAGTTTGCAAATGGAAATCACATCATGTTTATTTTTGGGGTCTCGATTGCTTAAACTGTCCTCATGTGTTACCCACTTTAATATGATCTTTTCACTGGCTTTGATTTTTTTTGTGTTGTTCGAGTTGCCTGTTTTGAAAAGTTGGAATACCTGTGTTGGATCTGTTCTTATTTTTATGTATATAAATGAAGAACTTAAAAGACACCCCATATTTAGTGAAGACTTCGCACACCCCCTGATGTGTGTTAAGCGTACTAGTTTTAATTTTATTAATCCATTATTATTTATGTACGACTATGACACAATAGGCAAGAGAACCTAATCGTATTATAGTATAGAAAATAAGTACGGGTGTCGAACTCAAGGGGAACGAGTATAATTTGATAATATTATACTATTTTAAATATTAAACTATACTAAACTACTTAAAAAGCAATAATATAAATAAAGCGATAAAAGGGGGATTTTATATGAATTTGATCACTTTCACACAACTTAAACCACTAACAACCTAGAAAACTCCTAAAGCAAAGCAAATAAGCAAGAAATCAAAGAGCTTGATGGGATTATAACTATATGATGAATACTTTTCCTCCGTAGGTTCGATTTCACCCTTTTCATGGCAATTAAATTCATGAAATCAAGAGCTAATGATACTAAACATCATGCATCGATTTCTAAAGTAGTTAGAACCTTGATCTAGTTCTAACACTCTAACTTTACAAATTAATAACCTTTATGGTCAAAAGCATGATTAACAAGTATAATTAGGCAATTAAGTCGATTTCAAGTTAAGCTTTAATCTTTAATGCTTGTATGTTCAACAAAACATTAAACTAACACATAACAATCATTATATGTTGAATCACATGTCAAAGTTTCAATCTTTAATTGTTTAACCTTAGGATCTGTCAATCACTAGTCTAAATTATCTAATGATCCTAGATAATCAAGATTCAAGCCTTTATGATTAAATTGATCTTGTAATGCATAAAACTCAGAATATAAAACAACCAATAATAGATTCTAGAACATGGATGAACTAATAATTAAATTGATCTTCTAATGCATTAATTAAATTGAGTAGAATGATAAAATCATAAAAATCCGAATGATTCCAAACCTTGATCTTCAAAATTAGGTCCAATCTCCAAGCCAAATGCTTCCAAGCTCCTCTGGAATGTTTCAAGTGTGTTTTCAGGTGTGGAATGGTGGAAAAAGTCGGATGAATGAATTCCAAACCGAATGGTTTAAAAGATATAAATATATGCTAAAACTGAGCTGATCGCGCCGCGATATTGCCCCGATCTCACGAGTCGAACCGCATCCGGGTAATTACAAACTTATCCGCCAGATTGCGCTGTGATCTCTCAACCCGTCGTGCCGCAATCTTACATTTTTGGGAGATGGCCATAATATTGGAATTGTAGCCTTCTGAGTCTAGTTTCCGTGGCCGATTGAATCACCTCAATCCGAATTCGTATGAGTAAGATATGATCAAAAGAGTGGAGGTGTGTCGGAGCTGGCAACTTTTCTCATTTTTTTTCAGTTTTTCTCGTTTAAGCTTCAAATTACTTCAACTCTTGATTTTTTCAACTAAAAAAGATAAACAATGGTAATAAGTACCTTTTGACATATTTTGAACAATATGAGGCTAAAAATACCCAGATATCACGTAGAATATATATTTAAATAACGCGATATCAAAATACCCCAAACTTGAACTTTGCTTGTCCCCAAGCAAATCACAATTTTATCCAGGCTAAGACATTTAAATAAATAATATCATCCTTATAAACATCAAATATTGTTAAATAATGTCAATATGTTTGATTAGAAACAAGTCATCAATTAAACCTAGAGTTATGCATTTACCCGTGTTTTGGTCCTCTTTTTAACTTCTCACCATCCCAAATACTTTATCATTTTATAAATTACCAACAATTAATTGAATACTTTTTATGGCTAATTTACCCCTTAGGAATCCCCCAACCTCAAGACTTATTGCAGATTTACCAATTCTATTTGACATATGCTTTTATTATTATATCATACAAGTCAATGACTTTCGTTGGAACCCATGTAGCGAACATTCAACTCAACCGATCCAAAACCAGTTGGATTTAGGTGATTAGATATAGAACACCCCTCAGAGTTTACTCGTTCGAGTTCCAAATGCTATTATTTGACTTATATTTCTAGTCTTTGGCTTTATTCTTGCTTTTCTTGGCCTTTGGCCTTATTTTCTCTCTCTCTCTCTCTCTATATATATATATATATATATATAAATATATATATATATATATATATATATATATATATATATATATATATATATATATATATATATTTCAAGCATATGATTATTAGTAAAATATGAAATTCATACTCAACCTATTTTTGTCAAACTTAGACTCAAAAAGAGTTTAATCAATTTATTTATTTTAATAATTCAAAAATTAAAAGTTGGTTACCATAAATCAAAATTTCTAAGGAATGGTGAAAAGGCACTAAATACTATGCATAAATACCAAGTATAATCTCTGAAGTTGCTCACAAATCAAACAAATGACACCTTCAACTAATATATAACCCTTACTCGAATGATAATAAAAATTTAAAAATTATAGCCCAAATAAAAGTATGATTTAATCAAGTACAAATAAAATTCAAGCGATGAATCTTTTTCTAACCCCCTACCCCACACTTAAATTGTACAATGTCCTTATTGTACATAAAGATAAAATAAAAATAAGGGTATAAAAATATTAGAGAAAACTCGCTTCGGGCATTAGCACAACACATGGAGCAATAAAATATAAAGCTAAGCAAATGCTAGCATGAGCGCGTACTCCATGAAATAATATCCGGCTGCAATAAAAAAAACACTCGGAGCATAGATTAGAATAGATCAAGGCTAAAGAACAAACAACTACAAAAAAAAAACTGAACACACGAAAAGAAAAACAAACAAACCTAGCTCACTTTCTTAGGAATCTTGGTTGCATTTTGCGTATGCAACAAGCCATTAAACCCCTCGGTAGCCCAAGTGGACGAGTTGTAGTCTCGTGAGGGTTTTTAGTCAACACACCCACAAAGTTGGATCAGAACGGGAAAGAAATAAAAAATAAGAACAAAAAAAACTAAACTAAACACGGGTTGCCTCTCGAGAAGTGCTTGTTTTTATCTGAGTTTCTAGCTTGACTCCAAATTTTTTATTGTCAATTTGAACGAACGACCCCACACTTGCGATTAAGTATGGGTGGTAATATTTATACATAGCAGACGATGTATATCTATTACTGATTCAGAATACTAGAACCACATTCCACTGAATCTCCTTTATATCCACAAACATCTCTCCTACGTTAAGAATGTTGAATCCTCCCCCTGATTGCGAACATAATCGTAAATCAAGCAAAGACTCCAACCGCCTCCCGATGGCTAATTTACTATCGGACTGATTCTTCTCCAAACATGACGGAACCTAAAGGATTCCTAGTGTCTGACGGATTCCATATCGTGACTCCAACTCCCCAAGAAGGGAAGGTCCCCATACGGGTTTTGGTTCTAAACCTAACGTGGGTGCTGGTTCAATAAAGGTCGATGGTTCATCCTTTGTACGTTCTTCTTGTTCCTCAAGCAGGCCAGCGTGGCTCTCCAGAATATCTCCATCAGACTGCGCATCTTCTCTCGATTCCACCTCCGCGTAGGGCTCAAAACACAAACTCTTGTCAAAATCATAGTCGTCTAAATGGTACGGGTCAGGACTAAGTTGTGGATCCTCGGGCAAACCAATCGGGTGGTCATCCTCATCATCTTTAAGAATGAAGTCGTAATTTTCCCGCTCTATGCCATCGTCATAAAATTCATTTAACAAATCTTTAAGGAAGGATTCCCAATGGATCATTCGATCCTCAAGGTAGTTCATATCAGCGGAAGAGACATCGAAGGACACCTAGAAAGACAAGCAAAACAACTAAAATAACTTCCTTTTGAGCCGAAACTCGCGGGAAGGATCGTTTAGTACTAAATTAATTTAATTAAATCAAATGAAACCGTTCCCCGGCAACGGCGCCCGAAAAACTTGATGTGCGTTAAGCGTACTAGTTTTAAATTTATAAATCCGATATTATTTACTTATTAATATGATACAATAGGCAAGAGAACCTAATCGTATTATAGTATAGAAAATAAGTACGGGTGTCGAACTCAAGGGAACGAGTATGATTTGATAAAATTATACTATTTTTAATATTAAACTAAACTAAACTACTTAAAAAGCAATAAAAGAAATAAAGAAATAAAAGGGGGATTTTATATGAATTTGATCACTTTCACACAACTTAAACCACTAACAACCTTTAATTGATCTTCTAATGCATAAAACTCAGAATATAAACAACCAAGAATAGATTCTAGAACATGGATGAACTAATGATTAAGCAAAACTTGATAAAAGCATGGATAACGTATCCAAAAACCATGAATTAATCCACCATTACAAGAGTTCATCTCCACTAGGGAGGAAAAACAAAAACTTAGCCTAGGTTAATCATTCTAAAGTTATGGAAATCAAAAGAAAAGAAGAACATATTGAGTGCATGATAAAATCGTAAAAAGCCAAATGATTCCAAGCCTTGATCTTCAAAATTAGGTCCAATCTCCAAGATAAATGCTTCCAAGCTCCTCTTGAATGTTTCAAGGGTGTTTTCAGGTGTGGAATGGTGAAAGACGTCGGATGAATGAATGCCTAACCGAATGGTTTGAAAGATATAAATATATGATGAAACAGAGCAGATTGTGCCGCCATCTCACTGATCGAGCCGCATCCGGGCATTTTATCCCGATCAGCCCGCTGAGCTTGAAATTTGAATTTTCGGACTTATCCGCTAGATTGCACTGCGATCTCTTAACCCGTTGCTTCGCGATCCCTCTGAGTCTAGTTTCCGTGGCCACTTGAATCACCTCAATCCGAGCTAATATGAGTGAGATATGATCAAAACAGTGAAGGTGTGTCTGAGCTCTTAGCTTTTCTCATTTTCTTCAGTTTCTCACGTTTAAGCTTCAAATTACTTCAACTCTCGACTTTTTCAGCTAAAAATGATAAACAAAGGTAATAAGTACCTTTTTGACATATTTTGAACAATATGAGGCTAAAAATACCCGGATATCACGTTGAATATATATTTAAATAACGCGATATCACCCCCTCTCTGCCAGCTCCTACTTGGCAGATAACCCATTTTCTAGCTAAAACTTGGCAGCCACCCTTATCAGCTCATACTTCGTAGAACACTCATCGTCCACCTAAAACTTAGCAGCCCCCCCTCCCTCCTAGCTAAAACTTAGCAAACCTCCCCCCCCCCCCCCCCCCCCTTTTCCTAGCTAAAACTTAGCAAACTTAGCTTTTTTTTAAAAATCAGAATACTCTTAAAAAAAAGTTTAACCTCTTTACCTTTATTTATTTAATCAGTAAAAAAAGTGTTTAATCTCTTTAAATTTAATTATTTAATAATAATAAAAATATAGTGTGTGTATATATATATATCTTTGTGCCATTTGGTCGTATTTCCTAATTGTCTATTATGGTTGTTGGTGATGTAGTCGTTACCAAGTTTTTTAAATATATCACATGCCTCAGTTTTTCTTTTCTCGTTATATCATTTTATGCACACGTGACTTAAATTTTCTTTAACGGTCATCTTTCTCATCTGTTTTTTGCTTAGCATCATTTTACTAACTCTACGGTTTTACAGTTACCCGTGGAAAGTGCTCATTCATGATACCCAACACAAGCCGATGATGAATTACTTATACCAGCTTAGCAGTGGCAATCAATGAAGACAAAAACGACCAGTTCGGTCCCACATTCTTTACCTGTCATCACTTTGTGATTGTTAAAATTCTGAAAAGACACCCTATCTTCTATCCCTTGAATGTCATTCCCACCACTCCAGTCCCCGCCATATATTTTCAACAATTTTGGCATACCCTTAAATACCGCTCCAACAAAACTCCTCCCTATCTTAAAGGCATAATTGACATTGCTAAAACGCATGTGTTCCTTGATTATTTCCACAGACTGTTGCGACTACCCGAAGCCAACCACCCGCCTCATACCACTTATGACCCAATCCATTCTGAAGATGACCTTTGCAGAGACATTGTTAGTCTGGGCTACAATGGAGACTTGCCTACCCTAAAAGCGTTCAAATGGATGCAACTTGCCGGTGTCTGGGCACTCTTTTTGCTATTCTGAACAATTGTCTATCTCCCAACCATTCTGGATATGATAGAAGCAATGTACATATCTTAAGAATATTTCATGGCATTTCTTTCAACCGCCACTATGACTATGCTGCTCTTCTTTGGGATGACGTTTTATATTCGTTTCAAGATCGTGATAAGACAAAGCCTCGCCGTGCCCATGTACCATATGAACAGTTCTTTCCATTGATAATTGAAGGAGTACTCCGTGGTACTGATCAGGTCTATAGACGTGCCAAACACAAACTCATTCATGGTAAACCAATCACATATTTGCATAATCTGGCTTCCCCAAGCGATATTGTGGCACTCCGCATCCCTGAGGTACTTTTAGCTTATGCTAATCCGCAAAGCCCTGTTGTTCTTCAATATCGTACTGATTTCACTCATCACTAGTTCTGGTACAAGATGTTGTTTTAGTCATAGTTCTTACGGGTCAACCAGAACCGATTGATCCTTCCCCAGGAGTCCACCAAATAGGTAAGGTTCCTGAGTGTGAGGGGCACAAGGTGATGTCGGTGCTGGTGAGACTGAGGGAGATGACTCTAGTTATGAGTTTGATGCTTTATGTAGTCGTGGTAATCCTGATACCTCTAGTACCCCTGCTCTGGGAGCTGCACCCTATACTTCTGTTTTAGTGGCTCCTTACACATCACCTGAGCATGGTGCCATTTTTGACATTACTGACATGTTCTCAGATAATCTTTTATCAGGGTCTTACATCTACACTCCCGTTTAATTCCATCAGGGAGAGAGTACCTGATTCGAAAGATGGTGCTGTTACTTTTGCTGCTCTTAGTCCAACTGGCTTGCAAAGTATTAGAGAGTCTGAGAGTTCCCTAACCCCTTTCTAGCCGGGTAAGCACATCATCTACTGCTGCTCATTTGTTAGCCACTGGTGTTGAACAAGCCACCATTCGCCCAATGGTACAATAGCTTATCCCCACTATCAACTCAAATAGTTCCTCAATGAACGACTATTTCATATCACGGAGATTTTCCACATCTTCTACCGGTCCCTCATTCGGAGGATGATGGCATTGAACACCGTGGACTGCCACTCCCATCCACACGTATCATTATCTCATGATTGTGTCTAGAGTCACTTGGTTTTGCATCATTTTCTTCGACTAGGACACATTTTGCACCATCTGCCCATCTTAGTGATGTGTCCGGAACTTCCGTTGTGACACCTAATATAGGTGTTCCACGAGGATCAATAGGAAGTCCCACCGGTGTTACCATCACGCCAGTACTGAATGTGGGCCACACAGTTGGAATTTCTTCCGCTGATGTGTTAATGGATCGCCTAAGTGTCCCCGGTGTTACCCCAGACGCTACCCTAGTTGCTGAACATGTTTCCCGAGCAAAAGCAAAGGGCCGGCTACAGTCACTACCCCTTCTAGATCCTTACCTACCCGAGAACCCCACTACCTTGATTTCCTTCCTTACCCATTCTTCGATGAGAGTCCCCGTACCACCCTGTTCGCCTTTCACTCCTCATCCATAACCAAAGAAAATATTGACCTCCTGATAGCCAAATTTGACAGTCTCACTGAGTCTACTAACACCAAAGTCAATAATCTCACATGCGATGTCAATTCCAAGATGGCCAGTCTTAGCACTCTTGTCGAATCTCTTCAATCCACTGTTCTGCTTCTTACCCAACATGTTTCTGCTCTCTGTGACACCTGCAGAATTCAGGCTCAATCTCGTAAACAAAACATGATGACGAGGATAACCCCGATCATCATTAGGGAGAGTAGAGGCCATGAACTAAAGCTGCATTAGAAAACAAAGAAAGTGTTCACAAAAGAGATACTGAACCAATGGACACCGAACCACCGGAAGGAGCTGATTCTCAAAGCCCGGACAGTAATGCCACTGAACCCGTTGTCCTAGCTACATCTGTTCCGGTTCAATCTCAAGTCCAACATTATCAAGTTCAAGCTGAAATTCCAAATGACCCTGTTGGGGAGATAGCAATATCAAACCTAAATCAAACCTGTCTATTAATTAAAATAGGATTTGATGTTAACAAAATCACTTATTCAGTTTAGACTTAGATAAATGAAAAAACATGTGTTGTTTTTCATGTTAGACTTAAAGAAAATTGTAAGTAAGAAGTGTCAGCTGAAGAAAACAAGTGTCAGCGGAACACTGAGTATCAGCTAAAGGACAAGCTTCAAGAAGATCAGCTGAGTGGAAAAGATCAGTCAAAAAGCATCAGCTAAGGATCTACAATGGATCAGCTGATAGTTCAAAACCATCAGCTGAGGAATGTTTCAAGATCAGCTGAGCTATCAAGGATCAGCTGACACGTTCACATTGATCAGCTGATGCCTCCCATCTGTCAGATAAGGTATTTACTACTTATCCAATCTTTTCTTCATAAGCTGATCATACTCAAACGATTAGCTGAGCCCTTAGGATTAGCTGACAGTTTAGTTTGATCAGTTTATTAGTTACTTTGATTTGTATTGTTAGCTGAGCATTTCGATCAGCTGAGCAAATCTAGTCAGCTGAGTCTTTCACATTTATCCTTAGCTGAGCAAAATTACATTTTCAGTTCAGTGTCTGTTAGCTGAGTTATTATTCTATATCTCAGTTAATAGCTTTTCTATGTAATATTTTATTTAGTCAAAGGCAGAACATGTGTTGTTCTTATTATGCCTTAGATCTTTCTTTGTAAAAGTACTTAGCACTTTTTGTATCTGCAAAGAAACAAAAAGGATAGATCTTTATCCCCTGGAAAAGGAGAAAGATACTTTTGAAGAGAAGATCTCGAAGATATGCTGCTTCAACTAAGTATGGTTGGCAACTCTATACTTGATAAAGTCAAATCTTCAGAAAGCATGGTGTTGATTAAAGCACAAGCATGGAAAGAGAAGTTTACTCTCCCAAGACATAAAGGTAGTACTTTAATAATATAATAATAGATAGTGGGTAAACTCATTACTAAAAAGTATGTTTACTTTACACACTTTGCGTGTAAAGTTAACTTACCTTTCACCCACTACCTTTATCTATTATAATATTATTAAACCAAGTACCTTCGTCTCCTTCTCTCTTCATCAACCCGGACACCACTTTGCTTATATATACTCATGCATGGAAACATGCTAAGTATGTGAATAGATAGTTGAATACTGAAATCTCATTTGTTGAGAATTAGAAGAGTTAGCATTTTATTTTCAGTATAACAAACTTGTTCATGTGTTGAACATCTTAGACATAAGTTGTTTAAGATTAGCTTAGTCTATGTGTTAGACAAATTTAGTTGTCACCTTTTATTGAACTTAGATTTTCCGCATCTAGTTCATGTAATTCTTGATTCACATCAATAAGAATTATATAAAAGTAAACCGTGTGTCTCTTAATTTTAATTTGCTAAAGTTTGTATTCAACCCCCCCCCCCCCTTCTACAAACATTTTTTGTTGTAGTATCCATTCGGGACCAACAACTGGTATCAGAGCAGGCTAGATAACTCATATCTAAGATCTGTTTTGCTTACTCTTCAACTGCTTCTACCCCACACTACAAAATGGTCACTCCTGGTGCTGCTTCTAACGGTTCTTCCAACAATGGCTCACTCACAAGGTGTCCAATGTTTGATGGAGAGAATTTCTCTCTCTGTAAGAGTAGAGTTCTTCTCTATATGTCAAGCCTTGATGATGTGATGCTTAAAACTGTTACTGAAGGTCCTTATGTTCCTTCCTCAACAATTCAAGTGACTGAAGCAACTGATGAAGTTCCTGCTGTTGAAAGACTGATTATAAAGCCTATAAATCAGTGGTCTGATGATGACAAAAGGCTTGTTAATCTTGATGTTAAAGAAAGAACAGCTTTAGTCTCTGCACTACCAAATGATGTCTATCATCAAGTTCTTAACTGCAAATCTGCAAAAGAGATGTTAGACACTTTGACGGTTGCATATGAAGGCACTGAAGAAGTGCAGGAGAACAAGAAACTCCTTCTGGTTAGAGAATATGAGTTCTTCTTTGCTCATAAAAGTGAAAGTCTTACTCAGACCTACACCAGTTTCAACTGCCGTATTAATGACTTAAGAAGGGCAGATGTTCTTAAGAGCAACAAGGAACTTGTAAACAAGTTTCTAGACTCTCTCCCAGAATCTTGGGATCATTTTATCACTGTGCTTAAATATGGTGAGAAAAAGCAAGGGTCTTACACTGGTTGGTTTATATGGAAACCTTATGAATCATGAACAATCAGTGAAACAAAGAAACTCTCTACCAAGGATATGAAGGAGGCTGCAAAAGCTCTAACTACTGCCCTTGTGTCTAAGGATACAAGATCTAGGAGTTTTGCTGCAGTTGTGAATGAGTCCAGTGATGAGGAGGAAGAGGAGGAGTCTTCTGATGAAGAGCAAGTGGCTGATGGGGATGAAGTTCTGGAGAACATGGACAACATTGAAGCTGCTGTTGAGCAGGCTGCCATGTTGGTTAAAAGGTTCAAACCTTTCTTGAAAAGAAAGGGTGTCAAGAGGTTTGAGAAGAAACCCTTCAAACGAGAAAGAGCCATGTCAAAACCAAAGGCTTCTGAAGGTTGTTTGTCTTGTGGTAAGACTGGTCACTACGCCAGTGAGTGTACGTCCAGAGGAAACACAGGCTTCAAGGGTTCCTCAAGCTCAGACAGCAAGATTGATTATGAAGCTAAGTATAAGAAGCTTCTTGCTGCAGTCCTTGACAAGAAGAAGAAGAAAGCTCAGAACAGGGTGTTGGTAGCTGAAGAAGAAGATTGGGCTGAGGAAGATCTCTCAAGTGATGAAGATGAGGTCCTCACAGCTCAGCTCAGTTTGATGGCTAACACAGCAAGTACAAGTTCCTTTGATGAGGACATGAAGAAAGCTTCTAAAGCTTGTACTTCTCCTGACTGGGATCCCTCTTCTATGTATCAGGTTGGAAAATTTATTAACTATGAAGATAATGAAAAGAACACTATGTTTGATTATCTGTGTGTTGAGCTTCAGTCAAATATTCAAAGAGAAAAGAAGCTAAAATTAGAAATAGAATCACTAAAAGAGAGATTAAGTCTTAAAGATGAGAAACTGAAACAAATGACAAAACTGGAAGATGATTTAGCTAATCAAAAGATACTTAATCAGATCTTGGTAAAAGAAACCAATGAAGCAACAATAAAGTTTAATGACCTTCAAAAAGTAGTTAGATCTTGGTGTGTATCTGCTAAGAAGACCACTCAGTGTGTCAATGAGCAGATTCCAAAACAAGTTCAAGCTATTATTGGTGGAAATTATTCCCAAGCTGCTAACTGTGTTGATTTTAGCAAGAACATAAATATCTTAGAAAAAGCTGATATTTTACCTCTTACCATTCAAAATATTGTAAAAGGAAAAAGTATTATCACTAACAGATTTGTCAAAAGTAAAAGTACTCAGCTAAAAGACTCAACCACTTCAAAAGTTGATTCAAGTTCTATTATTTTGACAGAAAGCAAAAGTACTGAAAATTTAATTGTAAAGGAAGTAAGTAAAGGAATGGAATCATTTGTTGATACCAAAGAGACATTCTGTTGTCAAACCTTGAAAGCTGATACATTAAATTTAGGAACTCAACTGACTGAAAATTCTTTAGCTAATGATATTACATCAGCTGATCAAAAAGTAGATGATAACTGCTCAGCTGATATCCTGTCAGCTGATCATGGATCCTCTTCTGTTTGTTTAGCTGATCAAACATCACTTCAAACTCTTTTAATAGGAGAAACCAAGGGAAAAGGACCTTTTGTTTAAAAAAGTCTAAGTCTGCCACACCTAAAGTTGATCAAAAACTCATTTTAACTAAGGGTCAATCTAAGGTGACTGTAAACAAAGACCTTATCAGTTTACAGAATCAGTTGCAACAACTGAATGGTGAAATCTGTCAGCTGATGACCCATAGTCATCAGAAAACAGTTAAGACATCTCTTAGGCAATTACCAAAACATGTTAAAGGCTTGTTGGGAAATTTGCTAAGTCATTGAAACTGTTGGACATGCAAAGTAAAACTGTTAGAGTAATCAGTGAAAACAGTTGTAGCTAACAGTTGTTGCAAGTTTTACAACTGTTAGTATAAAAGATCAGAATTGTTAGTTCAGTTATACACAACTGTTAGAAGACCTTGAAATGAAGACTGTTAGAATAAATTCAGAACTGTTTATTCAACAAACAGTTGATGTTGAGCTATTTATGGAAAATGCTATCTTTGTGGATTTGAAGTATATCTCTATCAAGTTTGAAGATTATCAAGATTATCTCGGAAGATAGAAGATTACCTAACTGTCAACTATTCAAGGAGGATCAAGAGCCTATATATATTAGAACTAGAATTTTGTTTTACATAGCAATTCTACGCATTCGTACTTTATTGTTAATCTGTTTTTCTAAAGGTGTGTTGACCTCTAAGTTTCATAGAAACCTAAGAACAAATTTTGTTCTTCGTCTAACAAAAGAGTTAGATTAGAGGTGTTGGTGAATATTGTAATCATCATTGATTATTAATAAACATCTTGATATTTGAAAGTATTTTCTCGTGTTGATTATTAAACTGTTCTTGTGATAAAACCTTAAACATCAATTAAGTGTGATTCCGCAACTTCTTAGTTGATTGTGATCAAACTGAAAGATTATCTTTAAACAACTCTGATTTAATTCTAAAGGTAATTCTTGTTATTGATATTTGGTAATATCCGATCCTGACAAGTGGTATCAGAGCATTTTCATTAAGGCTCCTTTGATCACTATTTGAAGGTTTTTCACAGATCTGCTGTGTTTTGTTATTTAAAGCGTGTCTAAATCTTTTCGTGTGTTTTTCATACATATCATTGCAATAGAGTCTGTTGGATCTTCTGATAACACTGGATCTGGGTCAAACTTTAGAGTTCCCATGCTCAAACCAACTGAGTTTGAGATGTGGAAGCTAAGAATCAAGCAGCATGTCTAATTAACGGACTATGCTGTTTGGAAAATCATAGAAAAGGACCCCATTACTGCTGTTGATTTAGATGAAACAGGAAAACCGAAGAAGAAATCACCACCAAGAACAGATGCTGAGAAGAAAGAAAGGATGATTGAGATGAAAGCCCTCAGCATCCTTCAGATTGCTATTCCCAACGAATATCAGCATCAGTTCAAGAAGTTTGAAGATGCACACGAACTTTGGGTTACCTTAGAAAAGAGATTTGCAGGGAATGCTAGTTCCAAAAGGAATCAAAGGGACCTTCTTAAACAGGCTTATGAAAACTTTTCAAGTGGGAAGAATGAAAGTTTAACCCAACTTTTTGATAGGTTTTATAAGATGGTTAGTCAACTTGAGAGTGCAAAAGTTAGACTAGAGCAAGATGAGATCAATAGAAAGTTCCTTAGGTCCTTGGGTGAAGAATGGACTGTCTATGCTGCACAATTGAGGACTAAAGACTCATTGGAAGATATAGAATTAGATGATCTTTACAACAGTTTGGTTGTGTTTGAGGGAAAGATAGAGGGAAAAAGAAAGTCTATAGTCCCTAGTCACAATGTTGCTCTCCTTTCATCCTCAGGTATGGACTCAAACCATTCTTTATCTAATTTTGTTGATGTATGTGCAGGTACCAGTTCTGCTGTTGGGTTAGATGTGAACACCCCTGATGCAGTGCTTGAAGCATTTCTTGCTAGCCATGCCAATTCAACCCTCACCAATGAGGATCTTGAACAAGTGCATCCTGATGATCTTGAGGAGATGGATCTCAAGTGGCAAATGGCCATGTTAACTGTCAGAGCAAAAATATTCATTAAAAGAACTGGCAGACAAAACATGAACTTCAGGGCTAATGGTCAGGCTGGTTTTGACAAATCCAAAGTTAAATGCTTCAAATGTCAACAGCCTGGTCACTTTGCCAGGGAGTGCAGATCTGGTGGACAAGTTCAGAGTCAAGGACAAAGACCCAATCAAACCTCATCAGCATTGGTCTCACAGGATGGCTATGGATATGATTGGAGTGATCAAGCAGAGGAAGCTACTCAAAACAAGGCACTGATGGCCTTGACTGACTCCTCCATCAAGCTGAATTCACCAGAATCAAAAGACACACAGGAATCTTCTAAACTATGCCCTGGTGAATGTAGAGCTATAGTAAAAAGGTTCAGGGAGCACAACAAAAAGGTGTGTGCTGCTCTAAGCAGAATGGAGGAGAGAATATATGAATCTAGTGCTGTCATTGAAAGCTTTGAAAAGAAAATCAAAGATTATCAGGCAAATGAACTGCAAATGGACTATGATAGAAAGTATCATAAGTGGGAGAAGGAGCAGCTTCAGGAAGAAATTGATAATCTTAAGAAAAAGCTGAGTGAGAAAGAGAGTAGGATTGATGAGTTAACAAAGAAGTTAGAAGGTGTGGATATGGATTTGAGTATGTTCAAAGCAACAAATCTTAAGCTTGAAACCTTGTTACACTCACAAATCAGAGATAAGGTTAAAACAGGTTTAGGATACAAACAAACCCCACCTCCATACAATCACAACTACATAACTCCCATGTCTGATGTAGCTGATAGGTATGTTAATGAACCATTCAAAGAAGACATAAAGTTAGCTGATCCAAACTTAGAGAGTGAAGAGGAAGGAGTTGTGCATGAAGTGAGTGATGATGAAAATGAGGAAGTAGTGAAGAAAGAAGAGAATATTCCTATTGAAAATCACATCTGTTGTGAACCTACAGCACCAAAATCATCTTTAAAACCTGTGGTGTTTGTAAAAGCCACCTCTGAACCCTCCACCAGTGAAACAAAACCTTTCAAACCTGTTTATTCTATAAACAGCTACACTACTACTGCAAACAGTCCCGAAAATTACACAAATAGTTCCAAAAAGAACCCAAAGAGTTCTAACCCAAAAACCTCAGCTGTTAGTGTTAAGACCAAGCAAAAGGAGAAGGTTAGTGAAGTTGGAATTGAGAAGCCAAAGAGGGAAGCTTCAAAGACAAAGTTTCAGCTCAAATCTGTGAAAAGGCATACTGAAGTGCCTGTCTGCACATGAAAACAGCATGGTGTGCAGAAATTTCCTCCTTCAGCTCTTGTGAGAGGAAATCAAAGAAATAGGAACCAGTTTTGGGAACAAAGAACTGGTGTGCCTATAATCAAAACCAAAAAGTGCTATATATGTGGGAGAGCAAATCACTTAGCTCACAACTGTTATTATAACCCTCAGATCTATAGCACCCAGATGCCAATTTACAGAAAATAGGCTAACAGTTCCACAACTGTTAGGCCAAAACCAAAAACTGTTGGTTTGCCAAGTTACAGAAAACAGGCTAACAGTTCCACAACTGTTAGGCCAAAACCAAAAATTGTTGGCTCTGCTTGGGTGAAATTGCAGAAACACACAGTTTCTGAAAGGGACAAAACTGTTAATCAAACATACAATCAAACTGAGTCACAAATTGACTCAACCGGTTTACCAAAATCAAAAACTGTTTGTTTAAAAGGCTCAACTGTTAATCACAACAGTTGGAAACCACATGTTGTCACTAAATACTCTTCACACAGAATAGAGAAGTCTAACTGGGATGAAATCAAGAAGACTCAAACTTTGTTTAAGTATTATGATTCAAATGGAGTGCCCAAGACCTGCATGGCCTGGGTACTTCCTGCTACTAACTAAGTTTTTATTTGTGTAGAGCATTCATAGGGCCAATCAAGGAGAAATTTGGTATGTGGATAGTGGATGCTCAAGGCACATGACTGGAAATCCACACTACTTGAAGGATTTCAGAAGAATCAATGGAGGACATGTCGCATTTGGAGGAAATGCTAAGGGAGGAAGAATCACTGGTAAGGGAGCTGTAGAGGCAGGTACACTTACTTTCAATGATATTTTCTTTGTTGAATAACTCAAATACAATCTGTTAAGTGTGTCTCAAATCTGTGACCATGGAAACAAAGTCCTGTTCACAGACATAGAATGCATTATCCTCTCAAAGGATTTTAAAGTGGATGACAATAATGTTCTTTTGAGAACACCTAGAAAGGATAATGTATACTGTTTGGACACTCAAAAGGTTAATAAACAGAATGTATTAAGTTATTTACTATCAAAGGCATCTCATGATGAGTCTGCCATTTGTCATAGAAGGATGTGTCACATGAATTTTAAAACCATGAATATGTTAGCTAAAAACAATCTGGTAAGAGGTTTGCCCCAAAAAGAATTCTCATGTGATGATCATTGTGTGGCTTGTCTCAAAGGTAAGCAACACAAAACTTCTTATAAGTCCAAAGAAGTTTCTTCCATTGTTGCACCCTTACAACTGTTGCATATGGATCTTTTTGGTCCTACTTCTGTGATCAGTATAGGGAAGAAAGCCTACTGTTTAGTCATAGTTGATGATTTTACCAGATTTACATGGGTTCAATTTATTAGAACTAAGGATGAAACTGCTGCATTAGTTAAGTCTCTTATTCTTAGGATAGAGAATCGGTATGATTTGACAGTGAAAGTCATTAGATCTGACAATGGTTCTGAGTTTAAGAACTATGAGTTAAACAGTTTTTGTGAGGAAAAAGGGATTGAAAGGCAGTTTAGTGCTCCTAGGACTCGACAACATAATGGAGTGGCTGAGAGAATGAATAGGACTTTGATAGAGGCTGCTAGATCTATGTTAGTTGATTCTAGGCTCCCAATGACCTTCTGGGCAGAAGCTGTGAACACTGCCTGCTATGTTCAGAATAGAGTACAAGTAGTCAAGTCCAAAGGGAAAACTCCTTATGAGTTGTTCCTTAAAAGAAAACCATTGATCAACTTCTGCAAACCATTTGGATGTCCCTGCACTATCCTTAATACCAAGTCACAATTAGGCAAATTTGAGAGTAAAGCAGAAGAAGGATTCTTTGTAGGATATTCCACTCAGAGTAAAGCATATAGAGTTTTTAACAGTGTCACTAGGATCATAGAAGAGAGTATGAATGTCTCCTTTAATGAAAATAGGATCAATATTGCAGGTAATGGTCCTGATTGGTTATTTGATATTGATGCATTGTCTAACTCTCTGTCTTTTGAGCTTTCTACAGAAACAGTTGCAGGTTTTCCTACAGCTGTTAGTACAAATCCACAAACTGTCTCAAACAGTTCTGAAACTGTTAGCTCAAGTCCAACAACTGTTGGTAGAAACAAAGCCACTGAAGACTTTGTAGTGATTCCTTTGTTTCAAAATGACTCTTCAAATGTTGTTAGTCCAATGAATGATGATGCTGAACCTTCAAAGGATAAGGAATCTCCAGATCTCCAACAAAACAATGAATCTAAAAATCAAACAGTTGCAGATCAGGTATGTAATGCTTCTGGGAATGAGAGTGGATCTGAGGTTGATTTGTCTAATTTAGGGAATGTACTGACTGAAGAAAACATCCCTAACTTAAGAATTCACAAGGACCATCCCATCGAGCAGATTATAGGTGATCCCATCACTCCTGTTAGAACTAGGGGTATGCTGCAAGGTGAACATAGTGGTGTGGATCTAGAACAATTTGATGTGAATGCCTGTTTTCTATCACAGATAGAACCTAAGAAAGCAGTAGAGGCATTAAAATACCCTTCATGGTAGGAAGCAATGCAGGAGGAACTCTTACAGTTCCAGATTCAGCAAGTTTGGAAGTTAGTTGACCTTCCAAGAGGCAAGAGAGCTATTGGCACCAAGTGGGTGTTTAGGAATAAAAAGGATGAGAGAGGCATTGTTATCAAGAATAAGGCTAGGTTAGTTGCACAGGGTTATACACAGGAGGAAGGAATACACTATGATGATGTCTTTGCACCAGTTGCAAGGATAGAAGCAATTAGACTGTTCCTTGCCTTTGCAAGCTTTAAAGGGTTCAAGGTGTATCAAATGGATGTCAAATCAGCATTTCTCTATGGAACTATTGATGAGGAGGTATATGTATGTCAACCACCTGGTTTTGAAGACCCAAAATATCCTGATAAGGTATATAGGTTGGATAAGGCTTTGTATGGATTACATCAGGCTCCTAGAGCTTGGTATGAGACATTAACATCATATCTACTTGAGAATGGTTTTAAGAGAGGTACTATAGATAAGACACTATTTACAAAGATTATTAAAACAAAGATTTTGCTTGTACAAATCTATGTTGATGATATAATCTTTGGATCCACTGATGACAGTCTGTGCAAGGAGTTTGAAGGCATAATGCATAAGAGATTTCAGATGAGTTCTATGGGAGAACTTACATTTTTCTTGGGATTGCAAGTAAAGCAGAAGCCATCAGGTATATTTCTTAGTCAGTCAAAGTATGTCAAGGACATTTTGGACAAATTTGGTTATCAAGATGTGAGGCTGGCCAGTACTCCAATAGAAACACACAAACAGTTGGGAGCAGATCCTGAGGGGGAGGATGTAGATGTACACCTGTATAGGTCTATGATAGGTTCTTTAATGTACTTAACTGCTTCTAGACCAGATATCATGTTTGTTGTGTGTGTTTGTGTCAGGTTTCAATGCAGCCCAAAGATGTCACACCTATTTGCTGTAAAGAGGATCTTTAGGTATCTCAAAGGCCAACAAAAACTGGGTCTTTGGTATTCTAAGGATTCACCTTTTGAATTGGTGGCATACTCTGATAGTGACTATGGAGGAGCTAATGTAGATAGGAAATCAACTTCCGGAGGATATCAGTTCTTTGGCTCCAGGTTAGTATCATGGCAGTGCAAGAAACAAACAACAGTTTCCACTTCAACAGCCGAGGCTGAATATGTTGCTGCATCAAGTCGCTGTTCACAAGTTTTGTAGATCCAGAATCAGCTTCTGGATTATGGTATGACTCTCTTGAATACACCTATCTATGTTGATAACACAAGTGCTATTAGTATTGTTAACAACCCTGTCAAGCACTCTAAAACAAAGCACATAGAGATAAGGTTTCATTTTATAAGAGATTGCAATGAGAAACGGTTAATCCAGGTTATGAAAGTCCACACTGATGATCAGTTAGCTGATCTGTTCACCAAGGCATTTGATGTAAGCAGATTCAACTTTCTGATCTCAAATATTGGAATGATTAACTTAGAATAACTTAGAATCATATGCTTGATTGTGTTTTTGTGTGTTCTCTCTCTAACAGTTTGAAACTGTTAGTATTCAGTCTAACAACTGTTTGTGTAAGTGTTCAAGAGAAAGCTATTCATAATGCAACTAACAGTTTTCAACTGTTAGTACATGGATTCCACAGCTGTTAGGCAAACTGCATGGTCATTCAAGGGGGAGTCTTTCTTTTCAGTAACAGTTGTAGTTTATTAAGAAAACAGTTCTCAACTGTTAGTTCTTTTTCTGTTTAACTGTTAGTTTCTTTCAAGGGGTATTTTAGTCTTTGCAGGGACTTTGAGGGAATTTGAATTGCATTGAATATGCGTAACATATATAAGCCATTCCCTCCTCACAGTTTTCTTTACGCTTACTGAACTCCTTTCAAACGCTAAAACCCTAGAATCTTACTCGCAAATCGTCATGGCTCCCCTTCCATTCGTTAAGGAACACAACATGCTTGCTTTTCTGTTGAAACCCGATGATCTCAGTGTTTTTCACGATATGATTGACTACGTTTCACTTTCCAACCTACGTCATGCTCTGACCATCAATCCCACCATTTATACTGCGCATATCGATCAGTTCTGGAAGAATGCTTCTCTGAGAGAAGAAGATGGAGTGAAATGGATTGACTCCAAGGTTGATGCTACTAATGTTTCTATCTCTGAGAGTATCATAAGACAATACCTTCAACTTGATGATCTCGAAGGTGAGTATTCTGATTCTGTTTCTTTGGAATATCTGCATGCTGAGCTTGTTAAGCTGGGATATGAGGGCCCTAGGGGAAAGGGTACCTTTTATAAAGGGCAATTCTGTTCGCATTGGAAGTATTTGATTCACACTCTTCAACAATGCATAAGCCCTAAAAGAACTGGATGGAATGAATTTGGGAGCAATATTGCTCTGGCCTTAATCTGTTTGGCCAATAACCGTTCTTTTAACTTTTCTAAACTGATATTTGATGTCATGGTAAAACATCTTGGGACTAAATATGGTCTCTTTTTTATGTATCCCTGATTTGTGCAGTTTTTACTAAACTCTTTAGTGCCAAATCTCAAAATGCACAAGAGGGTACTGATTCCCTCTGCTCATGTGGCCTCCACATTGAGCAAACTGTTGGTTAATGGAAAGAATTTTTCTGGTGCCATAACTCCACCACTCTCTGCAATGGTGGAGTTTCTGTCAAGAAACAGAGCTGCCAGAGTTGAGCAAGAGTCCCACATCATTGCTACACCCACAACTCTGGAACCCCCAGCTCACGATACTCAAACAACTCAATCTGCTTCTTTGCTTCAAGCTACAACAAAATCCCCCACTCTTATAACATTCAGAAAAAGAAAGAGAATTGTTGGTGCTCCTTCCACCACAGTATCTAATGCCCAAGCTGTAAGCCCTGCACAGGAGCATTCTCCTGTGCAGAATATCCAAAGGGAACCCATTGTGCTGTCTCCCAGGCACACTGAGGAGGTGATCACCCCATGGGAGAGTGATCATGTGGTGTTTGAGGCTGACACTACTGTTTCATCCGCAAGGGGTGAGCAGGAAAGTGTTAACATCTTTAAGACCTCAGCCACGGCAACAGAAGTTGTTCCAACATCTTCTGGAAATCCCCAGTACCAAGAACAGAGGGGTACTGGTGTGGAATCTTCTAGGAGTGAACCACCAGTTAATTCTGCCAGTGATATGTTCATAGTGGCAACACTCCCTGACATTAAGGCTAGTATGAAACAAAAGGCTTTGACGGATCCCAATTTTGTACCATTCTTTGGGGCATATATGTATTTAAAGAAGAGAAATGCTTTGCAAGATAAGCTTTTGGTAAAACATAATGAGCTTATCATTAAGCAAGACAAGCAAATTAAATTTTTGACAGAGTGTTTGAAAAAGGCTAATACTGTGATACAGTTTCATGATCAAGTGTTGAAACAGTTCACTGCTGGTGCTAGACCCCCTCCAACTGTTCCAATCAAAAAGGGGGAGAAAACAGTTTTGCCACAAACAGTTGTACCTGCTCAACAACAAACACTTGCACCAAATTCTCCAACAGTTGCTGAGATTGTATAAATAGTTGTTGAGCCTACAGAGAAAACAGTTGCACCAAGTGAGAAAACAGTTACACCAAGTGCTCAAACAGTTGTAGAATAAAAGTTGTCAGCAGTTGATAGAGTTTTGATTAATCAAATGATTATGTCTGGGGACTATCCAACTACTGAAGTATTCGAATCTTGGTCAAAAGTGAAGCAAGATCATTTAATTGGTGTGTGTGCTCAAACTTTAAACTGCAGTGCATTTCAAATGAAACAAAAGATTGAAGATGGATGGCTGGATGGTAAATCTTCAAAGTTGAAACCTATTGCACCAAAGCCAGGATTTAAAGGAATCAATATTTCTGAAAAAGCAGTGGAGAAGAAGATGCCTTCTGTGCAAGGTAAGGGTAAGGAGATTGTTGTGGAACTTCCCAAGCTAAAACTTTCTAAAGAGCAGCAAGAGGAGCGTGACCATGAGTTAGCTCAGAAGATGGCTGCTGAGTTTGAACTGCAAGAGAAGAAAGATATTGAATTAGCTCAAAAGCTAGCTGCTGATTTTACTAAGGAGATTGAGGAAGAAGAAAGTGCTAAGAAACTTGGTAAGGGAGTAAAAAGAAAGAGAGTTGAAAGGAAGAAAACAGTTCCACCTCCCAAACCAACAGTTGAGAAGATAAAGCAAACAACTCAGCTACATCAACCTGAAAAATCCAAATCAGTTCAAACAGCAAAAGCAGGTATGGTAAAAACCATTCTTCATGATAGACTCAGGGTAGAGGTTGAAGAAAGAATTGATAAATTAGAAGTAGAGCAGCTAGGCCAGAAATCCCACATTACTGAGTGGAGATTTGAATTGTTAAGATGGGAAACTGGAAAGAAAGGAGTTTCTATTGTAACCAATTGAAAGTTATTCCAGCTTCTTACAACTGATGGGTAGCATTACAAGAAGGGATGTTCAAGAGATGTATGCTTATGGAGTAAGCAAGTATGAAAATGCAACACAGATTGAGGTGAGAGTGTTGATGAGGCATCTAAAGAGCATTTGCAATCCACTGGAGATAATGCCTATTTTAATAAATGATGAAGCCTTCCCAATAAGTTCTATGAAAGTATATGATAAGTCAAGAGTTTATCATATGGTGATGGGAAAGGGACAAACTCAGTGGTTTGATTTTGAATTTGTTGATCATGGTAAAGCAAAGCTGCTTAATATGTTAAGTGCAAAGTTCTTTGGTCCTGCTGATATGAAAGATGATCTGATAAAGAGGATAAAGAAAAGGCTGGAGTTCTTACAGTCAAGTCAAAAGTAATTTTCTTATTATGTTTTGATTGTAACAGTTTGACTTTGCATATTTAATGTAAATATTTTCTTTGATTATGTTAATTTTTCTGTGGTTGAACCCTATAAAACAAACAACTTAAGTGTATTGTTCAATACTTTAAGTAAGGGGGAGATTGTTGGGAAATTTGCTAAGTCATTGAAACTGTTGGACATGCAAAGTAAAACTGTTAGAGTAATCAGTGAAAACAGTTGTAGCTAACAGTTGTTGCAAGTTTTACAACTGTTAGTATAAAAGATCAGAACTGTTAGTTCAGTTATACACAACTGTTAGAAGACCTTGAAATGAAGACTGTTAGAAGAAATTCAGAACTGTTTATTCAACAAACAGTTGTTGTTGAGCTATTTATGGAAAATGCTATCTTTGTGGATTTGAAGTATATCTCTATCAAGTTTGAAGATTATCAAGATTATCTCGGAAGATAGAAGATTACCTAACTGTCAACTATTCAAGGAGGATCAAGAGCCTATATATATTAGAACTAGAATTTTGTTTTACATAGCAATTCTACGCATTCGTACTTTATTGTTAATCTGTTTTTCTAAAGGTGTGTTGACCTCTAAGTTTCATAGAAACCTAAGACCAAGTTGTGTTCTTCGTCTAACAAAAGAGTTAGATTAGAGGTGTTGGTGAATATTGTAATCATCATTGATTATTAATAAACATCTTGATATTTGAAAGTATTTTCTCGTGTTGATTATTAAACTGTTCTTGTGATAAAACCTTAAATATCAATTAAGTGTGATTCAGCAACTTCTTAGTTGATTGTGATCAAACTGAAAGATTATCTTTAAACAACTCTGATTTAATTCTAAAGGTAATTCTTGTTATTGATATTTGGTAATATCCGATCCTGACAAGGCTCCAAAAATCAAAAATGTTATAAATGTGGGAGCAAAGAACATAAGGCAAGTAATTTTTCTCTTGAAGGTAACTCAAGACAGCGGACTGATTATGATAACACAGTTGTTTCTCTCATTCATAAACAACCTAATATAAAGTGGATGGCTAGGTGCAATCCACAGGGGTCCACTTAAATGTGGATGCCCAAGTGTCACTAACCTTCTTTCAATCACATCTATGCAGGGTCTGAACACATGGTATCTTGACAGTGGATGTTCAAGGACCATGACAGGTTGTAAAGCTTTACTTAGTAACTACAAGAATGAAAAAGGTCCAAGAGTGACCTTTGGTGATAACAATTGTGGGCAAACAAAAGGCTACATAGAACTTCATAATGGGAACTTAACCTTGTCCAAGGCATCTTATGTTAAAGGGATTAAGTACAATCTCATCAGCATAAGTCAGTTATGTGATGGTGATCATAAAGTCCTCTTTACAAAGACAGGTGGTTCCATTTTAGAAAAAGAAGGTAAAACAATAATTTGTGCAAAGAGAACCAAGGATGTATATACTCTTGATATGTCCTCTGGTGATCCATCTAAGTTAACCTTTTTGTATACAAAGTCTGTAACTGACACAAACTGGTTATGGCACAAAAGGCTTTCTCACTTAAACTTCAAAAATATAAACAAACTGAGCAAGGGTGAACTAGTGTTAGGACTACCTTCACTGACGTATGTTAAGCCTAAACCTTGTTTTGTCTGTGAGAAGGGAAAGCAGCACAAGACTTCTTTTCCATCTAAGCAAGCCTTCTCCATTACTGAACCATTCTACATGTTGCACATGGATCTATTTGGTCCTGTAGCTACTGCTAGTATTGGTGGAAGTAAGTATGCATTGGTGATGGTTGATGAATTCTCAAGATACACTTGGGTCATTTTCCTAAAAGCAAAGAGTGAGGCTGCTGAAGAAATAATAAGCTTCATAAAGAAGATGGAAGTGCTAAATGGAAATCTGATAAGGTTGCTTAGAAGTGATCATGGAACTGAGTTTAGAAATCAAACTTCTGTGATGAGAAAGGTATATCTCAAAACTTCTCTGCTCGAAGGACTCCATAACAAAATGGTGTAGCTGAAAGAAGAAACAGAACATTAATAGAAGCTGCAAGAACCATGTTGTGTGAGAGTGGATTAGGATTCAATTTTTGGGCTGAAGCTGTCAGCTGTGCATGTTTCACTCAAAACAGATCCCTAGTCATCAAGAGACACAACAAAACTCCATATGAAGTGCTCCAGGGAAGGAAGCCCAACACCAGCTTTCTGCACATCTTTGGGTGTCAGTGTTTCATTCTGAAACAGAAAGATCAATTGCAGAAGTTTGCACCAAAAGCTGATGAAGGTGTGTTTGTTGGATATTCTGTGATCTCCAAAGCTTACAGAATCTACAACCTCAGAACAAAGGTCATAGAAGAATCAATCAATGTAAGTTTTAATGAAAATGACTTTGTTGCTTCCTGTTCTACTAATCCATCTACAGGTGAGGAATTTAATGATCTGCTACATACTGAAGACAACATTCCAGTATCAGCTAATCCACTTCCATCAGCTGATGTAGAGGATTTAGATGAAACTGTTCCAAATTTACATCAAACCAATGCACGCCCAATCCTAAACCAATCCACACTTTTACTGAATGATGAGAATCATGATTCAACTTCAATGGACTCTAATTCCATATCAAACATTCCCTCATCAGTAGAAGTTTCATCAGATAACATTCCTGAAATTCTGTCAGCTGATCAACCAGAAGTCTCATCAGCTGATCCAAACCAAAGAATTTTCACTCCAACAATCCAAAATAATCCAAACTCTCCCAGAATCCAAAATGCCTATAAGGACCACAAGGATCATCCTAAAGATCAGGTCATAGGTAACATAGAAGCACCTGTACTAACAATATCAAAAGCTTGTAATTTTTGTTTATACACAGGTTTTGTTTCTATGATTGAACCAATGAAGGTAGATGAAGCTCTAAATGATTCCCACTGGATAAATGCCATGCAAGAAGAATTGGCAGAATTCACAAGAAACAATGTATGGACTTTGGTGCCAAGACCAAAGGAAAAATCCATCATTGGTACTAAGTGGGTGTTCAGAAACAAAATGGATGAACAAGGGCTGATCATCAGAAACAAAGCAAGGTTAGTTGCACAGGGGTATTGCCAAGAAGAAGGTATTGATTATGATGAAACCTTTGCCCCTGTTGCAAGACTTGAAGCCATAAGACTGTTTCTAGCTTATGTTGCCTTCAAAGACTTCAAAGTTTTCCAAATAGATGTTAAGAGTGCTTTCCTCAATGGAGAATTGAAGGAAAATGTGTATGTCAAACAACCTCCAGGTTTTGAGGATGCAAGCAAGCCAGACCATGTATACTTTCTAAACAAAGCTTTGTATGGTCTAAAGCAAGCTCCAAGAGCCTGGTATGATACCCTCTCTTCTTTTCTAACCACCAAAGGCTTTATAAGAGGAAGCATAGATAGAACTTTTTTCATAAGGAAATTCAAGGCTGATGTAATACTTGTACAGATATATGTAGATGATATAATATTTGGGTCTACAAATGTTGATCTTTGGAGAAAGTTTTCTAAACTCATGTCTGATAATTATCAGATGAGCATGATGGGTGAACTAAACTATTTTCTTGGACTTCAAATTAGACAAGAGGTTGATGGAATTTTCATTCATCAAACAAAGTATGTAAATGACTTACTTAAGAAATTTGAGTTTGAAAATTGTTCTACAATGAAAACACCCATGTCAACTGCCTTAAAGCTTGGAAAGGACACTGATGGTAAATCAGTGAACATTACAGCTTATAGAGGTATGACAGGGTCTCTTTTATACCTCACTGCAAGTAGACCAGATATTATGTTTTCAACATGTCTTTGTGCTAAATACCAAGCAGATCCCAAAGAATCTCACTTAGCTGCAGTTAAAAGAATTTTCAAGTATCTCAAAGGAACTCCTAATCTAGGTCTTTGGTACCCCAAAGATTCTGATTTTGAGTTAGTTGGATACACTGACTCTGATTTTGCAGGTTGTACACTAGACAGAAAAAGTACATCTGGTGGTTGTCAGCTGTTAGGTGGAAGATTAGTTAGTTGGTCAAGCAAGAAACAGAACTCTGTTTCAACTTCAACAGCAGAGGCAGAATACATTGCTGCTGGAAGCTGTTGTGCTCAACTACTATGGCTGCAAAATCAACTACTTGATTATGACATACAGTTTGAAAACTCACCAATCCAGTGTGACAACACTAGTGCCATTTCTATCTCTAACAATCCGGTTTTGTATTCTAAAACCAAGCATATTGAAATCAGACATCATTTTCTTAGAGATAATATGCAGAAAAGGAAAGTTTCAATGCACTATATAAGTACTGATGTTCAATTAGCTGATCTTTTTACAAAACCTTTGGACGAGTCTCGGTTCAACTTCCTAATATCCAAACTTGGCATGTTAAATTTGTAACATATTCCTTTCCTAGGTAGCATTTAATTTCGTTTAATTGTCCGTTAGTTGTCTGTGTATTTATTATCTATTCCGTTTATCACCTTTTTCCAGAAGTGACAATTACTTTTTGAAATATATTTTGGTGACAGTTTAGGTTTCCAAGGAAGATATAAAGGTGTTTTCGAGCGGTTTTTCATTTCTTGTGCTTTCAAAATTCACAAACACTCTTCTTCTTTTCAAAATTACAAACCCTAAGCTCTCTCTACTCACAGTTTCTTCACTCTGTAATCATGGTGTCCTTCAACCCTGTTTCTACTCCAAATGCTGTTGCTGGTGAGAACGTGCTTGTAAATTCTGAAATCACCATTCGTCCAAACAACTTTCTCATAAACACTGATATCCCCACAGCAAAGCAAACCAGGGATACGAACCTATGGTGGCTTTTATAACTTACCATCCCCTGTTTGCATGTCTCTCTGCTCATCCTCTTTCATCTTTCCAAACATCATTGGTGAGATGTGGTACACTGCAAGGTACCATACTGATCAAGAACTAATCACCTGCACTTGTCTCAATGGCACCATCAACATCAACATCACTGTAAATTTTCTCAGACAAGCAACCTCTATACCCAACTTGGCCCTATTTCAACCTTTTGCTACATTGGATCAAGTCCTAGAGGTTTTACCCCAGATTGGCTACAATGAAACTGTTTCCCATGGTCAGTATAAGCTGTCTGTACTGGGACACCCATGGAAGTATTTGGCGAGTGTGATCATTAGGTGCTTTCGTCACAAGTCTGGCAACCATGACCAAATGAACCAGTCTGAGCTGATGATTCTACATGCTCTGGTCACAGGGAGAAATATTGACTTTGCACAAGTCATATTCTCTGAAATGGTGGATAAGATTACTCTGGGCACATCAAAGAAATCAACCAGAACCCATGTTCCCTACATCAAGTATCTCAGTTTGATTGCACTTAGAGATATTCAGTGGGAACACTATGCTGGGTTAGCTGCTTACTTGCACACTCAAATGGGTCAGAAAACCTTCCATTTGATAAGGGAAGTTCAAGGTCCTGCTATAACTGCTCAGATGCAAGAGTTAATTGATGTTGCTGCTAAGGAGAATGCGAATGAAGAGGAGGAGGTTGCTGAAAATCTTGAGGTACAAATGGCTGATGATTCTGAGTCTCCTGATATAACC
This sequence comes from Pulicaria dysenterica, assembly GCA_947179395.2. Taxonomy (NCBI): domain Eukaryota; kingdom Viridiplantae; phylum Streptophyta; class Magnoliopsida; order Asterales; family Asteraceae; genus Pulicaria; species Pulicaria dysenterica. Next base: position 64,667,483 of record OX359292.1, on the reverse strand, counting down.
ACTGAGCATTCTAAAGAGTCAGTGACTCATGCTCAAGATGAAGCCATGATTGAAGAAGAAAGGATGGATGCAGAGTTGATGGGCACTGTTGATCAAGAAATGATGTTTAGAGCAGATGTGTTTGATGAACCAGCACAGGATGAGCCTATTAATCCTGATGTTGAGGATGTTCATATAGCAGATAGTGGTGATGAAAGTGGTGAAGCTGACAATGATGAAGGAGATGATGACTTTCCTGGAGGTGATGCTGGCTATGTTCATACTGAAAATCTTCAAGCTACAACCAGCTCATCTTCTCAAAGAGGAATGCCAATTACTGAATTCCCTTTCAGTTCCAGTTCTACCACCCCACAGAGTAAACAAAGTGGAGGTGCTGCTGATGGTGATGATGCTGAGGAAGACACAATCTCTGACAATCTTACTCAACTAATTGAGATCAGCAAAACTCAGCACATCTCAGGTATAATATCTACCACTCTTGAGGATACTCATTTGGTAAACGCCACCAGTGAGAACATAACCTCTCCTCCAGTTGTAACACCCCCACAACAGCCAAGCTCTAGTGTACTCCCAACAGTCACTAGTTCTACTCCCTCCTTCACCCATACTGAATTAAGGTCACAAGAGCTTGTGCACTTTTCACAAGTCTCTGAGGTAGTGATATCCACACCTCTGACCTCAACTCCACTAGTTCCCTCTTATGTTGAGGGGGAGCAAATGGAAGTTGACTTACCCCAATTGCCAGTGGATGTATTCCCCTAACAGGACACATTTGTAAATATGGGACTCCTGCAATCTGGATCACCCTCCCAACAGGGTGATGCCATTGAAAGACAGACCTTCTCCCAAGGTCATACTGTGTCTATACCCACATTGAGTCTATCCATACCCTTAGTAAGTTCACAACAGCTTACTACTGTAATAAGGGATACCCCACTGAGTGCAACCCTCACTCATACTCACAAGCTTGCACCTGTATTTGATTCACTTCTTACACATGCTACTGCACTGCCTGTCAATACTAGTGGTATAGACCTACCATTAGCACAGGGCACACAATCTGTTCCCAGTGATCTTAGGCCTATATACCAAGGTCTAAGTGAGGGACCCCAATCCATTCCTGATATTGGTACCTCATCTCAATCAATTCCTATCCAACCCATTCCATCTACTTCTTCTGAACCCTCACCCCAAATACTTCAAACCCTCCTATCTATCTCTCAAAAGATGGAAAGTCTTCAAGCCTCCTTTACCTCTTTCCAAACCCAAACAGAAACTCAAATCTATCATCTAACCCAAGAGGTTGAGTCACTTAAAGCTACCTAATCCCAACCCCAACCCACCCCTGCCCCAGTTGATCTGTCACCTATTCTTCATAAATTGGATCAACTCTTATCCCAAACTTCTCACCCTTCTACCACCCTTTTACCTCACATTTCAAACCAAACCATCACTTCCTTAAACCAAACTATTTCTAATCTTCTTTCCCAACTCCAAACCTTAAGACATTCCCCTCCTAACATTTCAGTAACCATCCCTTACTCTCTCCTTAGAGTTCCCTCTCTTCTCCACACCATAGATGCTGAGGTCACACACTTAAGCCACTCCTCCAGACAAAGGCATAGTGAAACCATTCAACAATCCACCAAAATCACTGATGCTATCCTAAGGCTAAGACAACCTCCATCCTTCACCCCACCTCCTATTCCTACTACCTCTCCTTCACCTTCATCTATCCCTCCCTCTACCTCCACTCCTTCTCCATCTCCTTACTCTTTTATCCCACCTTCTGTTGTCAACCCTTCTGACAACTTTCCTTTTTCATTTTTTTATGACAAAAAGGGGGAGAAGTCAGTTAGAGAACTTTCACCAGACACCATTAGAGCAGCTGTTGATGCCTATACAGCTGAGGCTCAGGCAATACAAGCAGAGGATGTGGATGGCCCCAATGAAACAGAAACTCAAAGGAAATCAAATGTTGAGGGGGAGAATTTATTTGAGGGGGAGCAACCTGCTCAAGATGAGCAGAGGCCAAAAAGAAGACTTAAACAAATGGCTAGAAGGAAGAGTGCTAAAAATCCCAGACAAGATGAATCTTGTGCACCAATCAATGTGCCATCAGAAGATTCTGATGATGATGATGATGAAGATAGGGTGCCTCTGTCCTCTCTGCTCAACTTGAAAAAGCAGAGCCTCTCAACTCAAGCTCCAACAGTCCAAGCTTCCTCTCCAGTACAATCAAGTCAACCAACTCCCAGCAGCACATCAAGGAGAAAAGGAAAGAAAATAATGTCTGCTGAGGAGATTGAAGAAGAAGAAAGAAAAGAGGAAGAGCTAACTCAAGATGATGAGAATCTTAGGAAGTTAAGTGAGCTGGCTTCTGCACTTGGCACCTCAATTGAAGAGGTTCTCAAAGCCAAGGAAAGACACCAGGACTTCACAACTCCTGAAGACCTTGCTGCCATCATAGGAGCTACTGATGATGAGTTGAGAGAATTACAAGAAGAAGAATTAATCATGCTTTCTACTCAATCACATCCAACACAAGTTGCACCACAGCAAGATGATTCTACTACCAAAAAAGTTCCTAAAAGAGGAAGAACTCACAGAGAAGTCATTCAAGCATTGCATGAGTTCAACTTTGGGGTTACAACTCAGCAATCAGAAAGGGAGATCAGAGAGCTCTTGGAAAACAAGAAGAACTTGGTAGATAGGAAGTTTCCAAATCTCATCTCAAGAGTTACTCCATATAAGGGTACAGATGAAGGTCCATATCTCATAATAGTAAGAAAAGATGAAAGACATACACATGAGAATGCATACCTTCATCACTGCAAACTGTTCTCCTTCATTGAGATGATTGAGACTCTGTACCACCTCCTTAAATCCAAAAGTGAAATTGCCACAAGGTTCATAAACAAACTTGAATACTGGATCAGAATGTCTGTCTACCACAGGATATGCACTCATGATCAATTTGTGGAACACATTGATGTGATAGAGGATGCCTTCAAGAAATCCTCCAAAGCTTTTGTGTCTGTTGAACAGATTATACTTAATCCTGATCATCCTTACCTGGCTGCTTATGAAAGACTAAACACTGCTCTGCCCTCCAACATCGAACCAGAAATGTTTAGGTACATAACGAAACCTGAAAGAGGGATGTTCTTTAAGAACAGAGCTGGTATTTGGAAATTCCTAAAAGAATCTGACTTAGAAAGAGCCCCTAGAGAGCTGATATTTCAAGCCGCAACTTCAACAAGGGGACAGACAGGAAGTGATCACTTTGAAAGTCTGATTCAAGCAAGAGCTGAAGAGTTGTTGGCTGCAAATCCTCTGGATAGACTTCTGGATGTTAAAGAAGAACCTTGGTGGGAAGAAAACTGAAACTTCATAACTAGATTAGATGTAATTTCAACTTCTTAGAATAGTTCATCTTCTGTAATTTAGCTTAATGTTCAAAATTGTACAAACTCTGATGTAAATACTTTGTTCTGTAATCAAGCTTGAAACTTTGATCATGAACTACTTAGCTAAAATGCTAGTATAAATGACTCTTAGTAGATAGCTCACATAGTGTAAATATAGAAAATTTAAAAAATCCTAAAAACAGAAAAAGGATAGAAAAGATACCACAAAAATAGAACAATGGTACTTCATAAATGAAAAGATTCCCAAAAACAGAATATCAGGGAACATATATTAAAGAGTTACCAAAACCAGATAGCTAGGTAACCAAATTGCACTTAAAAGTTATATCTTTACAAATCCTAGTCAAACTGATTATTCTTAAACAAGATAAGGTTTTGTCATCATCAAATAGGGGGAGATTGTCGGGGAGATAGAAATATCAAACCTAAATCAAACATGTCTATTAATTAAAATTGGATTTGATGTTAACAAAATCACTTATTCAGTTTAGACTTAGATAAATGAAAAAACATGTGTTGTTTTTCATGTTAGACTTAAAAAATTTTGTAAGTAAGAAGTGTCAGCTGAAGAAAACAAGTGTCAGCTGAACACTGAGTATCAGCTAAAGGACAAGCTTCAAGAAGATCAGCTAAGAGGAAAAGATCAGTAAAAAAGCATCAGCTAAGGATCTACAATGGATCAGCTGATGGTTCAAAACCATCAGCTGAGGAAAGTTTCAAGATCAGCTGAGCTATCAAGGATCAGCTGAAACATTCACATTGATCAGCTGATGCCTCCCATCTGTCAGATAAGGTATTTACTACGTATCCAATCTTTTCTTCATAAGCTGATCATACTCAAACGATTAGCTGAGCCCTTAGGATCAGGATCAGCTGACAGTTTAGTTTGATCAGTTTATTAGTTACTTTGATTTGTATTGTTAGCTGAGCATTTCGATCAGCTGAGCAAATCTAGTCAGCTGAGTCTTTCACATTTATCCTTAGCAGAGCAAAATTACATTTGCAGTTCAGTGTCTGTTAGCTGAGTTATTATTCTATATCTCAGTTAATAGCTTTTATATGTAATATTTTCTATAGTCAAGGCAGAACATGTGTTGTTCTTATTATGCCTTAGATCTTTCTTTGTAAAAGTACTTAGCACTTTTTGTATCTGCAAAGAAACAAAAAGGATAGATCTTTATCCCCTGGAAAAGGAGAAAGATACTTTTGAAGAGAAGATCTCGAAGATATGTTGCTTCAACTAAGTATGGCTGGCAACTCTATACTTGGTAAAGTCAAATCTTCAGAAAGCATGGTGTTGATTAAAGCACAAGCATGGAAAGAGAAGTTTACTCTCCCAAGACATAAAGGTAGTACTTTAATAATATAATAATAGATAGTGGATAAACTCATTACTGAAAATTATGTTTACTTTACACACTTTGCGTGTAAAGTTAACTTACCTTTCACCCACTACCTTTATCTATTATAATATTATTAAACCAAGTACCTTCGTCTCCTTCTCTCTTCATCAACCCGGACACCACTTTGCTTATATATACTCATGCATGGAAACATGCTAAGTATGCGAATAGATAGTTGAATATTGAAATCTCATTTGTTGAGAATTAGAAGAGTTAGCATTTTATTTTCAGTATAACAAACTTGTTCATGTGTTGAACATCTTAGACATAAGTTGTTTAAGATTAGCTTATTCTATGTGTTAGACAAATTTAGTTGCCAACTTTTATTGAACTTAGATTTTCCGCATTTAGTTCATGTAATTCTTGATTCACATCAATAAGAATTATATAAAAGTAAATCGTGTGTCTCTTAATTTTAATTTGCTAAAGTTTGTATTCAACCCCCCCTTCTACAAACATTTGTTGTTGTAGTATCCATTCGGGACCAACAGACCCTAAACCAGATCAGATAGACATTAGTTTCCCACCTTTCACTGAATATGTACCAATGACGGTTGAAAAGCCTGAGGCACCTCATTTTGGAGCCATTACAAGCTACACCACATTACAAACACTGCCGGAAACAGAAGCCGAAAAGAATTACCATTAGGACTAGCAGATTGTTCCTTTTGTTACCCCCTTTATTGCATAACTTGACAAAACGCCATCTGCAGAGATCCTTGATATTCTTATCCGACTCGGAAGAAGATGAACCTTGAACAATCGACTTAGAGTCTGTCTGTACTACGTGAAACACAGAGGTTGATGAACTTTTCCATGAGAATGGGCTTGATCTTGAATCTCAAGAGCGCACATTCTCTCAATCACCTCAAAGATCTCCACATCATGTCTCTCAACAACAAAATCAAGTAACAACCACTGATCTAACCCTATCTTTAAGAACAAATCCTGAAATTGATTAGTCTGACAAGTCCTCCAGGAAAGCCTCAAGATTAGAAAATTGGATTAACAACTCGCTGATGCAACCTTTTCTGGAAGACATGAAGAAGATCATCTGGGTCAAGAAAGAAATTTCAATCCCCAAAGATCAAGCATTTGGCATTCCCGACTTTCCAGATGAACAACACGCCGAATACTTCTATTTAATGCAAAGTACGCTTCGACTTCAACTCTTAACTCCCAACATCAAATAGTGTGCATCACGGGCATCTACATTACTGGATTGTGGAGACTCACTTATCCCTATTTCATAGTCCGGAGAGGCAACATGAGACCATACTCATTTCATGAGGTAGATTTACGGTTCCTGAGCCTAGATGACATTAAAAAAACTCTATAAAGAACTCTCAGCAAACCCATACCAATCCTATTCACGTTATGCTGGGTTTGCAGTAGTAAGAAGACACATATTCAGACTTGTTAGACTCGCAAGATTATTTGATTTTCAGATGGTTGCTGAATCCGGTAAGAGAAAAGTAAGCATGCTTGCACCAAACAGAGACTTCCCCGATCTTGAAAACCTCCTAACTTTCAAAGTGTTTGTCACACCGGAGTTCGAAGTTGCTTACACAGACCTACATCGTGAAAAGGCATTATGAAATTGACAAATATTCTGATGGAACTCTCAATATAATCAAATTTTAATTGGAGCATCGGAAGAAAAAGATGGAGGAACCCAAAGGCAATGAAGTCTTTACTCTAGCAGGATATGATGTTGTACTTGCAGAAGTTTTTGAAAAAAAGAAAAAGAGGAATGTGATAAGGCGTTATAAACCACTACTAAATTTAAGGTCCAAGCCTCCAGAGAAAGATTGGTCTCGTTTGTAGATTTTGAAATTTGAACACCAAGGGGGAGAATGTTAGGAACTTATTTTGTGGTGTTCAATATTGATGTATTTATTATTTATTATTTTTTGCTAGTTTGGCTTAATAGTGATATATAGTAAAAGGCCAAGGGCCTCTTTTGCATTTACCCATTCTTGTGGGTAAGTTATGTAAGTTAGCTTGTTTATATAGAATTCAAGTTTTACTTGAATTCTAAGCTTTCAATACATGCAGAAGAAAACTTTGAAAGAGTTAGTGTGTTTGAGTGTGAAGTGTGTGTGTTCTTGGATGTACTTCATCTCCTTCATCTCATATCACCATATTATCTTGCATAGTGTTAGCTTCAATCCTTGATACTTGTGTTTTTGGAACCTACAGGTTCTATACTAAAGGTGAAAGTCATTATTAAGGGGTTCTAGCACATTGGTTTCATCTCATCTTGGTGTGAACTTTCAAAGGTGTGGAAGGCCACTTGTCAATCCCCATTTCATTCTCACTCATAAACCCTGCCATTCACATTTCACGTCTAGTATTAGTATTCACACTTTCGGTTTCACATTTCAAAAGCCTAAAAAAAAGCATTTGTTAAAGATACGTTGATTTTAGGGTGAGTTGATTTACATTGAGTGTTACAGATTCACATCTCCTTGTATTTTCATCGCTTCACCACTTAAGCCATATATATCGGATTTTAAAAGTTTAATCAAAGAAATGAAAGGAACTGCTATATTCACTTAAAAACTTAAAACCCTAAGGCTTGTATTTTCATCGCTTCACCACTTGAGGTCATATATATCGGATTTTAAAAGAAGAATCGAACAGATGAAAGGAACTACTGGATTTGCTTAGAAGTTTTAAAACCAAGGCTTGAGTTTAGAAATCTTCAATTAAGTCTAAGGTAAGGTTTCGTACTTTGTTAAATTATAGCCCTAATTAAAAAAAATTAAGTTTCATTAAACTTTTAGGCCAGATTTACGTGTGTAAAAAACAAATTGAATTATAAATAAATGCATACATTTATGTTAGTATTAAAATTACCAAAGTAAGATTACTACATGCTGGAAAAAAGATTTAATAATTTCTTTTTAAGTAGCATGAAATAATTGTAGTCAAAATTCAAGAATTAAAATCCTACATGTCTTCCACCGAATAATCGGGTGTCGATTCAATTTGTTGCAATCAAACCAAATACTAAAAACCAAATGAAAAATCGACATTAAAATCGAAAACTAAAACACTACAAAACCTAACAGTTCTGAATTTGATTTTTCAAAATCCAAAATTTTGATTTGATTTCGATTTTATTATATCAAAAACGAATCAAATCAAACCAAACTAAACACACCCCTGATCAGAGGGTTCTATTGCGGTTTACAAACTAGCTTAGTGCATTAAAAAATGGTATTGGAACTATTTGACAAGTGGTTAATTAAGTAAAATAAAATGAAATATTTTAATGTTTTATTAGACAAATTAAATACTTCATCAATTAAATATCGTAGCTTATAAATTCAACCAATATTATTTTTCTTAATTGACAATCCTACCCCTCAATACAGAAGCATTTAAAAAAGCACCCAAAGGTTATAGTAGTCTTTTACACAACATTCAGAGCTTACATACGTCATAGCAAGATTTTGACATGACGTCACCAATATCTCACCCATTTGCAAGTAAGTACGTGTAACAACATGCATCTCTCTTTTAATTAGGGTTTCCTAACTTAGCGCGTGGTCGTGGATATCACTCGCCTAATGGTTTCCGATAATTTCTTTGGAACCACTTGCATTTTCTAGGATATTTTTTATTTTTTATTTTTTATTTATTGATAACCAAAAGAAATATATTATATTTTGCTATATTATTGATAAGTGTGATGTATGGATGTACTACTTGCCATTAGATCTTACACCCACCGAACTTTGTATGGAGTCTTCTTCCTCCTGGCCGGAAAGTTTACCAAGCAATCGGATAAAAGCCATTGAAGAGTTGACAAAAGGTCAAGGGTTGACCGATAAGCTTCGAGAAATGCTGGGTCAGCCGGAAAAGATCAAGTCGGACCTCATGGCCGTCGACGGCGTGGTGGCGCAGATCTTGGGGTTGTTTGATAACACCCTTTCGATCTTGAACGCTGACGCGACTCATCGTGTATCCGGAGATGATATCAGATCTCCGAGCACTTGGGATGATCGGAAATCTGAAGATTCCGGGGAAAGCGTTAAGACTACTGCTGTACCACTAAAACCCAAAAGAGGCTGTTATAAAAGAAGGTATGTTTTATATCATAATGTATTTTAGCTCATATAACTAATAATAATAATAAACGGGTAACCGGAGGTTTTTCCGTACAAGTTATCCGAAGTTTCGATCTTGTAGCTCAGATGTATATGACTTATCGAATTTTAGTACAGGTTACTTATGTCTACCTGATTTCATATAGAAATATTACTAATTATAGATATAAACGTAGGTTTCTGTTCTCTCACACACAGATGTACGCACATATATACATATATATTTGGTGTATATATTGGTAATAATTATATATTTTGTTTGTCAAATATAGGAAAAATGCTGCGATGGTCACAAAAGAGATTCCTACTTTGATTGATGATGGTTATGCTTGGAGAAAGTACGGACAAAAAGTGATTCTCAACTCAAAACATCAGAGGTTTGTATTTTGCGATTAGATTTGAATATTTTAATAAATCTTTATTTATTTACTTAAAATATTAATATTGAGTTGGAAGTGTTAAAGTGGATATATGGATATAATTATAACAAAACATAACTTTAGCTACATGAAATATAAATCACAACAATAAAATAATAGAAAAACATTGTCATAAGATATATGTTTTACTAATATTTGTTAATTACAAACAGGAACTATTATAGGTGCACACACAAGTTTGAGCAAGGTTGCTTTGCTACCAAACAAGTTCAAAAGACTGATGATGAACCATCAAAGTATAGAATTACTTACTATGGGCGTCATACTTGCAAGAATTTATCAAGTACCCCCCAAATCATTTTGGATTCTCTAAACCCTAGCGATGATAATTCGGTCCTTATAAATTTCGAAACAAATACAACACTTGTTGATGGAAAAAAAGTTGGCCCTTTTCCGATGATGAAACATACACCTAAAGAGGAGCGGTTTTCTTCTTTAGGTATGAAACAGGACCAGGTTTCTTCTTCGAACAACGACAATATACCATGGGATTTGGTCACAGGAGTTCCATCAGGACCATTGTCCTCTATGATGTCTTCCGAGTTAGATTACGAAGACGTGGTCTCTTCGCGGGTATTCACATCTACATGTAGTAACTATGGGATGGATGATTTTCTTGGAAGCAATGGTTTTGGTGACTTTTCCTTTGAATTCTGTTATAGTTAGTTTTCTTTTTCCTTTACTATTTTCTACTTTGGATTGTCATCAACATATATATAAGATGGTAGGATAGATGTAATCTTCTTCTATGCTATGTGTAGGTTCATAAATGTGGTTGAAGTTGGATATAATTAATTTGATCTCATTATTTTAGAGGAATTAATTGATTATCTTATTGTCAAACCATTACTATATGTTTGCATGATTGTGTGATTTATGTGTAATTATATGATTGAGAAAAGTAGCTATAGGTCCAATAAAAATCTAATCATTTGTAAATCATGTTAAGATCAATCAATGGTGTATCTTGTTGACAGTGTTAAATCTAGCTGAGTGTTGGTGTACGTGAGTGAGAGATGCTAGTTATATGTATACATTTTGAGAAAACTAACTATATATAGCAATAATTGGAAAAGTGCAATATCTTATAAAAGATATATATACACTTTGGGAAGTCGATGAAGGTCCAGCCATAAGCAACAAGCTAGGCCGGTGGGAGCAAACTAAGCTACACTTTGGGAAGTCGATGAAAAAATTGCAGCCAAATGAAGAAGATAGTGAGTTTTGAAAGAGAGATATTGTAAGAGAAAAAAAAGAATAAAAATTGGCTCTGATATCATAAAAATATTATGGAGTCTCAATAGAGTCATAGTACAATATACAAAAGCTCTTTGTTTAGCGGTATCATATAGTTATTAAAGTGTTACTTTCTCTAAAAAGTAGAGGATCCACATTCCCTAGTTGATATAGAGATAATTAGGTGAAAGCATGTGTTTACCGTTAATAAAGGACAAGCTACATTTGCCATTAGCCTCATACTAGACTATACATACGAAATACACAATAATGTACATTAACAAATATTTTATTCTATCAAATCCTTTGTCAAGAATGAATATAAGGCACAATTCTCGTATGGTTTACCCAAATGTGTTGGGATTGTAAAAGGTCCTTCACGAAAGCCCAACAATTAACTTTAAAAAAGATTAATATTATAGAAGATTGAATATCTCTTTAATTAATTAGTGTGTTAAATTATTTGTAGTCATGATATATATAACTGTTATGACCGACTGTCAAATTAGTTTTTCAATCTCTCATATAGTCATAACTAAACAGACATAGTCATTATATGAATGACTAACATTACTAACCTCAACATTATCACTCAATTTCACTTACATATATTATAACAACAATATAAAATATAAAAAGAAAATTCATGCAATTTTAGCTCGTCAATGAGACGACGAGCAATGACACATCCACCTAATTAATGACGAACAAGACATAGTGGACGACGTACTCGTTTCTTGACGACGAGCTCGTCATGACATGTAAAGTCGTTTGTTGTATGATCGACTTGAATATATATATAGTCTGTTTACCTATTTGTTTCAGGATTAAAAAAAACAATCCATATACGTATACACACCGATGAATCTATAGTCTATTGACAAAAGTATACACTATTAGTAGAAGTTATAACTTACATATTGATGAAACAAACGATTATTTCATTTTAAATCGGATTATTCAAGTTTTATTTTGCTTTAAATTTATGCTATTTAATGAAAACATATGATAATATCATTTTTCTATGTTTCTCTTCATGAAAGTTTGTTGTTACCCTAATTAGAACTTGTTTTTTTAGCAGCAAAATGTATTTTATTAAATACTAGGTCTCTGATCGAGACTAGAGCCAAAAAAACAGCCACCAACTTCAACAAAAATAAAACAAAAACAATAACAAAAAACAAAAGATCCATAAAAAAAACAAGTCAACAAGACAAAAGTTTGCAGTCGAACCCAAAGGAATAAGGCCTCTTATCTTCCAATCCAGCTGCACTTTTGGGCATCTGCTTGCTATCCCCAAAAACCAGAGAGCTCTTTTACACTTGATAAGTGATCCTCAAGTCTAGCCTTAGTCCATTCTTCACCCTCACCAAAAAGGATCCGATTTTTGATCTTCCAGAGTGACCAACTGAACTAACAAACAGGAAGATCGTTCTCACTTTTTTTTTTGTTAAAACACAATTGATGGACATCACAAAAGATGCAATTTTTCGAAGGCAAATTGATATACCTCTTATGTTTAAATTTGATCGGGTAGGTATCGCCTCTTTTAGGAACTTCAATTTTTCAACTGATCTTCCCCTCAACTCTATCCTGCAAGGCCCATTGGCCATTCCAATAACCATTCTCAAAAATCCATTTGTCTTTGAACATTCACTTCAATGCAAACAGTCGGGGAATTACCTATCCTTTAAATGTACACCTTTTCCAATGGCTTCATCCTTCCGGAAAAGTGCCTTACAACTATTAGAAATAAATTATTTAAAAGAAGATGCAAAGTTTAAACCACAATTATCAAACCATTTGAAACTTGAAATAATCGATTCCATATATACCGACAGCTTACAGAAGCATATATTATTGGAAAAGTCCTCCATTAAATTCTTTAATCACATCCTACCAAATTGCATTCTCTTCCGAAAAGAAGCTTCAAGCCCATTCTGCTAGCAAAGCTTAATTCTTTGCTTTTAAGTCCTCCATTTTCAAAGATCACAGACCAAGAGCTCTTTCGGTTCATATTCCCCCCCACTGGAAAACCCAAATTTAAGAAGGGAAAAGATGCAGCTTTGCACTTTAGGAATATGGCCATTAACTTCACTTCTTGATCCATCAGACCAATGCTAGGAATATGGCCTTGAACACAGTCATTGTAATTTGTTCAACTGTGTGGGTTGGCAGATTGGAGAGCTAGCACGTTAATTGTGGGTTGAGAGGTCACTTGCGACCTAACAAGTCGAGAAGTTAATGACGAGTTGAGAAGTAATTAGTATGTCTAATAGTCACATGAGCTCTCAGAAAATTATAATTTCAACCCTAAAAGCTTTTTATTAGGTCTCCTTTGTTCCACCGTAATGTAAACAAATTTAATGGAATTGAAATCAAATTTCATTGTATATTGCGTTTGGTAACACTATTTGGAAAGAAATTACATTCTTTAAAATATTTATATTTCTTTACATAGAGAAATGTCATTCTATAACTAACATAGATGAAGTTTAAATCATTTCCATTCCTTCGCATTACGGTGAAACAAACGAGACCTTAGTGTTAACTAGTAAAACTATTCAAATAACTTGGAGATATTTGGATATCTAATAAAACTATTCAAACAACTTGAAAATCATTGAATATCAAAAAAGTACTCATCAACCTTTTTAAATCAACATAACCCAAAAATTTACACATGACTCGCAATGAGATTGCGTAAGTCTAGAAGATAATTATTTAATTAGAGAAAAACTGTCTTAAGGATATTTTTTATGAAAATAGCTGTTATCTGTAGCTGAAAGCTGGAAGCTAATAGTTGGAAGTTGGTACTTGGAGCGGAAAACTGTATATTTTAGTTATATGTGTGTTTGGAAAATTAGTCGTTAGCTGAAGCTGAATAGTATAAAATGACAAAAAAGACAAATTAAAAAAATAGCAAGAATTATAAAACAATTAAATAGGGTATTTATGTAATTTGATATATAAAAAGCTTCTAGCTAGTTATAAAAGCTACTTCAAGAATTTTATGTTTAAAAAAAAGCTTTCAATTACTTTTTTATCTAAACATGACTTGTAGATTTTTTCTTTTAAAACAAAAAACTACTAGCTCCAAAAGGCTTCAAAAAACTTCATACAAGACAAAAAAACTCGTTTATTATCTACATAAAAGTTAAATGGCATTGATCAATTTATAAAATTTATGTAACGAACACGATCCATTTATTATCTACATGTTATTAAAAAGCTCATTGTATTTCCGTATCAAGTTTGTGTTTTAAGCATAATTACCACGACTATTAATCAAAGTGGTGAGCAAAAAGAAAAAGACTTATCAAGACAAAAATTCATGTAAGTAATAGTAACAAAGTTTGAAAACAATTTCATTAAAGCTACTCATTTTCTTTATTTTACATTGTAAAATTTCTCATAATAACATTAATAGAAAAGTTTTCGAAACTTGATAATTATTCCATAAACCCAACCCCTTTTATAAATTGTACAAAGGTAACGGATTATTTACTTTTTGATATTAAGTCAGACTATTAATTGAGCCATATATTCTTTTAACAACATAAAATCAGCCATCTTTAATCTCTTTTCCTATTCAAAATTTCACACACACAAACACACACACACACACACACACACACACACACACACACACACACACACACACACACACACACACACACATATATATATATATATATATATATATATATATATATATATATATATATATATATATATATATATATATATATATATATACGAGAAGGTTCAAATAAGAATGAGAAATTAAATGAGAATAAGAGACTCAATCTCAGCCGTTCATTTTGTAAGTTGTAACGCCCCAAGGTTTGAAAGTTCCTTGATACGTGTTTGCTTTAACTTAAATGTTAAGTGTTACTGATGTTTAGCAAGTTGTCATCTGTGTTTATGTGTAGTGTGTGTTTTTTTAATAATTAAAGGACTAAAAGTGCCAAGATATAAAAGTTATAGTGCAGGGACCTTTGAGTCATTTTATGAAAGTTGAGATATATGTTGGATCAACTTTGACTTTGCTAGTCAAAGTCCTTATTGCAATACTTGAACACACACAAACGTACACCATATGCTCTCAAGTAGTTTTTTGATTTTTGGATCATAATCAAATCTTGTAACATCAGTTTTGATTAGCAATTCAATCAGTAGCTGGAGGTATGATTCTTGTTTGTAGTTTTTGAGTTTTAGAGTCAAGAGTGAGATTCTTGGTGAATCAATGACCTAGAGTTGTTGTTTGTTGGTTATGAGTGTTGTTTGAAGTTGTAGTAGTGTTGTTGTAGTTGTTTTACTTCAAACAGGTGCAGGACAACACTTGTGTTGTGTGTTGTGTGGAATTTTTGGGTAAAAACAGCAGGCAAGCTGCGATACTACTGTTGTAATTCATAAGGCACGGGCGTGCCCATGTAGGGTACGGGTGTGCCTAAGCGGGCGTTGCAAGCCCTAGTTCTTGAGGTCCGGGCGTGACAGGGCACGATCGTGCCTAAGGATGTACAGGCGTGACTCAGGATACGCCTTGGTCTGCATAGGCCAGGACCAGGTCAGGTTGGGAAGCACGGCCATGCCTGCAGGCAAGCACGGCCGTACCCCCTGTTCTGTATAGTTTTCAGATTTGCAGCAGTGTATAGAAGTTAATGCAATATTTGTATATTGGTTGTAGGCAATAAGAGATTGACGTTTATGGGATAGAAGTGTAATTGTATTAACTACAGCTAAGGTGAGTGTACTTACCTTTAATCAGATTAGCATATGTATATGCACTAAGTGAATAGTATATCATTTGAACGTATAATACGTGATGTGATTATGTGAAATTACATACTGTTGTTCTAAGATATAGTAGCACTATGTTTTAGTATTACAGACAGAGATGAGGTATATTGAGATCTTTATACCCAAGTAAGTATCGGGGGTTGCTTACACGACATGTAGTATATCTCGGGACCAGTTAACAGTTTGAACAGTGTTGTAGGTTTCAAGTCGGGACGTGAGACATTCTAAAGAAAACTTACTCTGATGCTATGTTTATTAATTCAGTAGTATACTCACTAAGCGTGAGCTTACGTTTAGTGTTTTGTGCATCCAGGTTCGTCAGGATCTGGCAAGGGGAAGGCCCCAGCGGGTTGACTGTTAGGATAGCTCCTAGCTTGTGTTCAAAATGTTTTAAACACTACTTTTGATAAACATATTAGCACCAGTGTAAATAGTAGTTATATTTGTAAAACTCTGATCCCTTTTTAGGTGCTAATACGCAATAGTATGTTTATAGATGTATTTTGAAAAAGTGGTGTTACATAAGTGGAATTCATGGATGAAAAATATGAGGGATAGAGTGTGGCAGAGTGCATGTAATGAATTCATGGGTGGGCAATAACATTGAAGGAGGGGGAATTGGACGGTTGAGATTGAATCTCTCGTTCACATGTAATTTAAGGTTTTCATTTGAACCTCCCAATATATATATATATATATATATATATATTCTATCTTGTGATATTTATTAGGGTGAGTACATGAATACATGATATAAAAAAATCATCTCACGTTGAGACTAATATTATATATTGATAACATCTTTAGTTCTTTAACCATATAAAATTCCTAATATCCGTGATGTCATAAAATATGAATTAGCTTTTAAAATATATTTAACTTGTTACATTTTGTTATTATATATATATATATATATATATATATATATATATATATATATATATGACTATTAAACTTATTTTTCTAATGTAAACAACTTCCAATACTTATTTAATTTGAGAAACTTGATGTTGCGGATCCGGAGCTTACATACATGACACGTGTTATGGTGACATGATAGTAATATGATGATGACATGATTGATTATATGTTTTTCGTTTATTAAAAGATTCAAAATAAAGGAATGTAATAATAATAACAATAGTAATAAAACAACTTTTTCAAGAAAAAAAGATTAAAAAATCGTTCAAGTGGTCTAGAAGTACAACGATTCTAAATTATCCCATGTCTTAGAAGGTTGTCCTTGTAGGCTCTAAAATACAATTATCAAACACAAAATAAAGCAAGTACAATACAAGATAAGATTGTGCAAAAAAGGTATAGAAGATGAATGAAGATCACACGCTACACCAAGAACACGCTATTTATAGAGAATAAGTTACAATATTACTTACCCACAAGAATTGTAAATACAAAAGAGGTCATAAGATTTTCGCAATCTATTACTGATATTTCCAGATTTATCCATACTTTAATCCGTCAATATTGCGATTTTTACATGTTAATTGTGCATACTCGATCATATTTTAGACCTAAATCTGTTTTGGGGGTGTTTCAGGTTAAACGTATCTAAAAAACGGAAGAAGTAGCGGAAATCTTGTGAAAATCAAAGAAAAAACTGAAGAACCGGTTGAAACAAGGAAGCTCACGCCGCGAAGCAAGTCCTCACGCTGACCAACCACCCTTCTCGATCATGCCGGAGAAAATTCTCTAGAATTGTGGAAACTAAATCTCGCGTTGCGAGCTCGTTGGCAAAGCAGAAGTATAAATTGAAACTTTAGGGTTTCAAAATGATATCTTTTGCATGGTGGCTGACTTGAACACCTCCCTAGAGCCAAGAACGACCGGAGAAGAGCATTTGTCACCTCTTGTGACCCGGGTGTTAGAGATCAACAAGCAAACATCATCGAGTGTTATTCGGTTTGTCTAGATCTTGAATGTTTTTTGATTTATTCATGGATTTCATTAAATATTTGGGTGTTATAAGCCTGTCTACGGGCTAATCTCCTTATGTATTCACCCTATGATCAAACGTAGTATGATATTACTTGATTTCTTTGATTAATGTAAGAAATGATTCTTGTTTCATGTTTATTCAACTAAAGTTTCAATCTTTATTGGTTTTAACTTTCAATTCTGGATTCATGGCTTATATTGAGTATAAATCGGAAGTTTGTATGATATATTTTTCTCTTTAAATGGTTTGTCTATAAATTTTATAAAGGTTTATTCGGACAAATATATAATCACGATCTAGTTGCCATAACTTAAACAAAAATATATGAACTTTACCATCACGGACATGATTGGGTTTTGTTAAATACAGTTTAGCTTGGTTGATAGATTATGAACTAGGTTGGTTTTAGAAGAGATATTCAATCGGAAATTGTTTATCAAATCTTTTATACAAAAACTATATGAATTCGGAAATTGATTATAGTAAAGTCATTCCAGGTTAACCAATTAAATTGATCTCGACGAGAAGTATTGAACTATGGGGAGAGATTTAGGGTGCATATGTTCTTTCATCTTGGTTATCTTTGCGAAAGTATCAACATTAGTTAGTAGCTTGTCTATTTAATTAGTATTTCTAGTTAAATCATAATCTTAAAACCGAAAAGCCCCCTCATTTAGTTTAATTAATAATCTATTATTCTTTTATGTCACTTGCACTGCTTTCCTTATCTACGATAACCCCATTACTTGTCTCTAATATGGTACTGCACGATTAGATATACTTGCCTATTGTGTGTGTGCTAGAAAATGTGAATTATGTACTTAATTTTATAACTTAGTTTTCACACATAAATTACTATTTAGCCAATCCTAGGTATCAATAATAAATAATAAATAAATGATAATTGGACACCACAAAATATATTTCTAACATTCTCCCCCTTGGTGTTCAAATGACAAAAACTACAATCATGACCCATCCTTTTCTGTAGACTTGGACCTTAGATTTAGTATTTGTTCATAAAACCTTTTTGCATTTTGTTCGAGAAGGTTTGGGAGTAAAAGCTTGGACTAGTCCTTTTGAAGGGACTTTTGTCGGGTGTTCAAAATCTTCAATGATCATGTTGTTTTTAGATCTTCCGACTGAAACCTTAGGCTTTTGAACCTTTAGTTTGTCATGAGATTATCACACATAATTTACAAACATGACCAATTTCTTTACTTCAGAAGAGATTGGATCTCAAACATTAAAACAAAGAATTTTTCTCTCCTTGAATGTAGCTATAGATTGTTTTAGAATCTTGCTCCCCCTTAATCTTATAAATAAATGTCTTCTTCTTCCATCTGAGGCTTTGCTAGTTGTTTTTGACTCTTCTTCTCATGAAATGAATAAGGATCTACTCCTCTTCTCAGGGTATACAAAGTACAAATGTACCAGAGACAGTCTTTAAGGCACTGTCTCAAACTTCCTTCGAAACAAATTCCAAACGGTTGTTACATTGGGTTTACGTTGATTTCCCATTAGCACATATGTTTGTCAGCGTTGGCATAATGTTAACACTTGTAGGATTTTCATCTATACTACTCAAGATGTTTCGGTATCGTGTGAAGTTGAAAACATCATTTGTTAAAAGAAGCAGGGGACTGGAGTAGGTGTCCTCATTTCAATATCAACAATCTCCGAATGAGATGACAATAGATTATGTGCCAAATTTTCGTGTGAAGTTGAAACCATCATTTGTTAAGAAATGATTATGTAGCAAGTGGGGTTAGTGTATTGCATCATTGGGTCTATGATGTCTTGCTTCAATACTTGTAAGCAACATATGAAGACTAGTAGTAGATGAGACTACACGATAAATGACACAATTAGTAAGGATCATTTTGTATCTTTTGATCCTATTGCACTCTCGTAGCCTTGACTCTCAATATTTTTCAACTTTTTCCACAACATCCTTTTCAAAACGATGGACACTTTTGTTTTTGATACACTCTCTCAATTCTAAGAATCAGGTAGGTAGGTCTCTCCGGTTCTGGTTAGATCTTATGAGTCTCGAAACGCATGAAATGAAATAAAGAAAAAATATTTTGGATATTTCAAATAAAAGTAGAACAAAATAATTTTTTTTTGTGATTTTAAAGATTTTTTAATATTTTTAGCTTTTTTAAAAGTAAACCTTAAAGAGCACCTACTTGGATAGCGTGAAGACGCATCTGCCATTGTTTAGTTGCAAATTTTTTGAGTTAGCGGTTAGATAAGATAACAATTGGTTTTTGAAAGACGCTTTGAAATATCAAATCACTTGTTTAAAGAATGATAAATCAAACTTTGAAAATTTTTAATGGAATTTCTATTTTTTTTAAGGTTTTTTTGTTTAATAAAAAGGTAACATTATAGTTTTCTAATTTAGAATCAATAGGACAATTAATATGGTGCAAGAAAATGTGTAGAAGATGAATGAACTACACACTACACTGAGAACACATTATTTTCTCTCAAGGTTTTCTCTATATATAATTTTAATTTTAATGCTTGAAATTCAAGTTGAAACTTGAATAATATTTATACAAAATAAGTTACATTACTTATCCATAAGAATGGGTAAATATAAAAGAGACCCTTAATTTTTACAATCTATTATTATTTAGCCAAATTAGCTATCAATAATAAATAATGATCACAGTTAATTGAACACCACAATATATTACCTCATACTGACCCATTCATACTAATTTGGCCCATCATTACTCATTCATACTCATGTGTCCTACAAGTGACTCACTAACACCGGCCCGTTATTACCTGCATCAACAATTAAAAAGGAACTTGTATATTGCAAAGGGAATAGATCATCGCACTTCAAGCTATCTTCTAGACTCTAAAATGTGTGTCAAAGTCTGACAGTTCATACAACAAAGTTTTTTTTCAAAGGTCAGAGAATTTCAATTACCAAAGACAAGGTACACCCCGAGGACATAGAATTAAAAAGTAACATGTATATTGCAAGCAGCAAACCATAAAGAAGGACCTAGACAAACTAACACGAAACAATATGATACATCTAGAAATATATCATGAGAAACAAAACGAAGCAGGTCTTGAAATACAGCCACTACGAACTCAAACTAGAGTCATATAATCATGAAGAAAACCAGCTAGCGAAACGACATGTTTAGCAACCACGAACTCTAGTCCACCGATCCCTGTTTTCCTCTCCGAGTAATATATTAGAATCTTTTTAATTGAAAATAAGCAAATAACTTGAATGTTTCTCTTATTTTCCTTGAAAATCGACCACCTCCTTTCTATGAGACCAAATGCAATACAACCAAATATATATATAAGGAAGCAATCCACTTGATTTATATTTTTCGTATATTCCGAAATCTTTCATTTTCCTTTTTCGAAAAATTGCTAACCTTTGTTGTCAAAAATACATTTACCAATGCATATTGACTTAAGGGCTTTCAACTAACATATAATTAGTGGATTCTTCTTTGAAATCACATCTTGGATAAAATAAAGAGTTCAGATCAATACCTTTAGTAATCTGATTAATCTTGCTCTCCACATGAAAATACAAACTTTTTTATGATGCAAGATTATTACATTTTGTATCTACTCTAGCTTCCAAATTGCTTTCCACTTTATCTTGAATCAAAATCAAAGTTTTTTTAACTATGAAATTACCATCCATCGCTATCCACCGGTAAGCCTAATCACTGCCCTCCATCCTTGGACCTGTTGAACTCATCAAATTTTCTTTGCCTTGTAGTTATCCAATTTCTCTTCCTATCAGTTGTCTTCTCCAACGTCATGTTTAGATCTAATCTCTGTCACGCCAATAACCTTTGTCTATAACACTATAGTTATTACTTTTAAGTTAAAGAAGTCTTTTAGATTTGTTGGAAAGCTTAAAGTCACTCGACTAGTTCTCCTTTCAAAACAATGTAACACTCCCGTTCCCAACTAAATTTACAAAGACTTTTTTAAATTAATTTAAAATTTTCTAACTTGACTGACAATATTTTCCCAAGTGGAATTACACCCAAAAGGCAAAAAGACTCACCCCCAAACCCAGAAAATCTTTCCATAAATTTGACCCAAAACGAACCATTATTAAAATGACATTTCCATCACCATTTATCTAACAATCTCTAATTAAAGCTTGTAAGCTTCCAATATTAAGTCCCCCTTTGTAAAAACTGAACTTATCCCACCTAAAGAAATAATAATAATAACTCTCTTCTTACACTCTTAGGAGATTTTTAATCACACCTCTCAAACTTCGAAACAACGAAAAATATAGCGGTAAACTATCAAAAATAGATTTAATCGGGTCGATCTCTACCTATTTGATATGACATGTGATGAGTGTAAGAATGAAAAGTACTATTAGCAACACCCATTTTCAAAATGAAATTTTATTTTCTTAATTTCAAACACACTAAATGATTACATATTCAATTAATTAATTCTTTTTCTTTATCTTCTTAATTTTAACTATATTTTAATCTAGTATAAAAGGGATAATCCAATTAATATAAGTATTTACGTAAATAAAAACAAAAATAGATAACTCTATCTAGTAAATGATTTAAATAAATATTTTTGTTAAGATATTTAAGTATTAATAGACTAAATTACGTAAAAATTGACATATAAAGAAACAACTCATTTATAAACTATTTGAATATATAAAAGAGATAAATAATTAAAATTTTCTAAAAATATAATAAAGAAGTGATAAACAATTCTCTTTTAATATATATAAAATAATATAATGTAATAATGTAATATATCAAAGATAAAAGATGAATAAAGGGAAGTTGAATGCGTTGTGACCAATGGCTGACGATACTTCTTGTGGTCACTAGTTATCCGTCATCACCATTGATTCTTATTTTGTTTAATACTTTAATCAATATTTAAGTTAAGCTGTCTTTCTGTAAATATTTTATCTATAGTGCCATGTGTATTTAAAGTTTATATATATTTAATTTATACATCAAACATTATTTAAACAGTTGGTGATTACATTTAATTTTCAAACATATTTTAATTATAAATTCTCAGTTGAAATTAAAGATACTTGTTCATTGTAAAATATAATTTATTTTAATTAACATGTTAGATCACTGCATAGTATATGTTAACCATGTCTGTATGTATATTTATTCGTTTAAGCTGTATTCATATGTTACTTCATTTATATCTCAACTACTGTATCCATAGTTGTATTAAAATATCGTAATTGTATTCGTATTACAATTGTATCTGTATATTCAACTGTGTTTGTATAATACTTGTATTTGAACGTGTACAACTATAATTGTGTGTGTATCGATCCAAGAATATTTACTGGATCCCGTTAATTGTATTTAAACTCTTGATGCTAACAATATTAATCACCGTATGGTGATCTCATTTATTTATTTTATAACTTTACATATTTATATTAGTTCTTGCTTTATCTGGCTCTCGTGCCATACTTCCATTATCGTTCTATCTTTTATTGATTAGATAACAATTTATACTCTATAAATATTTCACCATCTTAATCATATAACATCATATTCCGTATTACTATTTAGATTATTAATCATTCCAAGCTTTGTCGTTACGCATACTTGTTTATCCCAACCTCACATCTGCTAATATATTATTGTACCTTAGGAACATTATTCATACATACATTCGTCTAAAATTACTTAAAATCAATAATCACTGTTCACGAGTACTAGTCCAAGGTACTCCCCTGAAGGGTGTGATGAGGATCACAATCCAAGACAAGCTATTCTTGAGCAAAACTCTAACAATGACAAGCTCTTATAATGAGAAAACTTAAGCTTGTCAATACTTAACTACATACTTAAATCGTGGACACAACTAACCTCAATACTAGATGACTTATGAGTCATTAAACACATCTTAATATAAGCTACTAATGAATCCTAAAACACCTCATAAAAGCTTAAGATCAATTACTTTAAAAACCTTGTTTTACATTTACCAAAGTATCATACTAAGACTGACATAGCCTCTGTATTTCGATATTTAGACCACCCTACTGCTGGAATTTGCTTCCGTGATTAAATTTTGGATTAAACTAGACATTCTTAGCTTTTCAAATATATATGATACGTGAGAATCCGATAAACGGTTGATTTTTTTCATGAATTTTACAAAACTGTACGGTGCTGAAATATTCCGTACAACAACATATTTTCGAGTTTTCTTGATCAAAACTTGCAATATTCTCATCTAACTTGACTTCAATGATTATCAAAGTTAAAACTAAGTTTATGAAACATGTTTTGATCATTTATAACACACCAAAACAGATTATACCATAGTCATGCCATAACTTTGAAATTTTTGACCCCCATTTGACTTCGAAATTTATCATACAACAACTTTGGGTTTCCATATTCATCACAAAACTCTAAAATCAAACACTATCAAAGTTTAAAACTTACTTGAAGATAGGTTTCAGGTTTGCTCAAGCTTTTAAAACTCCAATCCACCATGCACCTTCAATTTTTTCAAGAACCATTAAAACTCCAAACTTTCTCCTCTATTCTCTACTGATCGTGAACCAACCACCACCCTCTCCCCCCACCCCCCACCCACCCAAATGTGAGCTTTCTAGACACTTCTCTTCTTTAATTCTATTAATTTTGTCCTTTTTTGACATATATCAATTTGCCCTTGTTTAACTACCTATTTACCCCTTTACCACCAAACATGCATATGCATATTAACCTGTACATGTAGCTTATTTGACTCAATAAGCTAGCCTAGCTAGCATAATATATATATATATATATATATATATATATATATATATATATATATATATATATATATATATATATATATATATATATATATATATATATAGGGTAATGATACACATAGAACCTCTCTTAAACATAGAACCTAAATAACCACTCAAGGTGGTGACACGTGACAATATGATTGAGGGGTAAAATTGAAAGATAAATTTACAAACCATTTCCACGCGCCTCCTCTCTCTAAAACTCCAGGATCACAAATTTTTTAAAAAAAACTCCCTCAATCTTTAAATGATCATAACTCATTCGTTTTTTAGAGTTTAAGCAAGAAAATTATACCATTAGATTCAGTTTTTCGTCCTCTTTCAAACTAGACCATGCTTGATATATTTCTGAAACTTTTTTTTTTGAAAATACAAAATTTGCATTTTGAACTGGGTTTCATTCCAAAATGCAAAATGCAAAAAAACCGAAAATGCAAAACAACAAACAAACAATCTGAAATGCAAAGCAACAATATTTTCACATAACTGGAAATGCAAAAACCAATATCCATCACTGAAAATGCAAAACAAAACAACAATCTGAAATGCAAAGCAACAATATTTCACATCGAAAATGCTAAATTGTGGTTTCTGACTGGAAATGCAAAAACCAATATCCATCACTGAAAATGCAAAACAAAACAACAATCTGAAATGCAAAGCAACAATATTTCACATCAAAAATGCTAAATTGTGGTTTCTGACGGTTTCTGCATTTTCGTTTTTATATGCTGAGTTTTTTCATTTTCGTTCTTGTTATGCTGAGAGTTTGCATTTTCGTCATTTGTTATGCTGGGAGTTTGCATTTTCGTTCTTGTTATGCTGGGAGTTTGCATTTTCGTCCTTGTTATGCTGCGAGTTTGCATTTTCGTTCTTGATTTGCTAGTTTCTGTATTTTCGTATTTGCATGTTCAAAATAAAAGTTTTAGAAATATGGGAAGATTGGTCTTGAATTAAAGAGGAAGAAAAACTGAACTTAATGACATTTTTTTTATTAAAAATCGAAAACATGACATAGTTATGATCATTAGAAGGATTAATGGGGTTTTTGGGGTTGTATTTTTCATTGATTCAGATTTTTGCATCTCCATGACCTGTATCTTTGATTTTTGCATCTCAATGACCTGCATTTTCAGAAGCAAAACTCAGTTTGGAATGAAACCCGGTTCAAAATGCAAACTTTGCATTTAAAAAAAAAAAATTCAGAAATATATCAAACCTGGTCTAGTTTGAAAGAAGACGAAAAACTGAATCTAATGATATAATTTTCTTGCTTAAAATCTAAAAAACGAACAAGTTATGATCATTTAAAGATTGATGGTTTTTTTTTTTCAAAAAACTTGTTGCCTGGAGACTTGAATTGAGCTGGAGGGGGAGGCGTGAACTAATTGAAGCAGGTAAGGAATTTTTGTTTAGTTCCAAAATTGCCCCTTAAACAAATCTTATATGTTAATTAATTGTTAGTTTCCATATATATACTATTTTTAATCATAGCCCTTGATTATACATATCCAATGGTTTATATTGGTTCTTTAGGTTCTATGTTTAAGGGGTGGTTCTATGTTGATCTATTCTCTCTCCCTCTCTCTCTCTCTCTATATATATATATATATATATATATATATATATATATATATATATATATATGGGACGGTTCAAACGAGAACTGCTTTTCGTACGAGAACTGCGAAGAACCAATCTTAGTCGTTAATTTGATAGAGTGGAATTCATGGATGTGGAGCGTGGAAGGATCAAGTGTGTCAGGGTTCATGTGAGGAATTCATGGGCGGGCAATGACATTGAAGGAGGGGGAATTGGAAGACTCAGAATGGTTCTCGCAGTTCTCGTGCGAAAAATAGTTCTCGTTTGAACTATTGCCTACACACACACACAAACACACACACACACACACATATATATATATATATATATATATATATATATATATATATATATATATATATATATATATATATATATATATATAGGGGATGGTTTAAACGAGAACTATTTTTCGTACGAGAATTGCGAGAACCAATCTCAGCCGTTCCTTGGATATGGGAAGTTCATGGATGGAGAGCGTGGAAGGGATCAAGTGTGGCAGGGTGCATGTGAGGAATTCATGGGTGAGCAATGACATTAAATAAGGGGGAATTGGACGGCCCAGATTGGTTTTCGTACGAAAAACAGTTCTCGTTTGAACTTTTACACACACACACACACACACACACACACACACACACATATATATATATATATATATATATATATATATATATATATATATATATATATATATATATGTCTAGCATTATATAATTGTATCTCAAGCTTACCTAATTGTACATCCCCAAGGTTAATTAATAGTAATAAAGCATAAAACACAATAATTCAGCTAAACTATATTTAATCATAAGATGCTTCTTATTAATCGTAAAACCCGAATTATAAATCCTTATAAGCAACCCCATTAGTTTTATAAAATAATGACTCAATCTTCAGGACGTCACATATATGACTTCCAACTTATTTCAAACAAAATCCATAGATGTTAAAAAGGATATATTTGAAAACATTACTTTTAACCATTTAATAATTTTAACTTTTAACTGCTATTTCCCTCTACTTTATACTTGACATCTCATTTATTAATTTTTATAGATTTGGTGTATTACATCCAACTTGTTACTTCTTTCTTGCTCAAAGACCAAGCTTAAAGTAAGAATAGATGTTAAAATCACAATATTTGAGTTAAAACACCACAAGCAATAAAGTAACCTTTGATTTCTCCCTCAATCTTTGATTTTCTTCTAACCCTCTTCCTCTCCCTCTCTCTCTATCCACTTGTGGCTGGGCATTTGACTCAAATGAGTCAAATTGAGTAAAAGAGATATTTATTATACAATTTTCTATATTCAGCCTCTCAAATTTCCTTTATACTCATTTCTTTCCACAAGATTTAATTTATAAAACACATACATAAATATAACTATGATAGTTAAAATAATAACATTCTTAATCAATCACGTATTACATATAAAATATACGTAAACAAACATTTAAAGTTACGGATATTACAATGCATGGTTGCCCGCATAGACTTTCACTTTTATCCTTGTTGAATCTTTATCAAATCCTCCATGTGTATCATACAAAGACTTTACCACCTTTTTCAACATTGTTTTCCAATCATCTACAAACTGCCACAAACCCTTTTAAAGTTTTATCCCATCCAACTCCATGAATTTTACGTGCATTATCCACTCCCCTAAAAGAATTCACACCTCACTTTTTTTAGCAATTTAAGAAGCGTCTTTAGTTGATTTGTAAAAATAGAACATGAGATGTATATGTGGACACACTTTAAGTTGGGTTAAGGCTAATTGCACGGAAATAAATAACAATTCGATAAGTATACCTGTCTACAAGAAAGTACAAAAATCTTTGTGGCTTAAGGTTTTATGTGATGAGAGACAATCTACACAAGACAAAGAGAGACAAGAAATTTTTTGAAACTCTCCTTTTTGCATTCATAGTTGTAGTATTATGTCATCTTAATTTATGGAGATTTGACTGTTTAGATTGTCTAGATTGTTTTAGAATAACTTTATAACATATATGAATGAAGGTTTTAATAAAAATCAGTTTAAAATTCAGATTTGTTAGTAAATAGTAGCAGTTTTTCGAAGTAATTTCTTTCTCTTTTGTCTCTAGCTCATAGTGGTTATATGCCTTGATAATTTATCAAAGAGTGTGATCATATATTATATATGCCTCTAGTTTTTTCTAGGATTAAACTTAGTACTTGTTTGTTTTTCTGGAATAAGTACTTATTTTTAAAAATGTCTGCGGGCTCACAGACATTTCATTAAACGACTGTTTGTTTAAAATCAGACGTAAGATGCAATAAGATCTTATTTGAACTTAAAATCATTTATTTTGATAAGTAGTATAAAACCACTTATTATCACTTATTTTAAACCTTATTCTAATAAAAAATCACTTAGTACTAGGGTATTTTAACATGTTTCAAGAAGATTTCAGTAATCACTTTAAGGGTGTTGATATGGCTAATCTTAAAGGCAAGAAATGGGTTCTTCTCAAGAAATGGTGGATAATTTTGGGGTAGGGGCATAAATGTACTAATATATTTTATGTATGATAAAAAGATGTTGTGTACAAATTGTTATATTTCTTAAATGCGGATGCCGTCAAATTGAATATCCATTTAAACGTGAGGGTTTGTTTTTTTTAGATATGATCCTACACAACAAAAGTGGTCATAAGTAACAACTTTGTGTATCATACAACTAGTACCATGTGTATTAACTTCTTATAAGTTATTGCGTATGCCTAAAAACTATTATATATAAATAAGCTCCCTTTGTTTTTATTTTACTACTAAAATCATTTAGCAAGCTCCTTGTTTAAATTTCTCAATATTTTATATATGAATCGTATTTTTATAGTTTATAATTTGTGGATTGAAAATACCTAAGTTTGTTCAATAATTGGGGTAAAGGAGTCAGTAAGATTATAAAGCATGATGGTTTGTGGATTTTTATGTTGAGGTGTTCTTTTGTTGGTCTGTATAATTGAAGCATTCTTGTGGTTAACAAACTAGCTTATGCATTAACTAAAAATAATCTTGGAATTATTTGACTAGTGGTTAATTAAGTAAAAAGATTTTAATATTTTGTTGTTTTATTAAACAAATAAAATAAAATACTTTATTACTTTATAAATATCGTAGCTTATGAATTCAAAAAATTTCAATTTTCTTAATTGACAATCCTACCCCTCTAACACCGAAGCATTTAAAGCACTAAAAGGTTATTGTAGTCTTTTACACAACATTCAGAAGTTGCTTACGTCATAGCAAAATTTTGACATGACGTCATCAATATTTCACCCATTGGCAAGTAACTACAGGGTTCCCTAATTTATCGAGTGTAGTGGTCGTGGATATCACTCGCCTAATGTTTTTCGATGATTTCTTTGAAACCACTTGCATTTTCTCCGATATTTTTTAATTTTTATTTATAAACAAACAAAAGAAATATATTATATTTTGCTATATTGATAAATGTGATGTATGGATGTACTCCTTGCCGTTAGATCTCACACCCACCGAACACTGTATGGAGTCTTCTTCCTCCTGGCCGGAAAGTTTTCCAAGCAATAGGATAAAAGCCATTGAAGAGCTGACAAACGGTCAAGGTTTGACCAATAAGCTTCGAGGTATGCTGGGTCAGCCGGAAAAGATCAAGTTGGACCTCATGGCCGTTGACGGCGTGGTGTCGCAGATCTTGGGGATGTTTGATAACACCCTTTCGATCTTGACCGCTGATGAGGCTTGTCGTAACTCCGGTGATGATATCAGATCTCCGAGCACTTGGGATGATCAGAAATCCGAAGATTCCGGTGAAAGCATTAACCCTACAGTTCTACCACTAAAACCCAAAAGAGGCTCTTATAAAAGAAGGTATGTTTTATATGATAATGTATTTTAGCTCATATTTTAAATAATAATAATAATAAACGGGTAATTAACCAAAGGGTTTTTCTGTTTAAGTTATCTAGAGTTTCAAGTTTCTAGCTCAGATATATGTGACTTAAACCGTATACTCTTGCTCATTTTCGATGTCGTCTCTAATTGAAACCCTATAAAAGAAGAAAATTGACCTTTTCAATGATCGAAAAGCAAGAGCTCCACCAGATAAACTAGAGATTAATTATTACGCTTATTTTTCTCAATTTTTAGTACAGGTTACTACTTATGTCTACCTGATTTCAAACACAAATATTACTAATTGTAGATACAAACCTAGGTTTCTGGTTCTCTCTTACACAGATATACGCACATATATACATATATTGGTAATATATTTATGTTTTGTTTGTTGATATATAGAAAAAATGCTGCGATGGTCACAAAAGATATTCCGACTTTGATTGATGATGGTTATGCGTGGAGAAAGTACGGACAAAAAGTGATTCTCAACTCAAAACATCAAAGGTTGGTATTGATAGGATCAAAACTTCAAAAAACACATATAAATCTTAACTCTTAAACTTGTTTTATAAACTGAAAAAACATAACAATCTCGTTCTTAGGAATCTGCATTTTTCAAATACAACAACGGTGTACAAATGATCCTATTTATACTTGATGTTTACAATTTACATATAATAATTATACTAATAATACTAAAAGCTTTTTTATTTGACAATTAATCCAACAGTCTCCCCTTAATTGTCAAATATCTTTAGTCGTAAATCTTTGAAACTTCTGTCTTGATTCTTTGATTGATCATAAAACTTGTTGTTTGTATCATCAACTCCTTGTTCTTCAGAAGTTGTCATAAGTAATGTAACTTCCAAATCTTCTTCCACTAAATTTGACTGTTTTTGCCGTTGGTATCTTCGAGATCTTTCACGGCAATCCGAGGCATAGTGTCCATATTTGTTGCAGTTATAACATTTATTTTGCTGGAATCTCTTGCGTATCTATTTTGACTTCTAGACTACTTTTTTGCTTCTTTATTATCTTGCGATTTGTTCTCTTCCATGAAGACCAACATTCCCATGGTTTCGCATATGTGGTGGAACATACTTTCCTTTTCTTCGATCCCTTTTGTTGTATAAAAATTAAACCTTCTTGATGTTTCACATATATGCTTTTCTTGTACTTGAGTCTTTCTTCAAACGTGTTTAATTCTCTGATTGCTTCGTCAAATGCCATGGTATCTAAATCTAAGTATTATTCAATGCCTGCAGCTATCTGAAGAAATTTGTCTACCACAGAATATAGTAATTTTCTTACGAGAGTTGGTTCATCAATCGTCGTTCCAAGGCTAGTTATTTTTTAAACAATATTCGTCATCTCAATAGATTCTCCTTCTTTCATTTCAAGTGCGTCAAATTCTGATATGAGGGTCTGTCATCTTGCCTTTTGTACTCGGTCTACACCGATATTTCTGGTCTTCAAAGTGTCCCAAACTTCTTTTGCACTTTTGGTATTTGTCAATTGTAAAGTTAGATCTTCTTGTAGTGCTGAAAAGAGATATGCAATTACAGTTTTTATCTCTTTTGTCATTCACTTGTGTTTGAGCAATAGTTTCAATCATTTCCCGAAAACCATTTGCTTGAAGTGTGATTTTCATTCTGATTGACCATATAACATAATTTGTTGATTTTAACAAAGGATATTGAAGATGGGTTGTGGTTCTCATATCTTTTGTCTAATTACTTGAATTAACCTCCTGATCGTCTTCCATAAATTCTTAAAAACTATTACTAAGCTTTTTGATAACCTTTTTGAAAAACAAAACTTAATTCTTAATAGAACTTAAAAAAGCTGTAATAAACTATGCAGAGTTTTTAAAACCGTAAACACCTTTTAAACTTTGAATAATTTCAAATCTTACAATCTTAAGACTTTAAAACACTTGAAAACTTTAAATCTTTATAAAAACTAAAAACTTTAAAACTCATTTTATTAAAAACTTTATATCTCAAAACTTTACAAAACCTAAATAAAACTTAACAATCTTTATATACTTAAACTCTTGAAATCTGTAAAAAAACTTTAACAATCTTTAAACCTTAATAATCCTTGAAACTTTTAAAAACTTAAATCTTAGAAAAACTTATAAATTTAATAATTCTTAAAACTTACTAAAAACTTTAAATCCTTTAATTTTAAAACCTTTATATAAAATAAAAAACAATCAACTTAAACCTTTAAATTTTATGGTTTAGTTTGATGTACTGAAGTTTTGAAAACTAACCAATTTATGTATTAGTTAACCTATTAAGCAGGTAACAGGTCATTTTATCATTTTTTATTTATTTATTTATTTTCATGAATTGACACATCATTAAATAATGTCACATCAACAATTTATGAATGAGTCAATACATCTTCATCTTCAAGAAGAAGATGAACATGGAAGCCTAAAATCGAAATAAGCAAAATCGTTGAAGTTGTAATAGATTCCAAAAAAACTCAAACAGATTGAACATAAATCGTATGAACGAATTGAAATCGAACCAAGAAACTGAAATCGAACAAATAGAAAAAACAAACAGATCTAAATAGCAACCCTAAACATAAATTGAACAACGAATTGAAATGGAACCCTGTATCGCAATCCAATCTAAAATCGCAACCCAATCTAAAATCGAACCAAGAATCAGAAATCGAGACAAAAACTGAGATCTAATAAAAAAACCCTAAACTTACTTGAAGATGAAGGTGAATGAAGCATCGATGGAATTTACAGTAACCGAAATCCATATGAAATTCACATAACGAATGTTGTTTTGAGGGTGATCGAAATTCATATGAACCATCGTGTATCAAACATATCATTCCATGACCCTTCATGAAACAAACATTCATTATTGGCAGATCCAAATCGAACCCTCAAATCACAAAACAAACCTGAAGAACCCTAATCAACAAAGGGAGGATGGAGCTGCATAGATACAACAGTCACAAAGAACCCTAATGTGCTTCGTTCTTGTGAGATCTATATCGAATACCCCATTCACGAGATCTGAACCGAAGTAGATGAAACCTAAATCAGATGACCATCAAATACCCCATGGAGAAGAAGATGCATCATACGAAGATAACAAAATTAAAACCCTAAATCGAGTTTGAAACCATAGCAGATCTCGATCTCGATCTCGATTGATGATGGAGAAGAAGATGCATCGAATACCCCATGATGATGTTTTTTATATATTTATTATCATTATATTATTACTATATTATTGTTTTGAAAAAAAATTAAGGAAGAAAAACACATCACCATCCACATAAAGCATCATGTCAGTGCCATTTCATTTAAACCGGTGCCACCAAAGGGCCTTTGGTCTAGCGGTACCAATGTGTGACTAAGATGTCTCTCCCTCTTAGGGTTGAGGGTTCAAGTCCTGTCATGGACATAAGGTGTAAATTAGGTGGGTGTGTGTTTGCTGGAAAAAAAAAAAAATCTAAACCGGCGCCATATCATACTATGACCTACTATATCAGGTCTCAAATATAAAATGGTAACTTTCAAAAAGTTTGAGATATCAAACGGTAAGTTTGAAAGTCCAATACATACAATAACAAAAGATATAAAGTTGGATACTGAACTAAACCCTAAACTCTAAAAATAAGTAAATTAAGACTTTTACTTATAAATTAATTCATGTCAGATTCACAAAGATAAAAGACTTTTAATTTAAATATTTTAAATAAAAATTAAGCTTCTTGAAACTTGTTGTCTCCCATATTAGACTTTCATAATTGTTGTGTTTTCTTTTTAAAGGTTTTTTTGAAAACATTAACCGTCCTTTCTTTTCTTAGGGGGTGTTTGTTTTAGCTTATTTTTTAGGCTTATTATCTTTTTAGCTTATTTTGTGGGCTTATTAAATTTTATGTATTTGGATAGGCTTATTAGCTTATTTTTATAAAAATAAGCTTCTTTTCATAAGTCATCTTGACTTAACCTATTTTCTAGGATGCAGCTTATTTTAACACAATTACCATTATATCCTTTTTTGACATCCTCTTTGACACACAAATAATGTAATGATGTCCTATTTGGTCATTTTCATTAATAAGCCAAGTAAAACATCTTTTAAACTAATTGAAACACTTTTTTCTCTCACTGTGCGCCTGCGGCGCTTCTGTCGTTTTCTTTCTTTTTACTCGATGCCTTCTTCAACCGAGTGAAAAAAAACAAAAACTATGATGGTTCTTCGATTTCTGGCCGGCGGTACGCCTCAGGCTGGTGGCTTTGTGCTCTTTCGCCGCTTTGTGTAAACCCTCGATATTCTTTTTCTTCTTCGTCAGTGCTCTAGGGTTGCCCCTTACCCGTTGTCGCTAGTTCAAATCGAGCGCCCCTCGATTTGCTTGCTTTCTTCTTCGCTGTCGAGAGAACAAAAAATCGTCGATGGATTCTGGTTTATTTCTCCGGTCATTTTCTCCGTTTTTCAGATTAAGGTATGTCCTCCTCAAATGGTGTTATTCTTTTCGATTTTCCGGCGAAGATTCCGGTTTTGTGTTCTTTTGTGGGTTTAAGTTAAATCTGCTATATATGATGAACCTTTTGGCTTTAATACCAAATGATAGGATCAAAACTTAAAAAAACACATAAATCTAAACTCTTAAACTTGTTTCATAAACTGAAAAAACATAACAATCTCGTTCTTAAGAATCTACATTTTCAAATACAAAAACGGTGTATAAATGATCCTATTTATAGAATGAAAATGACGGTTATTTTCTGACGGTTAACCCCGCTTTTTCGGTGGCGGTTAACGGTGTATAAATGATACTTATACTAATGTTTACAATGTACAAATAATAATTATACTATTAAAAGCTTTTTTATTTGAAAATTAATCCATCTAGGTATTTTGCAATTAGGTGCGAGTATTTTAATAAAATTTAATTTATTTACTTAAAATATTATATTGAGTGGAAGGGTTAAAGTGGATAGATATAATTAAAACAAAACATAACTTTTGCTACATGAAATATAAATCACAACAGTAATAATAGAAAAATACTGTCTTAAATAAGATATATGTTTTACTAATATTTGTTATTTACAAGCAGGAACTATTATAGGTGCACTCACAAGTTTAAGCAAGGTTGCCTAGCTACCAAACAAGTTCAAAAGACGGATGACGAGCAATCAAAGTATAGAATTACTTACTATGGGCGCCATACTTGCAAGAATTTACTAAGTACCCCCCAAATCATTTTGGATTCTTCAAACCCTACCGATAATAATTCAGTCCTTGTTAATTTCAAAACAAATACAACACTTGTTGATGGTAAACAAGTTGGCCCTTTCCTGATCATGAAACATACAGCTAAAGAACGGTTTTCTTCTTTAGGTATGAAACAGGACCAGGTTTCTTCTTCGAACAACAATGTACCATGGGATTTGGTCACAGGAGTTCCATCAGTACCAATGTCGTCTATGATGTCTTCCGAGCTAGATCAAGAGGACGTGGTCTCTTCAGGGGTATTCACATCTGCATTTAGTAACCATGGCTATGGTATTGGAAGCAATGGTTTTGGTGACTTTTCCTTCGAATTATGTTATAGCTAGTTTTCTTTTGCTTTTCTATTTTCTACTTTGGATTTCATCAACATATATATAGGGAAAGGTTCATTTGAGAACCATTATTATTGCAAGAACCGCAAGAACCAATCTTAGCTGTTCATTCAGTAAGTGAAATTCATGGATGGAGAGCGTAGGAGGATGGAGTGTGACAAGATGCATGTGATGAATTAATGGGTGGGTAATTAGACGGCTAAGATTGGTTCTAGCAGTTGTCATAATAAAAATTGTTCTCAAATAAACTTTAATCTATATATATATATAGGAAGAAGTTTCATTGAGAACCATTTTTAGTGCGAGAATCGCGAGAACCAATCTGAGTAGTTCAATTCCCCCTCTTTCAATGTCATTGCCCACTCATGAATTTCTCACATACACTCTGCCACACTTGATCCCCCCACGCTCTCAATCCATGAATTCCACTTATCAAATCAACGGCTAAGATTGGTTCTCGCGGTTCTCGCACTAAAATCGGTTCTCGATGGAATATATATATATATATATATATATATATATATATATATATATATATATATATATATATATATATATATGCAATCTTCTTCTATGATGTACGTGTATATTGCGCGACATAACTTAGTGTCGTTCCTATTGCCTAATGTCATCCATATTGCCAGGATTTCTTGTAGTGTTGGTTCATAAATTTGATTGAACCTGGATATAATTTGATCTCATTAATTTAAGAGGGATTGATGATCTTATTTCCAAACCTATGTGCATGATTGTGTGATTTATGTGTAAATATAAGATTGATAGGTCCAATAAAAATCTAATCATTTGTAAATCATGCATGTTAAGATCAATTAAGGGTATCTGTTGACAGTGTTGAATCTACTTGAGTGTTAGTGTGAGTGTTAGACCTCTTTATTATCATCATCTTTAAAACTTTAGAATATCATTTGAACACTATTATTATGTAATAGTTAATTAGGATTAATAAGTGTGTAACACACATTTTAGAATGTGGGTCGGATGAGGGGGCAGCACCATCGTGGTCCACCAGTGGCCGGTAACCACCACTGCCAACAGCCGCAGGGTGGAAGCCTGGCAGGCAGTTACCGCCGGAACTAGCTACCACCCATCCTCTATATATAATGCAGTGTACAACAGATTTAATCATTCCAATTCAGTGCAAATTTCGATTTCATTAGTATGTATCTGCTGTGTTTTATTCATTTGTAACAATTATGCCAAAACCTTCAACATATGATTTATATCTTCTCCCCAATTCTATCAAACAGTGAGTCAGAAATGCGATTTATATACATACATTTGGAGAAAAGTAACTATATATATAGCAAGAATTGGAAAAGTGTAATATCTTATAAAAAATATATATATACCCATAGAAGATTAAACCAAATGGCAAAAAGAATCTTAACCGTTAAATGATCTACCAATCTATCTTAATTGTAGTTCTTCGATCAATGCTATCATTTTTATGAAATGATTTACCATAGGGTTTTTCGGAGTGGGAAGTGTTGGAAATCGGAGGAAAATATAATAAAGGAGCAAGAAACAATACGTATGAGATGAAAAACAATGATGGGAGCAACTCAACTTTCTCATATATTAAACCAAAGTACGGTGCTTAAATAGAACACAAAAAATAAATTCTTGACTCCACTAACTCCTATTTTGTAGCAACAGAGAACCCACTAACTTGTGGCACATCGTCACTTCTTTGACTTCTACTAACAAACAAGGACTAATTCAAACAAATCTCTTCTAGCTATCCTTCCACCATTAAATATGCTCACAATTTCATGCATTGAAGTGTTGTAACTAATGCAAATCTTGTTGTACTATCAACATTGACATGCAACAATTAACCTATCAAGATTAAATCCAACATTCACCCCCATAATTTTGATGATCTTGATCCATTCAACTTGCTACTTGCTTGCTTGATTCGATTCTTTTTCTTGCTAACATCGAATCTTCTTGCTTTCTAACTTTACTATTCGAACCATAAGGTCCGATTTTGCTACGAGTCACACATGGCCCGGTTCATTCTACTTGCTCTTGGTATTCGGTCTCTCTTCCTCAGGTAAACTACCGCTCTTGTTTACCTCCTTCGGTATTCGGTCTAGATGCCACCCGGACTTTTGCGGCTCCTCGGTCTTTCTGCTCTCACACCGGAATTCGGTCTTTCTTACTTCCTGCTTTCTTGCTATTTCTTGTTGAACTTTCGAGTTCCAAATGGTCTTGATCTTCTTTCTTTTGATCACCACTTGGTCAACCTTGATGCAACTAACATACACTCTTTCTTGAACTTGCTTCCTTTTTTTTCTTGTTTATAGATTCTTGCTGCATATCAATTGAAAAAACAGCATGCTTTCTTGCTTCATACCAGACATGGTGCTTCTTCTATAACAGCTCACAACCCCAACAGCCCAACTGGGGCTTCTACCCTCTTCTTCGAATCTCAAAACCGCCACCAGGATCTTCACCGCTCTGATACCAATTGTTGGAAATCAGATGAAAATATAATAAAGGAGCAAGAAACAATACATATGAGATGAAAAACAATGATGGGAGCAACTCAACTTTCTCATATATTAAACCAAAGTACGGTGCTTAAATAGAACACAAAAAACAAACTCTTGACTCCACTAACTCCTATTTTGTAGCAACAGAGAACCCACTAACTTGTGGCACATCGCCACTTCTTTGACTTCTACTAACAAACAAGGACTAATTCAAACAAATCTCTTCTAGCTATCCTTCCACGATTAAATATGCTCACAATTTCATGCATTGAAGTGTTGTAACTAATGCAAATCTTGTTGTACTATCAACATTGACATGCAACAATTATCCTATCAAGATTAAATACAACAGGAAATAGAGTCCGATGAAGGTACAACTATAATGACGCAGCAAGGCCGGTGGGAGCAAGCTACACTGGGATGTCGATGAGTAAATAAATGGCAGCCAGGAAGAAGGGATGCGACTTGGATAAGTCGTCAAGAAGAAAATAGTGAGTTGGGAAATGAGAAATTGAAGGAGAAAAAAGAAGGAATGATCAAAGATTGGCTGTGATATCATTAAGTACTATAAAATCTCAATAGAATCGCAGTATGATATACAAAAACTTTTTCCAGTGGTATCATGTAGTTATTAAGGTGATACTCTATTTAAGAGTAAAGGGTCCACATCCTTATGTAGACATATAGTTAATTAGGTGAAACTGTATGAGTGCAACTTTTGGGGTATTAGAATGACTTTTCTTACAAGTTTTTGGAAAAAAAGAATAAACTTATAACTATAGAATAGTTAAGAACTATATGTGCAATTAACTATTTAGAATTACTTACCATGTGATTAAAGGTCTAGAGACCAAATCTGCGATCACTACAAAAAAAGGTATTTGTTATAAACACTTCTTTGGTCATATTATACACCCTTTGAATTGTGTATAAGTAAAAAGTCCACGCTTTATTATTGCGTGGAGAAAATGAATGTGACAAAATTTTAGCTTATGTTCACACAAACAAGCGTGCACTAATCGCTTAAACGTTTACAACTATAAGCGTTGACTAATCTCTTAAAAGTTTACAACTATAATCGTGGAAAAGTCGCTTAAATGTTTACAACTGAAAGCGTGGACATTATGAGAAATGTCACATCTACAAGTGTGGACAAATTGGACAACAATATTAAAAAAAATTGTATCCACTTCAACACCAAAATAGCATCCAAAATCACAATTTTAACACCAAAATTGCAACCATACAATCAGAACAAATTAAGTATATCTACTACTAATTATAGCCAACATTTGATATGAAAGAAAAAGAAAAAAATATAGCATCTCTTATTAGCAACTTTTTTGCCTTTTCACCTGAAAAAACATTTTAATATTCTCTTATTCCTTCTTTAAAATCTCCAGGTTGCTCAAAGCTTTCATTCCACCCCAACTAATTCACACACACAATGAAACACCATTAATAATAGCAGCACCAAAATTCCAACCTGCAATATTCAGATTTTTCTACTTTTCATTCATATTCAGTTAACATATTCAGATTTTGCTAATTTAACAATAACATAGAATCATAAATGTTGAAGAATCACCTGAAACCTGAAATATGCGTGCTACTTTTCTCATAATTGTAGCTACTTCTTGAAAGAAAAAGAATCAGATAAGCAACTTATTGTTTTAAATGGAGTTTGGGAATAAGCAACTTCACTCGCAAACAATCAGATAAGCAGCTTGAATAACAATCCTAAACACCCTCGAAACTCCTTATTACTGTATCAACAGATAATGAGCAGATATGCAGACTGTAAGCAATCACAAACTTTTTAAGCATTTAACTTTGGACACCCAAATACTAAATTTTAGCAAAATAACCAGTTGCTCTTCAAAACATTCTTAACAGCAGCAAAATATTCTTAATAGCTCATAAACTAGTTGATCCCCAAAACATCAAGAAATGAGGAAAACAGAAGCAAAACATCATCAAAAGAACAACAGATTCAACAAAAAAGCAATTTGTAGCAATTAATAGTAAAAAAGAGGTCAATACAGCAGAAAAGGTGAAAATTTTACTAAATTGAAAATCCTGCTATAAACTTAATAGCTAGGGATATATAGACTAACCATCTGTTTTATCTAATTAACATTAGTTTCCAAAATAACATAAATAACCCCATCCAACCCATAAACATATTTTTACTTATTACATGAATTTTTTGTTTATAACACAAACATATGTGGTTATATAGGGTAGAAAATAAAACCTGTCACATGATAATGCCTCTAATTGTTTCCATATATTGCCTACAAAAAAACCACAATTATGAGATGATATAAAAAAGTACAAATCAAGTAAAGAGCATAGTGAAAAGAGTAATACCTGAAATGCGGTACTAAAAACTTGAAGCTCTCCTGTAAAGCCATCAATTTTCTGCTCCAGATTATGTATTTGCTTGTTTTGTGTTTCTATTTGCTTACTCTAAGATTCTATTACCTTACTTTGAGATTCTACTTTACCCAAGAGTACACGGTTATGATTTGTTAAAGAATCACTTCTCAATTTTCTTAAATCATAACTAAACTTAGTTATTTGAGATTTTGTAACTCCAGCCCCGTGACCATGAGCTCGCCCAGGTTTATCGGGAGCCATAAGTTCCCTCATAACATCCTTTTCAATTTCAGATTGTGTTTCAGGATCAATAGATTCAAAATTCTCAGCATCTAAAATTCTTTTTAAAATCTCTTCTCGTGCTCGATCCTAAAACAACGAAAGATTAATATATAATAAATACAAGAAACTCTTATGTCCAAAAACCCATTATTAGACTTAAAACTATTTTATATACCAATTTCATCACACCCTACTATATAAAAGAGAAACATTTATGAAATAACAAGAGTATTGCAAGCTATGTGTATACCATGAGCTCTCTTGACGAGTGAGTGACATATGACCCTTTTTTCATCAGATGTGCAATGTCAAAGAATTCAATATCATTTGCTTCTCTTTTGTTTTTCATCTTCTGTAC
Organism: Pulicaria dysenterica; assembly: GCA_947179395.2. Taxonomy (NCBI): domain Eukaryota; kingdom Viridiplantae; phylum Streptophyta; class Magnoliopsida; order Asterales; family Asteraceae; genus Pulicaria; species Pulicaria dysenterica. Next base: position 64,626,584 of record OX359292.1, on the reverse strand, counting down.
CATCAAAATTGTATTACAATACAAAACTATCTGATTATATATTCTACTTTAGGAAAAGATATTGAAGGAATAACAACACAATTTTTTATTCCCTATCTCTCGAGCACAGGTTTAGGTTCGGCCTCAGTTTTGAAACTTACAAATTCATCTTTTTTTCGTGCATAGCTTATGGCACCAGTTGTATGAATATGAACTTGGTCAGCTCTTGCTTTCTTCCCATATTGTTATTGTTGTTCCCAAAATTATGAATAATACTAACTTAAGGAAATATTAAGTGCGGAAAAAGTAATTATAAGAACAGTAAGAAATGTCTAAAGTTTGTTAATATTGATATAACGAACTTTACAGACTAGAATTTAAGAAGAACAGACTTCTTAAATTCAACTAACACTTAAGAACAGACTTGAGAGAATACAGACGCACAAAGCTCTTGCAATATCTGAACAGACAGAATTCGCAAGCACACTCTTCTCTATTAAGAGAAGAGTATTTATACATTTCCCTTATCAATCCTAACCGTTGAACTAGTGACACACATCACAATCTTGTAGATTGATAAGTAACAGATTTCCTCATGCATAACCATCTTGAAAGTGATAGCTGATGACGTCACCGAGGGGACCATCTGCTGAAGATAAAGTTCAGTAGTCATAAACTGAAAGTTTCAGAGATGAAACTTTCAGCTCTTTAGATGAACCTTATTTGAGACGAGAGGCAAATCTTCAGAAATTATCTTTTGCTGAAATCTTCTTAGAATACTTCAGTACTGATGGAGTGTAAACAAATCAAGACTAACAATCTCCCCCTATTTGTTTATAATCCATCATTATTTACAAAGAATAAACAAATAGAACTATTTACATAACAGAACTCATATGTACATGATCCATGCTGACTGTTTTTGGATTCTTTTCATTTTCCAATGTTTTTGAATTTTCCAGATTTACAAGGTTAATGAAAACAAGAAAAAAAATAAGGTACATAGAGGATTAAGAACTTTTTGAAGGTTTGTGCACTTGAGAGCTTTCTATGACTTTGACCTTTTCTTCCCATATATCAGTTTCAGTATCTTTAGGCTTCTTGTCTTCAAATAATTTGATAATCATCAGTCGAATGTCAGCCGTTTCAGGATCCCTTGAATCAAAGTAGGAAGAAATGGCTTTCAGATGCATCCAATCAGCATAGTCAAGTTCAGATATTCTCTGAAACCTGGGTCTTTCATAAGCATCTTTGAAGAAAAATCCTCTAGGATTATCGAGGACCTGTTTATCAATGAATACAAAACCTGGAGGGATTGAATAATCCATATTTCTACAGTTTGGAAGAACACCAGCGGCCATAAGCTTTATGATCTCTTCTTCAGATTTCCTAGAAGACTTTCTTCTTCTTTTCTTTAATGGTTGATCCTTTTCTTGATTTTCAGAGTCACCCTCAGAAAGTTGAAAACGTTTCTTCAGATTATCATAGGACTCTTGCAAATAAGAAAGCCTCTTTTTAACCGTCTTAACTAGTTCCGTTAGTTTCAGTTTGTTCAGACACTTTCCAATTTCAACCCATTCAGACAAACTGAATTTTGTAAGATTGGTATTGGAAACATACTGAACTTTGAGGCGATTTTTGTTTCTGTCAATCTCTACTATGATTCCACGTTTTTCTTTGGTAACCCTGACTGCTGTGATTGGATCAGGATCAAATCTGTTCATTTTGGATTCAAACCATTCTTTTTCCTTTTGCTCTCTGACCAATTGAGCTTTCTCCTTTTTGACTATTTCCTCCTCAACTCTTCGTTCAACAGCAAGCTGAAGAGACTGAGGAGACATTTTCTTCTTTGCCTTTTGCAGTTCAGCTTCAAGTTCAGCTGTCTTTAAGGCTTCTGCTTCAGATAGCTTTTGGAGTCTATCTCTTTCTTCAGCTAACCCTTTTTCTCTTCTGAACTCTTCCACAGTCATTCCAAAAGAAGCAGCTTCTTCTTCTTCAGTAACCTGATGTTCAGTCTTTCCTCCCCCTGTGTTGGACACCTGATTTCTGATTGTCTTCATACTGTCAAACAATAGTTTTTCAGTGACGATAGCCTTGGGTTTCATCATTTCAGTGTCATCTGCAACACCCTTTCCTTTATCAGGATTTCTAACAGGCGAGGTAGCTTTCTCACTGATAACTGAAGAGAAATCAGTTTTGGGAATTATCAACGGAATCTGATCTAAGTATGTTGGTTTCAGAATGTTGGAGGTTAGTTCCTTTGGGCTAAGAACATCAACATTCATCATTGTTTCAGATGCAGAGACTGAACTACCAGCAGTGTGAGGTGCATTGGGATGTATTATCAGGGCTGTTTCAGGTTGAAAGAATTTCTGAGGAGAGGATCGAATCATCTCATTAAAGTCATGTTCAGGAGACGATCTTTCAGAGAATTTAGTATTGCTTTCATCACCAGGTTCACTAAGGGATTCCTCAAACAATCTGTTCAACTCTTCCCTTTCTTTTTCATTTTGATCTCTAATCACTGAGTATTCCTCGATAGTCTGTCTTAGCTGACGAATTTCTTCCTTATCTCGTAACGACTCTGTTTTTCGTTTCTTGATCTGAGCTCTTATAGCTTTAGCCACAATTGAAGATTTCAAAATTTTCTCCCCCTTAGAAGCTGAGGAATAGACTGAAGCAGCTTCTATTCTTTGCAATCTTGGAACAATGTATTTGTTCAGTGTAGCTACCATCATACGTTGCATGTCTTTCAGAACTACCTTTTTGTGATAGGACTGAAGATAGCGTTTGGATGGATAAGCGGTTAGAGAGTTACGTAGTTGCGAGATAGTATCAGAGAATGACTTTAGAAAAGTGGTTTGAAATTTGAGAAAAGACTCAGAGAGGGATGACTGAGAGGTAGAGAGCTGAGATAACACATCCTCGTAATGTTTATTACCATTAGCAATATAGTCACGAAGTTGTTTGAAGAGAGTTACCCTGAGTTGATTGTGAAATTGAAACTCCTTATTTAAAGTACAAATGTAGTCAACCAAGAGTGTAGTAAGAAGTTTAATTTCATCAGCAAAATTGACATTTGACATGTGCTGAACATGGAACCTATGAAATTCCTTGGTGACTTGACTCTGAAGAAGACGAATGGTATCATCAAGCTTTGAGTAGGCATCGATAACAGACATAGAGTCATCATCAACCTCATTTGGTGAGCGAAAGACAGGAGGAGACAAAGGGGTGGTAGTTTCATCCAGAAAATCATGATTAGTGGATGAGGAGGAAGAGTCAGATTTTCCAGAACCGTCGAGAGGATCGGTCACTGATTTGGCAGAGAGTATGTGTTGGAGAGATGGAAACTGAGTTTGAAGTTCAGTTGAGAATTCCTGCCCAGAAGCCAGTAGTTGATCAAGACGAGATTGATTGGCAGTGGGAGGAAGAAGGTTGACAGAGTACTCAAAACCCGAAACAGGATCCCAAATGAGACCTTGTTCTTTGTTTAAATTTTTAAAATTTATGGGTGGAGGTGGAGCAGATTTAGCCATAGAAACATTTGGGTTTAATGAATCATCAGGGGCTAAAATAGGCTGTGCTTCAGTAGTAGATTTGTGTATAACTACATCTTCATGAGCAAAAGAAATAGCCGTAGGTTCAGTTGGGTTAGCTAAACCATCAGTGGCCAAGGTGGTAGAGAAAGGAACGACTTCAGTGTCAGGGGTATCTGAACCATCATAAGCCAAAGGTCTCTCAGAATCAGATGGTTTAGCTGATTCATCATGGAGGGTAAATACATCAGGCTCAGATTGTTTGGGGTCTGAGAGATCATATGTATTGGCAAAATCCATAGGATCAGTTCGGAATACTGAACCATCAAGGGATTGTGGCTGAACTGTGATTTCAGTTTGTGGTACTGAAACTGTAGCAGTAGTGGTAACATCTGAAGCAGGGGGTTGAATTGCAACAGAAGTGGTAAGAACCTTAGTCGAGGTTGTGATTGTCTCAACATCATTGGTTCGGAGAGCCTCAGAGTGGGAGGGAGATTTACACTCGTCATTGGTAGGAGGTGATTTAGCAACTGTAACAAATGGGTTGACAAATGTATCATGAGTTGCAAAGGCAAACCCAAGTTCAGTGGGGATCGCTGAACTCTGTGTGGGCTGAAATGGTGGTGCTTCAGATTCGTTCTTGTGTTGAACCGAGACATCATGAGCAATTTTGTGGACCAGTAAACTAGTTAGGTCGACTAGATTACTAAGGGTCTGTGATGCCAGTGAACCAATACGAGCAGGGGGAAGAGGGCTTACAGTGGAGATTGGATTCAGAATAATCAATTTGGCTGTTGTTGTTGGTGCTGAACATCCAATAGAGAAGTCTTTGGGACGAACATGTCGTTGGGAGACAGCAGCAGGTGCAGCAGTAGGGATTGAGTCAGAGGAAGCAGAAGAAGAAGATGGAATTGTACGCTTCAGCTTCTTTGACTTTATAACAGGACAGAGATCAGATTGTCCTTGTGTAGTAGAAGATTTGCGAAGCAGGTGTTTCCTTTTCTTTGGAGCAGGTGAAGGTGTAACTGAAGGAGCAGCAGGCTTTTCAGTAGTCTCTGAATCTGAAGGCTTATCAAGGGTTGTATCAGTAGGAGATGGGCGACCTGAAATAGCAGGAGAATGGTCCATCCTAGCGTAAACCATCATGGCTTCAGTAAGTGGAATGGGATCAGCAGAGTTAATACTGGTCCAGACAGAGGGAGGCAGAGAAGACAATTCAACTGAATGTGTGGCGGAAGTATAATGAGAGCTTCGTAGCAGTTGTTGAAACAGGAGTGATAGAAATCGAGGAAAAGGAATGTGGAAATTTCTCTTTTTCATCTTGACTTGGGCGAGAAGAAGATTGAAGACAAAGGCAGCATAGTCGACCTTTGTGTCATACATCAATGCATGACCTAAACTCAGCACATTGTCAGCGATTTGATCCATTCCCCCAGTTTTGGCAGTCATACAGAAGGAGAGAATACTAAAGAAACTGCACCAGACAGTAAGAAGTTTGTTCCGGACTAGGGTTTTTCCTTTGATGTAGGAAGTAGCAGGCAGCCGCAGATAATCAACAATAAGATCCTTTGCTAATTTTGTGAAAGGAACACAGGGAGACTCATCATCAGTGGGTAGATGCAAGGTTTTGGCAAGAAAGTATTTATCAATACGACATTTTCGCTTGCTGTTCAGAAGAGTGAAAACAATTTTAGGGTTTTCAGAGGTCTCATCGATGACAGTAGCAGTCATCCAAAATTCGCAAAGATGCTCTTCAAACATGGGAATTTGGGCGGTTAGAGCATAGTTGATCGGGCAATGACGGAGAAAGTTTATAAGATTGAAGAACTTAGATTTAGAAGAAACAGGAGATAGGGACACAAAAATGTTGTTGGATTTGAAAACAATTTCATCATTGGAGATGATAGGTACAACGGAGGCTGGGAGATGAACACACAAAGATGCTGGGTGAGACATGATGATTTTAGAAAAGAAAAGTTTGTCGAAGAAAAATAAGAAACAGTAGAGAGAAGAAGGAAGAAGATGATAGAGCGTTATATAGGTTTGAGACGTAGAGGGCGGTTAACGAAGAAAATAGAAAAGAACGGCTAGGTAAAAAAATAGGTTCAATTTAATTGAAATGTAACCGTTGGATGAAACCGCATAAACTAACCATAGGTAAAATGAGAAAGCAGTAACCTATGTAAATTGCATATGTTTATAATTAGTATTTATTAACAGTTAATAATTGTCATCTGAAAGGCTATTAATCAGGGTATTTCAGGGAAACAACATTAAGTGAAAATAACTAAGAATTACATTGACTTATTAAGAAGAACAAACAATAAATAATATGAAGAATGCAATGAAAAACACAGAACAACTCATAGAAACTTCAACCATTAATAAGATAGATTAAACAATACATTTACAGTGGAGCATTCAACAAAAAAAAATCTAAAGCAAATAGCCTGAATATGAAATGCATCCACGCCAAAAAGAAAATCGCCATAGTAGGTTATTCAAGAAGATTAACAGCGATTTGAACTGTTGCTCCAACTCCAATATTGTTGATCCGTATGGTGATGGTGTACAGAAAAGGGTGATTGACAACGACGAATGTAAGTTCCATGAGTGAAGATTACGAAAAGAGAAAAGGGAGGGAAGAAGATGAAAGAAGTGAGAATGAAGTGGAATAGATTAACAAAGAGATAAGCAAGGATAAATAAAGAGATGAAGTAATCATTATTTGGATGGATACTGAACATGAAATGACGGCTGTAATAAATGCTACCCCAAATAAAGATAAACTGAGTTAACCAAACGAATACAAATCCAGCAGATATTTTATTAACAAAAAGGTAAAAGAATACTTACCTTGCAGCTGAAGACATTCAGATGAGAAGTGCAGTTGATTATGTTTCAGTAGACCATGTTTCAGCAGAGGAGTTCAGTTGACTATTCTTCAATCAATAGTTCAGCATGCCAAGTTCAGAAACAAGAAATTTGAATCGTGCTTCATCCAGAGCTTTTGTAAAGATATCAGCTAATTGGTGTTCAGTCGGAACAAAGTACAGCTCAATATTATTTTTAGCAATATGATCTCTGATGAAATGATGACGAACATCGATATGCTTGGTTCGCATATGAAGCACAGGATTGTTGGAGATGGCTATGGCACCGGTGTTGTCACAGTAGATGGGAGTCTTGACTAGCGAAACACCATAGTCAGCAAGCTGATGCTGAATCCATAAGATTTGAGCACAACAACTCCCTGCTAAAATATATTCAGCTTCAGCAGTGGATAGTGAGATTGAATTTTGTTTCTTGCTTTGCCAACTGACTAGTTTGCGTCCGAGCAGCTGACATCCACCAGTAGTACTCTTTCTGTCTAAGTGACAACCTGCATAATCAGAATCTGAAAAGCCCATTAGATCAAAACCCGAGTCTCTGGGATACCAAAGACCCAGATGAGGAGTACCCTTCAGGTATCTGAAAATCCTTGAAACGGCAGACATATGAGATTCTTTTGGATTTGCTTGAAATCGGGCACATAAGCATGTAAAAAACATGATATCTGGTCTACTAGCAGTTAAATAAAGCAAATAACCAATCATTCCTCGAAAAGTGGGCAAGTCAACTGCTTTTCCATCAAGATCAGCAGTTAACTTGGTTTTGGGAGCTATGGGTGTTTTCATGACCGAACATTTAGTGAAATTGAACTTGTTCAGTAATTCAGAAATATACTTACCTTGATTGATAAAAATGCCAGTTTCAGTTTGCTTAATCTGAAGTCCTAAAAAGTAAGTTAGCTCACCCATCATACTCATTTGAAACTTTTTGGTCATGATTCGTTCAAATTCCTTACACAAATTTTCATTAGTAGACCCAAAAATTATGTCATCAACATATATTTGAACAAGAAGCTTGTTTTAGGGTTCAAAAATTATAACTGCAACAAATATGTTCAAAAATTTGTCTAGCTTGTATACATGATTTGGATATTTAGGATTTTCGAAACCGGGAGGTTGCTGAACATATACCTCTTCTTTCAGTTCGCCATTGAGAAAAGCACATTTGACATCCATCTGATAAACTTTGAATCCTTTATGAGCAGCAAAAGCAAGAAATATACGAATTGCTTCCATTCTTGCAACAGGAGCAAATGTTTCATCATAATCAATTCCTTCTTCCTGGCAGTATCGCTTGGCAACAAGTCTGGCTTTATTTCAGATTACTACCCCTGATTCATCCTTCTTGTTCCTGAACACCCACTTGGTTCCTATTACAGATTGATTTGTAGGAGGTGGTACGAGATTTCATACCTTATTCCTTGTGAATTCATTCAGTTCTTCTTGCATTATTGAAACCCAATGTGCATCTTTTAAAGCATCATTAACCTTCTTAGGTTCAGTTTGAGAAATGAACTCAGCAAACATTAAAAAACCTGTAGTGACAGAACTTCTAGTACGAATCCCTTCATCTAGATCTCCAATGACTTGATCGATAGGATGGGCTTTAGTCCACTTGTTATTAGGAGGTAAAGGATTGTCAGCTGGAGGAGGTGCAGTTGTAATTTCAGAAATAGAAGAGTTTATTTCAAGAAAAGGATCAGTAGAAACTTCAGTCATTGAAGGAGACTGAAATTCAAGTTCAATCAGTGGTATTTCGTGATTAATAGGTTCAGGAATATGTATTTTTGAAGAAGTATTTGTGAAAATGGGTGTTGAAGAAGCAGAAGGTATGCCGTTATCATCACAGTTATCGTATGCTGTTTCTGGTGTCTGATCGACTGAACTATCTTCAAATGGTGAGGAAAGCAACTCATCCCAGTTTTCTGAAGAAGTAGTATTTTGATCTAAGTGTCTTGACTGAAGATCTAACTCATCAAAAGTGACATCCATTGTCTCAAAGATTGTTTTGCTTTTGAGATTGAAGACTCTGTATGCCTTTGAAATGCTGGAGTACCCAAGAAATATTCCTTCATCAGCCTTGGGAGCAAATTTACTTGGATGATCTTTACTATTCAGAATGAAACAAGTACTGCCAAATATTCTCAAATGACCAACATTTGGAATTTTGTTGTGCAGCAATTCATAAGGAGTTTTCAAGAGCCTTTTGACTACCAGAGATCTGTTTTGAGTATAACATGCTGTATTGATGGCCTCAGCCCAGAAACGTAATGATATCTTTGCTTCAGCAAGCATAGTCCGTGCAGCTTCGATTAGTGTACGATTCTTCCTTTCAGCAACTCCATTCTGTTGAGGTGTGTATGCAGCTGAAAAATTCTGAATGATTCCATTTTCTTCACAAAAGTCTTCAAGTGTTCTATTTCTAAATTCAGTACCATGATCACTTTTTAGCTGCTTAACATGAGTATCGTACGGACGATTCATTCTGATGATAAAGCTAATTATGATATCTGCTGTTTCACTCTTTTTAGACAGAAAGAATACCCAAGTGAAACGTGTATATTCATCCACGATCACAAGAGTGTATTTCTTACCACTGAGACTTGGAGTGCTGACTGGACCAAAAAGATCCATGTGAAGCAGTTGAAACGCTTGATTGATCTGATCACAGTACTTTGATTTGTGAACAGACTTCTTTTGCTTTCCTTTTTCACAAGCATGACAAACTTTGTCTTTCACATAATTAATCTTAGGCAATCCTTTTGCTAACTGCCCTTGTGCAAGTGTACTCATATTCTTGAAATTCAGATGGGACAATCTTTTATGCCATAACCAATGCAATTCTTTAACAGACTGAGAAATGAAGCATACATCTGAGGGAGAAGTGATTCCACGTTTTTCTTTGGTAACCCTGACTGCTGTGATTGGATCAGGATCAAATATGTTCATTTTGGATTCAAACCATTCTTTTTCCTTTTGCTCTCTGACCAATTGAGCTTTCTCCTTTTTGACTCTTTCCTCCTCAACTCTTCGTTCAACAACAAGCTGAAGAGACTGAGGAGACATTTTCTTCTTTGCCTTTTGCAGTTCAGCTTCAAGTTCAGCTGTCTTCAAGGCTTCTGCTTCAGATAGCTTTTGGAGTCTATCTCTTTCTTCAGCTAACCCTTTTTCTCTTCTGAACTCTTCCACAGTCATTCAAAACAAAGAAAGACTGAATTAAAATCGAGAACGTACATATTATCTATTCTCTTGGTTTGAAGGACTTCAGTGCCTTCTTTGTTTCTGATAGAACACTTGTATTTCTTGAAAAGAACAGAATAATCCGCATCACACATCTGGCTTATGCTTATCAGATTATGCTCTAGTCCAGTAACGTGAGCGATATTTTTGATGTGAATAACGCCTTTCTTCAGTTGACCGTATGCATCTGTTTTTCCACATTTTCCTCCACCAAATATAACTTTTGGACCATCAACTGGAGTAACTTTTGTTAGTAACGATTTGCACCCAGTCATGTGTCGGGAGTATCCACTGTCAAGGTACCAGGTATTATTTCCTTGACTTTCCTGCACAAAGTAACAAAGAGTTAAACCAATTTGTGAACCCACCTGCTGATGGGCTCAGAGGAAGTATTACAAGTAGCAACAGGAGCATTACATAATTTGGCTTCATGACCTCTAATACCACATTTGTAACACTTACGTGTACATTTGGTATTCTTATGATGTTTGGCACTATCTTTTTGAGAACTAGATCTCGTTAATTCCTTTAACTGAATCATCATGATCTTCAGTGTTGATTCAAATTTTTGAAATTTGTTCAACCTCTTTGACTTTGGTTTATCATATTGAGTACTCTGTGTTTCAGATCTTTTAAACTTTTGATTGTGTTTTGAATGGTTAGATTCAAGTGAAGTCTCAGCTTTCAGACTTTCAGTGATGATGTGAACTAAAGGAGATTCAGTTTTAACCAAAGCTATGGGTTTAGGTTCAGTGAAATTGGAAAGTTCAGATTCAGTAATCAATTCAGATTCACTGATCACAGACCGTCCAGATTCAGTGGATTTGGAAAAATCTTGCTGAAGATCATTCTGTTTTTCAAAATTATCGAAGGGTAACTGTATATTTCTGATTTCAGAATTTGTCTCCTCATTGAATACAGGTACATTATTGTGTGCCTTAGTGAATCTTTAATAAAGCATATATGAGTTTCCTATGTTTTCACATGTGAACTCACTGAAAAACATTTCATCAACAGTTTTACACTTTTTGCTGAATGATGCAACTTCTTTGATTTTTCCTAACCCAACTCTTTCTCTCTGAATGATCATTTGATGATTGATACTTTCAAAAGCAAGTTTGTTTGGACTAAGCAAGAGATCAATGATGGACTGACGATCTTTGAGTTTATCGTTTGTTAAAGAAAGCTCAGTTTTAGCCATTTTTAGTTCATTTGCTAATAATTCTAGATGACATTTCAAGGCACAGGACTCTTGAACAAGAGTATCATTCTCAGTTTCAGTTTTCTTAATTTGGATCTGTTGATCAGAAAAGATTTTCTTGATTTTGTTTTGTTCACTATGAGTAGAAATTAAATCAGACACCAAGTAAGCAAACATATCATTTTTCTCATTTGAATCATAATTCTGAAAGTTTGATACCTTGTACATCATAGAGGAATTCCAGCCTTCAGCTGAACTCAATCGTTCAGCAGTAGCTAGGTCTTTCTTGAATTGGCTTTCAGTAGCCATCAGACATATATCGGGCTGAGCACACCCTGAAAATTCTTCTGCGAACATAGCTTTTTCAGATTCTTCATCATCATCAGAAGTGTCGGAATCAGTCCAGTTCAATTCTCCAGCTATCATAGCCTTTTCTTTCTTCTTTTCAGACGAGCTTTGATTTTTCAGCTTCAGTGCTTTGTACTTGGACTTGTACTTGTCAGCCTTTGACGGATAACCCTTAGTTGGAGTCTTGACAACACAACTTGCGGCAAACTGGCCATGCCTACCACACTTGTAACATTCCATTTTAGATTTATCAGCAGCATATTTGAAGCTTCCTGACCCTGGATTATTGGTTTTAGCCTTGAATTTTAAGAACTTATTGAAGTTCTTCATGATGAAAGCTCGTTCAATCTTGAACTCCGGATGACCCTCTTCATCTGCAGCTTCCCAGTCATTCTCTGTCTCTGTGTCAGAATCATCAGAGGATTGCTGAGTTGACACTTCAGTTTCTGCCACGAGAGCTAAGCTCTTTTTAGCTGATCTCTTCAACTCCAGTTTCTGAGCTCTAGTTTGCACATCATTCAGCAAAATACCATACAGCTTCCTCATATCCAGTTTTCTCAGCTTGTTGTTGGTTCTGAGAACTAAACACATAGTATCCCACTCACTGGGAAGAGCATCCAAGAATCTGTTGAGAATCTGAATTTTCTCTCTTTCAACACCAGCTTCTAGCATATCATTCAGTAAACAAGTGAATCTGGTGTAGACTTCAGTGAGAGTCTCAGAATCCTTAGCACAAAAGCTTTCATATTTTCTGATGACATTTGTCTTCTTGTTTTATTTTACTTCTTCAGTTCCTTCATATGCTATACACAGAGCATCCCACATATCCTTAGCAGTTTTCAGAGAGGATATTGTGTGATAGACATCATTTGGAAGTGAGATGGCAATGTTGTTTCCCTTATCAATCCTAACCGTTGAACTAGTGACACACATCACAATCTTGTAGATTGATAAGTAACAGATTTCCTCATGCATAACCATCTTGAAAGTGACAGCTAATGACGTCACCGAGGGGACCATCTGCTGAAGATAAAGTTCAGTAGTCATAAACTGAAAGTTTCAGAGATGAAACTTTCAGCTCTTTAGATGAACCTTATTTGAGACGAGAGGCAAATCTTCAGAAATCATCTTTTGCTGAAATCTTCTTAGAATACTTCAGTACTGATGGAGTGTAAACAAATTAAGACTAACAGTTAAAGTTTCTACATTTCAATTGCGTGAAGCTCATGTTAGTAAAAGTAGATTCTTGAAATGAAGAACATTAATACCTTTGATATCGGTGCTCTAAGATTGCTCTTGTACAATTCCCATTGGTGATCGACAAATTTGGTTGGTGCTTCCACTATATCAAGTCCATGCAAAAGTTTTTCTTCTGTATAAAGTGTCTCTTGTGCACCATGATTGCCCATGTTATTAGCTTCATCTAGTTTATTGGTAACCATTCGAAATATCTTTTTTTTAATCTATGTTTCTGTTAGTGCATACATGGTCACACATTAAGAAATGCACTCCTTATTTTGAAGATGATAAAAATATGCACAAGTAATATTATTGCTTATCAAATTTATTCATATGTTCATATGCTATATTCTTTAAAGGTCAACAAACCTAAAATTAAAGAAGATGATATCTTCATATGCTACTCCTTATTAAATATTGTTCTTCTTCAAGTCAACCGAACACTTTAAGGGTGTTGATATGGCTATTCTTAAAGGCAAGAAATGGGTTCTTCTCAAGAAATGGTGGATAATTTTGGGGTAGGGGCATAAATGTACTAATATATTTTATGTATGATAAAAAGATGTTGTGTACAAATCGTTATATTTCATAAATGCGGATGCCGTCAAATTGAATATCCATTTAAACGTGAGGGTTTGTTTTTTTAGATATGATCCTACACAACAAAAGTGGTCATACGTAACAACTTTGTGTATCATACAACTAGTACCATGTGTATTAACTTCTTATACGTTATTGCGTATGTCTAAAAACTATTATATATAAATAAGCTCCCTTTGTTTTTATTTTACTACTAAAATCATTTAGCAAGCTCCTTGTTTAAATTTCTCAATATTTTATATATGAATCGTATTTTTATAGTTTATAATTTGTGGATTGAAAATACCAAAGTTTGTTCAATAATTGGGGTAAAGGAGTCAGTAAGATTATAAAGCATGATGGTTTGTGGATTTTTATGTTGAGGTGTTCTTTTGTTGGTCTGTATAATTGAAGCATTCTTGTGGTTAACAAACTAGCTTATGCATTAACTAAAAATAATCTTGGAATTATTTGACTAGTGGTTAATTAAGTAAAAAGATTTTAATATTTTGTTGTTTTATTAAACAAATAAAATAAAATACTTTATTACTTTATAAATATCGTAGCTTATGAATTCAAAAAATTTCAATTTTCTTAATTGACAATCCTACCCCTCTAACACCGAAGCATTTAAAGCACTAAAAGGTTATTGTAGTCTTTTACACAAAATTCAGAAGTTACTTACGTCATAGCAAAATTTTGACATGACGTCATCAATATTTCACCCATTGGCAAGTAACTACAGGGTTCCCTAATTTATCGAGTGTAGTGGTCGTGGATATCACTCGCCTAATGTTTTTCGATGATTTCCTTGAAACCACTTGCATTTTCTCCGATATTTTTTAATTTTTATTTATAAATAAACAAAAGAAATATATTATATTTTGCTATATTGATAAATGTGATGTATGGATGTACTCCTTGCCGTTAGATCTCACACCCACCGAACACTGTATGGAGTCTTCTTCCTCCTGGCCGGAAAGTTTACCAAGCAATAGGATAAAAGCCATTGAAGAGCTGACAAACGGTCAAGGTTTGACCAATAAGCTTCGAGATATGCTGGGTCAGCCGGAAAAGATCAAGTTGGACCTCATGGCCGTTGACGGCGTGGTGTCGCAGATCTTGGGGATGTTTGATAATACCCTTTCGATCTTGACCGCTGATGAGACTTGTCGTAACTCCGGTGATGATATCAGATCTTTGAGCACTTGGGATGATCAGAAATCCGAAGATTCCAGTAAAAGCATTAACCCTAGTGTTGTACCTCCACTAAAACCCAAAAGAGGCTCTTATAAAAGAAGGTATGTTTTATATGATAATGTATTTTAGCTCATATAATTAATAATAATAATAATAATAAACGGGTAATTAACCGGAGGGTTTTTCTGTTCAATTTATCCGGAGTTTCAAATTTCTAGCTTAGATGACTTAATCGGTATACTCTTGGTCATTTTCGATATCATCTCTAATTGAAACCCTACGAAAGAAGAAAACTGACCTTTTCAATGATCGAATAGCAAGAGCTCCACCAGATAACAACTTATCTTATTTTAAGTACAGGTTACTACTTATGTCTACCTGATTTCATATACAAATATTACTAATTATAGATACAAACCTAGGTTTCTGGTTCCTCACACAGATATATGCACATATATATACATATATATTGGTAATAAATTTATATTTTGTTTGTCGATATATAGAAAAAATGCTGCGATGGTCACAAAAGAGATTCCGACTTTGATTGATGATGGTTATGCGTGGAGAAAGTACGGACAAAAAGTGATTCTCAACTCAAAACATCAAAGGTAAACTCTTAAACTTGTTTCATAAACTGAAAAAACATAACAATCTTGTTCTTAAGAATCTGCATTTTTCAAATACAAAAACAGTGTACAAATGGTCCTATTTATAGAATGAAAACGGCGATTATTTTAACTTCTAGTGGTTAACCCCGCTTTTTCCGGTGGCGGTTACCGGTGGCAGTTAACGTCCGCCCTTTGTGTGTCACAACATACTTATACTAATGTTTACAATTTACAAATAATAATTATACTAATAATACTAAAAGCTTTTTTATTTGACAATTAATCTAACAGTCTCCCCCTTAATTGTCAAATATTTTCAGTCTTAAATCTTTGAAACTCCAGTCTTGATTCTTTCCTTAGTCTTCTTGATCATCATATCTTTGATAGATCATAAAACTTGTTGTTTGTATCGTCAACTACATGTTCTTCAGCAGTTGTCATAATTAATGTAGGTTACAAATCTTCTGCCACTAAATTTGATCGTTCTTGTCGTTGGTATCTTCGAGATCTTTCACGGTAATGCGCAGAATAGTGCCCATATTTGTTGCAGTTATAATATTTTATTTTGCTGAAATCTGTTGCGTATCTGGTTTGACTTCCAGAATGCTTCTTTGCTTCTTTATAATCTTGCGAGAAATTTTCTTCTGTTCCATGTTGACTAACATTCCCATGGTTTCGCATATGTGGTGGAACATACTTTCCTTTTATTCGATTTTCTTGTTGTATAAACATGAAATCTTCTTAATGATTCACATATCTGCTCTTCTTGTACTTAAATCTTTCTTCAAACGTCTTTAATCTTCCGATGTCTTCGTCAAAGGCCATGATATCTAAATCTGAGTATTGTTCAATGGCTGCAACTATTTGAAGAAATCTGTCTGGCATAGAATCCAGTAATTTTCGTACGAGAGTTGGTTTATCAATTGTTGTTTCAAGGCTAGTAATTTTAAAATAACATTCGTCATTTCGAAGTAATGCATCAATAGATTCTTCTTATTTCATTTCAAGTGCCTCAAATTCTGATATGAGGGTTTAGGGTTCTATTCTGATCTAAGGGTCTGTAATATTGTCTTTTGTACTCAGTCTATTATGATATTTCTAGTCTTCAAAGTGTCCCAAACTTTTTTGCACTTATGCAAATTGCCACTTGTGAAGTTAGATCTTCTGACAGTGCTAAAGAGAGATATGCAATTGCAGTTTTATCTCTTTTGTCATCCACTTGTGTTTGAGCAGTAGGTTCAATCATGTTTCAAAGACCATTTGCTTGCGGTATGATCTTCATTCTAATTGACCATATGACATAATTTGTTGATTTTAACAAAGGGCATTGAAAATGGGTTGTTGTTCTCAAATCCTTTATCTGATTACTTGAATTAACCTCCGGATTGTCTTCCATAAATTCTTAAAAACTTTTACTAAGCTTTTTGATAACCTTTTTGAAAAAAAAAACTTAATTCTTAATAAAACTTTAAAAAAATAAACTGTAATAAACTTTGCATAGTTTTTAAAACCTTAAACACCTTTTAAACATTGAATACTTTCAAATCTTACAATCTTAACATTTTTAAACACTTATAAAACTTTAAATCTTTATAAAAACTTAAAACTTAAAAACACATTTTATTAAAAACTTTATATCTTAAAACTTCACAAAACTTAAATAAAACTTAACAATTTTTTAATACTTAAACTCTTGAAATCCTTAAAAAAAACTTTAATAATCTTTAAAACTTAATAATCCTTAAAACTTTTAAAAACTTAAAAAACTTATAAAATTAATTCGTGACAGATTCACAAAGATAAAAGACTTTTAATTTAAATATTTAAAGAGTAAATTACACGGATGGTGCATGTGGTTTGACACTTATAACACTCACGGTCCTTAAACTTCATTTAATAAGCTGGTAGTCCCCATTGTTTGGATTTTGTAACACTGATGGTCCTTATTCACTCTTTATGCACTTAAAAAGACAACAATACCCTTTTATTATTAATTTAATTATTTTTTTATAACTTTAATTCATTTTAAAACTGAATTATTAATTACAATTAATTAATAAAAAATAAAATAACTTTGATCTACCACCAAAAACTTTGAGCCACCATCAAACCACCATGTACCACCGTCATTTGACCACCGTCGGCCACCCTGACTGTCGTATACTACCACGCAACCACCCCTGTCCATCATCAACTACCTGTTAGATTATGTCCAGAGATAGATAACACGTATCATCGTGTCCAATACTATGTGACACTAAAAGATCACACTGCTACACACCCGTTTAGAACCATTTGGATTTTTACCAAGATTATATGTGTGGAATAATTAATTAGTTAATTAATTATTGAGAAGGAAAAATAATAATAGTTATTTATTATTTTAAAGGAGAAATTAATATTTAGTTTAAATATTAATTGGACCAATTAATTAATAGTTATTAATTAATTAGAAAGGTCGGAGGGTGTTTTCTACAATTAAGTAATATTTTAATTAAAGCTGGACTTTTAATTAAACGGGCTTGGGACTTAATAAGGTTTATTATATAAATAACCTTATAAGCCTTGGAATCACATAAGATTATTACAATTGCAACAAGAAAACCCTAGCCTCCTCTCCCTCTCCCTCTGCGTCGACTTCAAGAACACCCCAAGGGGGTTTCGACTTTTGGTCAAACACACACACATGCATAGGCTTGCGTGTTCAAGTTTTTGGTGATATCATGTAGCGGTCTAGCAGCCTGTTCGAGGTGGTGCACTAGCGGTGTTCTACCTTTAGCTATCTGGATATAAGTTTCAAGTTTTTGCTGAAAGGTATAACTTTTAATCCTTATTCTTGTTTTAGTTTCCTGTACGAGTTAGATGAGATCACTAGAGGGGTTTTTTTGTTTATCTCCGCTGCGTATGATTTTATACCCTACAAAACCCTTCACTACCTCCCACCTCCTACTACCACCGTCTGCCTCGAACCATCTTTGCCTCCGTCGAAAACAATCACCACTACGTACCCCCCATCAATAACCACCACTCACCACTGTCTACAACTACCAACAAAAACAAGCATTTGGACAGATTGAATCGTCTACAACCCCCACCACTCACCACCGGCTACAACCCCATCAATAACCACCACGCACATTCACAGATCTGAACAAATTTCATGAAAAGAAAAGAAAAAAAAGAAGAGAAAGAAGTGTGGTCGATGGTGGTTGTCGCCAAGACTTGGACAGATCTGAACGTCAACGCAAAACTTCTACAACCATTACTCACCATCGTTAACACATCAATGTAGATACACAAATCCGAACAAATCGCGATGAGAAGATTTGATGTTTAGATGGTGGTCCTCGTCAACAAATCTAAGCAGATGGCGGCTGCCATCGACAGATCTGAATAGATCCCACACCCACACACCTAAAAAACCCTTTTACGTGGATAGTTGACGGTTTTGATGTTATTATGCATTAAACCCTTTATAGTGGGTGTATCGACGGTGGGTGGAGGCAGTTAGGGTTGAGAGAGAGAGAGAGAGAGAGGCGGCGGGGTCGGTTAAGGCTGAGAGAGAGAACGAGAAAGAGTGAAGGTGTTGCAGGCGGTGGTGATACGACGAGAAGGTGGTTGGCGGCGGTAGTCTTCTCCAGTAGTGGGTGGTGGTTCAGTCGCAGGTCAATGGAGGGGGAGTGGAGAGGTAAAAGGAAGAGAAAGGATGGGGGATTTGGGTCGGTTAATAAGTTTTATTATGTTAAAATTATTTTATATTAAAAAATAAAGGAAAAAAAGAGGGATAAAGGTATTTGGTAGATTAAGTGAAAGGACAATGGTACTTTGGTCTTTTTAACTGGATTAGGGACCATCAGTGTTACAAATCGTAAACAGTAGGGACTTCCTGCGTAATAAATAAAGTTTAAGGACCGTAGGTTTAATAAGTGACAAACCTCAGTGTAAAAATTACGCTTTTTGAAACTTGTAGCCTCCCATATTAACCTTCATAATTGTTTTGTTTTCTTTTTAAAAGTTTTCTTGAAAACTTAGTCGACTGTTTGTTTCCCTAACTGTGTGCCTGCGCCGCTTCTGCTGTTTCCTTTATGTTTAGTCAACGCCTTCTTTAACCGAGTAAAAAAACAAAAAATCCGATGGTTCTTCGATTTTTGGCCGGCGGAACGCCTCAGGCTCACTACTAGAAAAGATGGAATTTCCGAGGACAGATTCCCTCGGAAATCCTTAGCAAAGCCGGTATTTCCGAGAGATTTCCGAGGGAAATCTGCCCTTGCAAAAAACCTCGTCACAAATCGATTGCGAGGAATTTCCGAGGGAATTTTGCGAGGAATTTCCGAGGACTGAAATTTCCGAGGGAATTGCGAGGGCGTATATTTGCGAGGAAGTTGTAAGGGTCATATTTGCGAGGACGTTCTTTGCGAGAGAATTGCGAGGGCTTCTGTTTGCGAGTAAGTTGTAAGGCTAGAATTTGCTAGGGAGTTGCAAGGACTTTATTTGCGAGGGGTGTTATTTACAAGGGAATTGCGTGGAATTCATTTGCGAGGAATTTCCGAGGACCTAAATTTTCGAGGGATTTACAAGGGATGTTTCCTCGCAAATCTCTTGCAAAACTCTTGAAAATCCCTCACAAAGATGCAGTTTTCTATTAAAAAACCTTTTTTTTAATTTTCGTAATTCCTGTAATATATAATATTTTAATCGGATAAAAATATAAACTACAATACTAAATTTTCATTTAACACCCAACATACGCTACCAAATTCAACACTATCAAAAATACTATATTAGATTCTTACATTTAACTTCACCAAAAAAGCTCCAACATAGTTTAAATTGACATATACACATAATGCCATACTAGATAGATGGAGAGTCTCGAGATTGAAAATGTTGAAGCATTAACTTGTTCAACATTGCCACTTGTTCTTGCAAGTCTTTTGTTTGTTGTTGACTTGACAATCTTTGTTCTTCCATTTCTTTTCTTAAAGTGTTTTCATTCAGTTGCAATTTTGCTCTTAAGAAGTTTTCATTCTCTTGCAATGTTACCAACGTCTCTTTCAACCTTTGTATCTAAAATTTGTAAACACAAACATATACGAAAATTAATACCTAATATAAATAACACATAATATGATAAACCAAATATTTAACCATATTAGTATCATCCATTACAACTCATTTCCACCCAATATGATGTAATATCAACCGTATTGATCATACTTATTTTTAAACAAATAATAGATACCATAACATACATATTTTACTAATCAAAACTTGTATGACCCGTTAATACTTATGACAAGTAATTTACATGTAATATGACACATTACAACATCTTATTAAGTAACACCTTAATATATTCATGACCATGTTATTCGTAGGTACTTATACCCATTTCAATCTAATAAATCATTACACCATATTACTATCAAATACCACTAATTCACCCCAATATGACTTGTTCATGTTAATATGAACAAATAACACCCAATATGACTTCCATTTCTAACAAAAAAAAAAAACATACGACTTATTACAACCACTTATATTTAGTTTATACCCAGTATTGCTCATTAACACTTGTATGAGGCATTTGTACTATTTAACCATTTATACCCATATATGATTTGTATGTCCCATTATGACTCATATGACCGGTTACTACTTATATTGGGAAACAGATAACCTAAATTGGTAAACAATAGAATTAAATAGTTAGAACCATAACATTTCAAATTTAATGAAACAAAAGTTAATAAGTGATATTTTCTTGTAGACCTAAATTATATG
The DNA here is from genome assembly GCA_947179395.2 of Pulicaria dysenterica. Lineage (NCBI taxonomy): Eukaryota > Viridiplantae > Streptophyta > Magnoliopsida > Asterales > Asteraceae > Pulicaria > Pulicaria dysenterica. The sequence goes on along the minus strand of OX359292.1, from coordinate 64,605,970 downwards.
ATTATAACATACTCTACTTTGATTAAAATATCTGTAAGTTGTAAACAAACAAGGTCAGTTAATGGAGGCCAATATTTGATTACATACTCCCTTAGTTTAAATATCTACTGCTAGAGAATTCAAACAAATAAAAAAACTTGTTTTACTTGATGTTTATATTGATTACATACTCCCTTTGTTTAATCCAAATAATGCATTATAGCATACACACACAACATACACACGCACATAGCACATACACTCACAACATACACACACAGAGCACATACACACAATATACACTCACAACAACATTCACTTATATTAACACAAATAAACCCATATCACACAACAACATTCACCTATGTTTAACCCACAACACATATACGCACACAACACACATATAGAACATACACACACGCACACAACACACACACACAGAGAACACACACGCACAGTTTACACACAGAGAATACACAAACAAACATTTTCTGTTAATCTCAATATATTTCGAATTAAAGCCCCAAAAGAATCGATATAAGCAACTCGAATATATTTTCTATATGTGTGTTGTGTGCGTATGTGTGTTGTGGGTTAAATATAGGTGAATGTTGTTGTGTGATGTGGGTTTATTTGTGTTTATTTAAATAATTAATATAACACACAAAAAATACACAAACATTTTCTGTTAATCTCAATATATTTTTTGTTTCACCCACGAAATACACCTCCAAAATTGACATAAACAACTTGAATATTAGAAACTCAAACAATGTTAGAGGAAGCATGAAAGAGAGATTGAGGGGAAAAACTAACCGGTGGAGTAACACAGTGGTAGCAAGGTGGATGGCGGTTGGCAGCAAACTGGTGCCGAGGCGGCAGGGGGTTTAATATCCCGGTAAACGGCGGCAATGGTGCTAAACTTTCACCTACTTTATCAGTTGCTCATAAGATATCACGAGTTACAACCAGTGGCGAATCTAGGATAGAAAACAACGTGGTTCCCTATTAAGTTAAGCCGTTAAAAATAAAAAATAAAAGTCAACTATATGTGAGTCGGGTCGGGTCGTTAGAACTAAATTTTAAACATATACTCGATAATTATATTAAAGTTCTTACAATTGAACCCGATGAGGTCTTATGCCTTGAAATATTTGCATAATTGTTTCATTACTAATACTTTCTAGGATAACTCTTTCAATGTATGACACTAAATAATCAAGCAAAAAATGATCACCCATTTTGTTGCGTGTATCGGTCTTTATCAACTTCATTGCTGAAAATGCACGTTCCATACTTGAAGTTGCAATGAGTAAGATCAATGCAAGTTTCAAGAGAAGATAAACTTTCGGAAATATTATATGCTTCTTTACTTCAACCATTTTTTTGGCAAGATCTCCAATGCTCTTCAACTGATTAAATCGTTCATCTTCTCGCACATCCGTAATGTAATTCTGAAGTTCCAACTCAAGGACTCGAAGATCATATTCTGTTGGAAACTCTTCTGGATAAAATGTAGCCATCTTCTTTAATTTATCCAAATCAAATTCTTTGAAAGATTCATTCGGGCACAAACAAGCAATACAAAGAAGTAAAGTCATGTTGAGTTCATTAAAGCGATGATTAAGCTCTTGAAGTTGCATATCAATCAGAGTGTAAAATACATCAACTTGATAGTAGTGCAAGTTGTTAACCTGTAAAGAAAAGGACTCTTTTATATACTCATGACAAAATATAATAAATAATTTACCTTGGTATTAATTCAAGTTACTAACCTGTGAACTTCTTCGACGACTTATTCCATTATAATATGCATCTTCTATTTAAGAATCGTTTCTATCACAAAACAAAGTAACATGCTCTAAAAGTGGTTCCCATCCTACATCTCTAATTTCTTGAAGCCTTTTTTTGGAGCTGCTTACTTGATTCATAGCATTTACAATATCCTGGTCTTTTCTTTGTAACATTTTATTCAAATGATCTGTGACTCCCAAAATATCAACCATAAAGTGTAAACAAAACACGAAATCAAATGATTTTAATGACTTTAAGATGCGAAGTGCTTCCGCCTTACGATCACGGTCACTATTATCATCACCAAGGTCTTCAAGTACCTCGCAAATTGAAAGATATATGGTCTTGATATTTAATAGAGATGCAAAATGAGAACCCCATCGAGTATCACATGGTCGTTTGATACCTACTTCTTGGTTCAAACCAGTTCCACTTTCAATGTCACCTAAAAGTGAACATATAACAAGTTAATTAACATTACACAACTAAATAATCGTTTATAAAATTAAACTATCAGTTTATATAAAGCAAACCTTCTGCCAATGCTGCCACAACCCTAGTTGCTTGTTTTTTTCTTAAATTATCTTGTCGCTTGTATGAAGACCCAATAATGTTTAAGAGTCGAGAAACCACATCAAAGAAATCATTAATCTTTGTGTGATTCTTTGCAACAAACACCAAGGCTAACTGTAACTGATGAGCAAAACAATGAACAAAGTATGCGGATTTTGTTTCATTCATTATCAAAGTCTTAAATCCGTTGAATGCACCACTCATGTTACTAGCACCGTCATAGCCTTGTCCTCTTATGCTAGTAGGACTCAGTCCCCACGTTGACAACATATCATACATGGTAGTCTTTAGTGACAAAGCTGAAGTGTCACTAACATTTCTAAGGCCGATAAACCTTTCTAAAACTTCACCTTTTCCGTTAACAAATCGCAAAACCAGTGCCATTTGTTCTTTACAAGACACATCCCGTGACTCGTCAACTAAAATTAAGAAAAAATCATTTCCAAGATCATCCATAATAACTTTTATAATTGCTTTTGAACAAGAATGCACAACATCTTTTTGTATATCACCACATTTCATTTGTGCATTCTTTGGAGCATTCTTTAACACAACACGATCTACTACATCACATCGATAGGCATACCATTGTAATAGTTCGAGAAAGTTACCTTTATTATGGGAGTCTTCCTTCTCGTTATGACCACGATATGCTAATCCTTGACTTTGTAGGAATCTAACACAATCAATTGAAGCATTTAAACGAATACGATAATCATTTTCTTGTGAAGTAGTTTGTTTCTCAAAAGCAGACGTGATGGATTGTCTTAATTTGGCACTTTTGAACGGCAATATTGTGTGGATTTCCAGCTTTGTGAAAATCTAGTCCCGCTTTTCTATTCCAAGCTTTGAATCCGGATTTTACAAAATGATCTGATCCACCTTGGTTTGGTATATTGGATTTAAATAGATAACAACATAAGCAAAATGCGGCATCCTCTTTTATACTATACTCCAACCAATATTTATTATCATCAAACCAAGATGAGTTAATGTTGGTCCCTTGGTGAGAGTATCAACAAGCAAGTAATGTGTAGAAGGGGAGTTGAATACACTTTCTGCGGAAAATTGAACAAATCAATAAAAACACACATCAAACCACAAACAATCGAATGCTTTGGTTTTCATTAATAAGAAGATGATTACAGAAACAATCAAGTAAGCAACACTTGATATGTAAACACCTAATGTAAATCAAATCTCTTAATCTCTCAAACTTTGCTATCTATAATCAACTTATGATTATAGATACAGGACGACTCTCTAAACAGGATTTAATCACACATTGAATACTTTCAAACTTCACAACAAATGTGAATATTCGAACACACGAACAAATTGGTAATTTGTGAGTTTTCTTGATCACGTTGAACTTACAAACAGTGAATCAAGATTCGTAACATATACGATCAATGGGTTGAGGTGAACTGAGTTTGGCACTGTAACTCGTTGACTAGTCGTACCTCTAAAACTAATTAGGAGATAAGTATTTATAATCCTGTTCATACGGATCCTAACAAACTAGAACTTATCCTAATCTGCTAACAAACTAACGGATAACTCGGAATCTTGAATCTTCTTATCTTGAGTCTTCAATCTTCAATATTGATTCTGGAATCTTCTTATCCTTGCCATAGATGTAAAGAGATAAAAAGGAATTTAAAACATATTTAAATTCTCTTAAACTGACTTCTTTAGTTGGGCTGAGTTACTCAGCTTGAAACTCATCAAGCTGAGTTCTTCGAGAACAAACCCGAAAACAAACATGTACTAGCACGTATAATGATTAACTCATCCTTAGAAGTCATAAGAGTTAGCTAGAACTTATTTAGCAACTCTGTTGAGCTAACTCTGTCTATACGCTGAGTCACTCAGCTCGAAACACATGAAGCTGAATACTCAACCTATATCTTAGGTGACATAACAGCTTATCAAACACATTGATAATCTTTTTAAGATATAGTTTAAGCTGATCGAATATATGATCAATTTATGTTCAGCTTGTGCTCAGTCCGAAACACTATAAGTGCTCAGTCTGATCAAGCATCATAATTCTGTTTAAGTTATATTTAGAACACTTCTTACAAACTTAACTTTGTCACATCAAATTTCAACTGATGAGATCATTTGACCAACAAACTCCCCCTATTTGATGATGACAAAACCATCAAATAGTTCTTAAGTTTGTTTAACAGAATTTTGTTTTAAATCTTAAACTTACTAAGATTTTATTTTTGAACTTATCAAATATTAATTGAACATATCAATTATCAATTGAACTTATCAATTTTAAATTGAACAAACCAACCAAACTTTTAAATGAATACGAACTAATCAATTATTCATTCAAGCTGAACTAATCAGACTAAGAATTATGAACATATCATAAGCAGTTGAACATATCATAAGCAGTTGAACATATCAAACAAATATTTGTATTCATTGAACATATCAGAGTACAAAATTTTGATCACTAAGATCATGCACACTTAGTGCTTACAACAATTAGAACTAATCTAATATGTACAATAGAATTGATCTATTATAAAATTTATCTTATGAACTCGGGATGTAGAAGTTCCCAATTAATAATTTATTTGTTAATTTCATCTAGCACCTTCTCAGCTTCTACACTCCCTCTGAGTTCTTTCTGTTGTACTCTGATGATTTTGTTCAGCTTGTATCTCACAAAGTGATTTGATCTATTATCACCATAGCAACTTCGAATATGTAAGGCATTCCTAGCTTTTAGATAGCAAATCTCATTCAGTTTGATAAAGCTAGGTTTGCCTGCCTGATCCTTAAACATAAACCCCTGAACAGGTGCATCAATACTTTGATTCTCTTTGAACTCCACACCTTCAGGTATCTCAAATAGTTTCTCCTATTGCAGACCAGGAACTGGAACATATCTCAGCTCCTCAACTCTATTGATCAGTTTAGAAACTTCAGCGAAGATCTCTTGCTTGATTTGACTTCTTTTAAACTTCTTGAGCATCATTATTATTCTTTTCCATTCTATGTAGCCCATCCTGTGAACAAATCTCAGGTCCATTCCCATTGTAGATTTATCATCAAATTCTAAGTTGAGAATAATGACTCCATTTACTCTGTTCAAAGTCATGCATCTGATCTCTTCGCTTATGCTCCTTCTGAAATAGCACTCTTGAATGTCTACGTCTGTATATATGGGATAGGATCAGGTCTTGGACCAGTGTAATCAGCTTCAACTTGAGCCAAAGCTTTTCTTTCTTTTTCTTTTTCTTGGTCCTTTGCCTCCTTCTCTTTCCTTTTTCTCAGCTCATCAAGTGAAATGCCTAACTCATTGGCTTCCTCTTGTTCGAGCATTTCAATCATAAGCCTTGTGGATTTTTATTCCTCAGTCTCAGAACCACTGTCAACTTCAGATTCAGATTCTATCACTTTTTGTTTCTTAGCTGCAGGTTCCTTTTTTTCTAACTCCAGCTCCCCCTCAAACTGAGCTTGCCTCTCTGCTCCTTTTGCTAGTGCCAGTAGAGCTTCAGCTTGAAGTAACTCAGTATCAGCTTTAGCTGGAATATTCTCCCCCTTTTTGTCATCATCAACAGGGGTCGAAGTCTTGGATTGTTGAAGGGCAGCAACTGCAGAGGCTATCTCTTTAACATAATTTGTCAGCTTCTCAAGCCTTTGATAAATTTGACGTTTGTGCTTCTTCTGCTTGAGATAGAACAAACCAAACTGAGCTGCGACATATTGTTTGAACTGTTGAATGCCTTAGGAGGCATATTCATCTAGAGAAGACTGACGTCTGTCCTTAGACTCAAAATGTTTATCCTGTGAATTGAAGGAGTCAAGAGGGTGCATCATGCATCATCCAAGGGTTGGTGTATACCCTTAAAATAATGTGCACCAGAGTTTGGACCCTGTGATTCATCGTGGTATGTGGATGAAACATTGACAGGTCGTGTTTGTAGGTGTGAGAAGTAAAGAGAAGTAATTGGGCTCGAGACGTGAAGTGTATGGGTAGGTGGTTGGCTTAGTGGGTTAGAGGGGGTGATTGACCCTGGGGATTGGTCATTTTTTCAATGTAACATGAGTGTGTTTGCTCAGGCACAACAGTGGGCTCTCCCATGGCTCTAGAGAGTGTGGGCTGAGTAGACACCACACCCGGATAAGGTTGTAGGGTTGGAATGAGCCTCGAGGTTGACACCTTAAGAATAGGCGTCTCCCCCTCAACTCCTGCCTGGGGAGGGATCAACGTGATCTCAGCTCCAGTGATGCCTTTAGAAGTGGCACCACCTTTGGCAGTTTTACGAGTATAGGTTTGGATATTCTCCCTAGTAGCAGTGGGCATACTAGGGGTGGCTTCAGAGTGGAGTTGAAAAGATGGTGAATGAGATGGGTTAAACTGAGTTGGGTCTTCCACAGTCTTATCTCCAAAAGAAAAATGAGTAAAAGTTAGGAGAGGAGAAGTGATACCTTGTCTAGGTTTTGCAACAAATGCAGACTCTGAAGATGACTTAGAACCAGAGGGAGAGGAAGGTTCAGCTTGAGCTGGATGCTCAGCTCGATGATCTGGTTCAGCTCCAGATGCTCCCCCTTGATCCGACTCCTCAGCTTCACTTGCAGATGAAGCCCTCTCAGCTATCCATCACATTAGGTCACTCAGACCTTCCTGCTCTGGAAAGATGTCATTGTTGAACATATTTGAGCTGAGTGCTGGAGCAGAGAACACATCCTGTCCAGCTTCATAATGTTGTTCTCCCAACTTAGCTTCCACCACCAAGGATAAGTACCTTATAAATAGTACATGGAGATCCCTTGGTGTCTTCACAACTTGGGCTTTGAGCTCGTTGAAGATGAGCAGTGCATAATCCAGATTTCTGGCATGATACATGTTGTAGAGCAGCTGCATCTCGAACTCATTGACTTGATCCAAGCCTCCAATCTTAGTGCTAAGTGAACGTATGACAATAGACACCATGAAGACCCATCCAGTTGAAAAAGTGGCCTTCTTTATCACACCCTCTGTTTGTGGGTAACCTATATTGGGTAGGACTGACCTTGCCACTTGTCTTGTAACAGCAGCTTCGAACACACCATTTGCAGGGAGTTGAATAACTTCCCTTAGCCGCTGCACAGTAATGACCACTGTTCTATCCCCATTTAGAACAGTGCCAGTGATCTCTCCCCTGTTCTGGTCGTAAGTACAAGTATACCAGAACTCCAACAGATGTTGTGGAACGATATGAATTGGTGCTCCTGAGAAAGCGAATGTCAGAGGGCATTTTCGAATGTAATCCACCCATACTTCGTATCCTCTGCCTCGTTTCCTCGCTGGAATTGTGAGACAGGCACGTTGATTGTTGATTCGAATCAACGGCACACCGTTGGTTTTCATCTGAGCACCCCTAACTATTCTATCACTGAGAATGAGAAAGGTTCCGTCCATCGTTGATTTTGTTGATTCACACTGAGTAAATTTCGAATTCGCACTGAGCGATTTAGGGTTTCGAGTCTGAATGGTTGATTGCACTTAGCAAGAGAGGTGTTTGTGAAAGGTATTTGAGTGTATGAGAAGTTTAGAAGTGAGAATTATAAGCGTAAACTTCTGAATATCGTTTATGATCGTTATATATACCTTACTGAGGAGAGAGAAAAGTTACCGTTGGAATACCCTTTTTATTTGTTACACATAACGAATTTACGGCGAAAGGTGACAGTAATCGAAATGAAACTTATCATCTCCCAACGGTTTATTTTGTAAAATAATATTATTAATTAACAACAATATTATTCACACTGTTGTATTACACCAATACGCAATCGGGGTAAAACATGATTTGAGACTGACTCAAATAAAGAATGACTTATGAATTAATAACACATAGTAATTAAATCATTGTTTGGACACACCAAGCTGAGTAAACTTATCACTCAGCGTAAGTCACTCAGCTTGATTGTATCACTCAGCTTGAGATTGATACTCAGCTTGAGTAAAACACACAGCTCAGAAACAATGGCACTTGGTCATTTATGTTTGAGACTGACTCAAACTTATAGTTTAACTATATTGAGTAGTTAAAACATGTTTGGGACTTACCAAACGTGTGAGCTCATTATTCAGCTTGACAATATATTTCAGTTTATGAAAACTTATTTATAAACTGTGCACTCAGCTTAAGACACTTAGTCTTTGTCAAACTGAAACTCAAATTCTAGACACTTAGCTAAGGGTTGAGCATACCCAATTCACTTAGCAGATACATAAACCTCTTTTCATCAAGTGGTTTTGTAAAGATATCTGCCAATTAGTCATCAGTGGAGATAAATTTGATGTCAACTTTACCTTTTTCCACGATTTCCCTGATGAAGTGATGTCTTATTTCAATATGCTTGGTCCGTGAGTGGAAGACTGGATTGTAAGTAATGGCTATTGCACTTTGGTTATCACAGAATATGGGAGTTTTCTTGAAATTCATACCAAAGTCTTGAAGTTGATGTTGCATCCACATGATTTGAGTACAACAGCTTCCTGCTGCAACATATTCAGCTTCAGCAGTTGAAGTAGCCACTGAGTTCTGTTTCTTACAAGTCCAACTTACTACCTTTCCACCAAGCATTTTACATCCTCCTGTTGTTGATTTTCTATCTAACTTGCACCCAACATAGTCAGCATCTGAAAAACTAACTAACTCAAATCCAGAGTCCTTTGGAGTTTGTTATGATTTCTTTGATGGATACACATCATCATCACTGTCATCATCCATCACATACATTGGATTTGATATTCTGGTTTCCTCAGGCTTCTCAAGCTCACTCAGACTGACCAAGTCAGCTTGTCTTTTATCAGCTTGATCAAAACTGTCTTCATCAAATGAGACATGAATTGATTCTTCTATAGCCTTTCTCCTAGTGTTATACACTTTGTAAGACTTAGAGATTGAGGAATAACCAACAAAAATTCCAAGATCAGTTTTAGGTTCCAACTTATGGAGCTGATCTCTTTGATTCAGCACATAGCATTTTGAACCAAGGACATAGAAGTAACCTATATTGGGCTTTCTAGATTTATACATCTCATATGCAGTTTTGCCATGTCTTTTGACAATGATTGACCTATTTTGGGTATAGCATGCTGTACTCACAGCTTCATCCCAGAAATAGAGCTTCAATACTACCTCGCATAGCATTGTTCTAGCAGCCTCAATTAAGATTCTATTTCTCCTTTCAACAACTCCATTTTATTGAGGAGTTCTGACTGAGGAGAAGTTTTGTAATATTCCTTTTTGTTCACAAAAGTTTTCTAGCGTTGAGTTTCTGAACTCAGTTCCATGATCACTTCTGAGTTGCTTTACAGACTTACCTTTTTGCAACTCTTCCTGTTTGATAACTCTTCCAGGGCAGCATCACTTTTGGCTTTAAGGAATATTACCCAGGTGAATCGTGAGAACTCATCTACTATCACCAAAGTGTACTTCTTACCACTTCGGCTTGGAGTACTTATGGGTCCAAATAGATCCATATGCAACATATGCAGTGGGACTGTTATTGAAAAATTTTGCTTTAATTTGAAAGACCCTTTATGATGTTTCCCTTGTTCACAAGTTGAACACAATTTGTCCTTGATAAATGTGATCTTTGGTATTCAGAGACTAACTCTTTATTGGATAGCATATTTATATTCTTGAAATTTAAATGTGATAATCTTTTATGCCACAACCAACTCAGCTTAGGAACAAATTGGGAATATAAGCAGGTTTCAATATAGGGATCAGCAGCATTAAGATCAAGTAGATACACATCTCTTTCTCTTTTTGCTATTAATACAGGCTTACCCTTAGCATTATATATAGTTCCTGCTTTCTTCCTAAAAGTAACAATATTGTCTTCATCACACAACTGGCTGATACTTATCAGATTGTGTTTAAGACCCTTGACATATGCAACCTTCTGGAAAGTCACCTTGCCAGCATGCATCTTCCCATATCCTTTTGTTCTTCCATGGGAGTTGTCACCAAATGTTACTTTAGGACCTTCATCTTCCTGGAAATCACTAAGAAGTCCTTTCCACCCAGTCATGTGCCTTGAACATCCACTATCCAAGTACCACTTACTTAAACCCTGCACATAACTAAACACATTAGTTTTGTTTGGGAACCCACTTCATAGTAGGTTCGGATGATGTGCACTTAGCATCTTCATCTTGTGGAACTGACTAGTCAGCTTGAGCAGGTGTTGAATCCTGTGTTGGCTGATCAGCCTGTTCCTTTTCAGGCCTTGAGATTTCAATTTCATAGTCCTCATGTCCTCTACTTCTGCACTTGTAGCATCTCCTTCTTCCAATGATTACAGGAGGTAAAGTGTTTAATAATCTTTGTGAGAAATTGCTCTCAGTCTTAGGATTATATGTCGTGGATAACTTTTCAACTTTCTTTGCAAGTTGATTCACTTGATGTTCACTGACTTTGGACTTACCTTTGTCAGATCTTGGTTTGTTATCCTTTTGATTAGAAGCTTGACCAACAAACTTCTTTTCGATGACTTAGGACTTACCATTGTCATGTTTTCTGGACTTACCAGTTTCAACAGATTTGGACTTACCACTGTTGATCTCCTTGGATTTACTAATTTCAACAACTTTGGACTTACCATTGTTGTGATATGACCTCTGACTTACAGTGGTCTTCCTATTCTTCTAACTTCTCTCTGAGCCAGATAGAGAGTGTTGTTGTTTGAAAGTATTTGGATTAAGCTTTTCTATAACCGAAGTTTTTTGAATAGGCTGGGTGCCTAATCTGTCCAGCACAGACTTACTATGTTGTTTAGATGTTGAACACTCATTTCCATGATCTTTTGCCTTTACAAACATACTGTATTTAAGGTTTTAACCATGTTTCTTCTCTGAGGCTGACTTCTGATACTCAATCAGTTGTCTATCTTCCTCGGAGTCTGTACTTGCTATTTCATCATCATCAGTTGCATAAGCTACGGATTGATAGTCACCTCCATGTACAACTTGTACCTGTTTAGGAATTTGTTGGTTGATGCACTTTTCAGCAAGCCTTGATGACTTACACCATGATTCCGTGACCTTTTAAAGTTGGTCAGCTTTATCTTTGGCTTCTTGAAGTTCTTCACTTAGAAGTTTATTTATGTGTCTTTGACATTCAAGATCACATTGTGCCTTCTTTCCAACATCAATGAGAGATTGATTCTCCTTAATCTCATCTTTCAGTTTAGCTATCTCAGCTTTGAGATCTTTTTGAGACTTATGGCTGGTCTTGAAATCATTTAACAGATAGTCGAAAGCAAGACATTTTTCTTCTTCGGTGTAAGAGTTATAGATACAGGACGACTCTCTAAACAGGATTTAATCACAGATTGAATACTTACCAACTTCACAACAAATGTGAAGATTCGAACACACGATCAAATTGGCAATCTGTGAGTTTACTTGATCACGTTGAACTTACAAACAGTGAATCAAGATTCGTAACATATACGATCAATGGGTTGAGGTGAACTGAGTTTGGCTCTGTAACTCGTAGAGTAGTCGTACCTCTAAAACTTATTAGGAGATAAGTATTTATAATCCTAATCCTACGGATCCTAACAAATTAGAACTTATCCTAATCTGCTAACAAACTAACGAATAACCCGGAATCTTGAATCTTGAATCTTCTTATCTTGAGTCTTCAATCTTCAATCTTGATTCTGGAATCTTCTTATCCTTGCCGTAGATGTAGAGAGATAAAAAGGAATTTAAAACATATTTAAATTCTCTTAAACTGACTTCTTTAGTCGGGCTGAGTTACTCAGCTTGAAACTTATCAAGCTGAGTTCTTCGAGAACAAACCCGAAAACAAACATGTACTAACACGTATAATGATTAACTCATCCTTTGAAGTCATAAGAGTTAGCTAGAACTTATTTAGCAACTCTTTTGAGCTGACTCGGTCTATACGCCGAGTCACTCAGCTCGAAACACATGAAGCTGAATACTCAACCTATATCTTAGGTGACATACACAGCTTATCAAACACATTGATAATCTTTTTAAGATATAGTTTAAGCTGATCGAATATATGCTTAGCTCGTGCTTAGTCCGAAACACTATAAGTGCTCAGTCTGGTCAAGCATCATAATTCTGTTTAAGTTATATTTAGAACACATCTTACAAACTTAACTTTGTCTTATCAAATTTCAACTGATGAGATCATTTGACCAACAGTTAAATCTTCAAGGTTTACCTCCAAAATCACGTTGTGGAAAACTATGGTTTTGAGGTTGACATGGCCCTTTTTGCAAGTAAGCTCTTATAATTTCATCTCGTTGATTCACATGGTAAAATTCCATACTGGGAGTTCTACCGGATCAACAGGTAACTAATTTAAATCAACTTTCATGTACTTATGTTGCTCATTCTCTTCATTTATTGTTTTTTCGCATACCTTTGTTGTTCCGGAATCATTAGCATATGAACTAGATTCTCCTTTCTTTTTAAAAAACTTGAACAATGACATGCTATCAAAAATCTGAAATACAAATTTTAATATAAATAATATTTATTTGGTTATTTACATACAAATATTAGTATAAAATTGAATATAACATAAGCAACAAATAAGAGATATATCATCAATATCCTAATAAAGAAATGAATTAAATTTAAACTAAAATACAAACATGTACTACTAATATTTGTCCTATTCTAATTGCCTTAGACAAGGTGGCTCATGGCTGTAGATACATTGCTTGTAGCAATACCAATGTCAGAATTCAGATGACTAGATGAGTCATGAGTCACATGCTAACAAGTCAATCACATTATCACCTACACACTTTATTATCTTTTTTATTATCCTCTTTTATTTCTTCATAGTGCCCAACTCTCTCTTCTGCCTTCCACTTCTCCGTAACTGATAACCCTATTCACAAATAAAATATTTCAAATGAAGTCATCTGTATTCTCACTTCACCGTAACCCCATTCCCAGATAAAAATTTTCAAATGCAGCAAATATTTATATATCATTACTATCGACGACAAAGAAGGTTAAGAAGAATATCTTATGTTTTGAACAAACCTCGGCTTTAAAGTTCCTTTGATTCCTCTGAAGACGATGGTTCCTGTGACTGTAATTCCTGTGAAGACGAAAGAAGGTTAAGACGATGTCTTCGGAAGCAGCGACAAGATGGGGAAGACGAGAGGGTTAGTCGAGGGTTGTAAAAATTAGGATGAGGCAACGTGATATATTTTTGTTTTTTCTCCTTTTTTTTTCTTAACTATCAGTTTAAAGATTGGACTAGGTTTATTTTTTGGGTTTTTTAAGTTGGGTTCCTTTACATGAGATATAAATTTGGGCTTTCAAATTATAATGTATTAAATCTATTTTATTTTACCCTTTGATACTAGAAGGTAGGTCCTTTACAAATTTTAAGGTAGTTCCCAAATTTTTTACTATATAACTTCTAACAAAAATTAAAAAATTAGGTAGGTCCTTGGTTACAGCTTATTGTTAACGTAAATTCGCCCCTGGTTACAGCCCCAAAATCGAAAAAAAACAACTTGGATATTAGAAACTCGATCAATCGATTTTAGAGGAAGATGAACGAGAGATTAAGGGGAGAAACTAACCGGTGAACGAAATGTAACAAAACTGCAGGAGGGTGCAAGACGGCGTCGGTAGAGAACGGTGCGGAGGGTGGATGACAGCGTGGGGTGACGGGTCGTGGAGGAGCTTGGTAGGGAATTGAAAATGGAAAAGGCACGGGGAGTGACATTGATGTCTAGGGCATTTTGAATTTTTGGTTTCCCTCTTTTATATATCTATGTTTACGTATATATGTTCGTGTATATAACTTGATCTAAATAGGCTAATATGTCAAATATTTCTATCTTATGCCAGGGTAGTTATACATAGTGTTTATATGTTCAAAATTCTACACGTAAAACACTAAAATATATAAAAAAATCGCTTTGCTCCTTGCAAATCCCTCGGAAATTTGTGAGGGTTTTCCTAGAGATTTTTGCGAGGAACTTACGAGAGATTTCAGACCTCGAAAATGCCTTGAAAATATCTCGCTAATCCGTCGTAAATGTGTTGGATTCAAATTTGTCGTAAATGTCTAGGAAAACTCTCGGAAACTTTTGCAAGGTATTCGATTTCCTCGGAAATTCCACAACTTTGCGAGGGATTTACGAGAGATTACATTCCTCGAAAATTGGTCACAAATTTCTAGCTAGTTTCTCACAAACGTGTATCATTCAAATCTGTTGTAAATTCCTTGGAATTCTCTCGAAAATTTTGCAAGGGATTTCAAGCCTCGCAAATCTCTCGGAATCTCCGGTTTTTCTAGTAGTGGCTGGTGGCTTTGTCCTCTTTCGCCACTATCGTGTAAACCCTCGATATTCTTTTTCTTCTTCGTCTGTGCTCTGTGGTTGCCCCTTACCGGTTGTTGGTCCAAGATTCAAGTGTCCAATAGTGAAGCTAATATAAACTCACACAATATGGTGGAACAAACATGTAGAAGATGAAGAACACACACTACACACTAGAACACACACTATATCTCATTCAAAGTTTACTGAATGTTAAAGCTTAGAATTCAAGTGTGAAACTTGAATTCTATATAAACAAACCAACTTACATAACTTACCCACAAGAATGGGTAAATATAAAAGAGACCATTAGTCTTTTACTATCTATTACTATTAAGCCAAACTAGCTAACAATAATAAATAATAAATACATCAATATTGAACACCACAAAATTAATGTGTCAATTTAAGGTAATCCAAAATAGACATACCGTTTTCCTGTTCTTTTGTGGGTTTCTGTTAAATCTGCGGTAAATGATGAACCCTTTAGTTTTAATACCAAATTATAGGATCAAAACTTCAAAAAACAAATAAAAATTTAAACTCTTAAATTGTTTCATAAACTGAAAAAACATAACAATCTCATTCTTAAGAATCTACATTTTTCGAATACAAAAACGGTATACAAATGGTCCTATTTATAGAATGAAAATGACGGTTATTTTCTGGCGGTTAACCCGCTTTTTCGGTGGCGGTTACAGATGGCAATTAACGTCCGCCCTTGTGTGTCTCAACATAGTACTTATACTGATGTTTACAATTTACAAATAATAATTTTACTAATAATACTAAAAGCTTTTTATTTAACAATTAATCCAACAGGTATATTGCGATTAGGTGTGAGTATTTTAACAAATTTTGATTTATTTACTTAAAATATTATATTGAGTGGATGGGTTAAAGTGGATGGATATAATTAAAACAAAACATAACTTTTGCTACATGAAATATAAATCACAACAGTAATAATAGAAAAACATTGTCATATAAGAAATATGTTTTACTAATATTTGTTAATTACAAGCAGGAACTATTATAGGTGCACTCACAAGTTTGAGCAAGGTTGCCTAGCTACCAAACAAATTCAAAAGACAGATGACGAGCCATCAAAGTATAGAATTAATTACTATGGGCGCCATACTTGCAAGAATTTATCAAGTACCCCCCAAATCATTTTGGATTCTTCAAACTCTAGCGATAATAATTCAGTCCTTACTAATTTCGAAACAAATACAACACTTGTTGATGGTAAACAAGTTGGCCCTTTCCCGATCATGAAACATACAGCTAAAGAACGGTTTTCTTCTTTAGGTATGAAACAGGACCAGGTTTCTTCTTCGAACGACAATGTACCATGGGATTTGGTCACAGGAGTTCCATCAGGACCAATGTCATCTATGATGTCTTCCGAGCTAGATCCAGAGGACGTGGTCTCTTCAGGGGTATTCACATCTCGGCCGTTCCTCGGCTATGGGATTGGAAGCAATGGTTTTGATGACTTTTCCTTTGAATTCTGTTATAGCTAGTTTTCTTTTGCTTTTCTATTTTCTACTTTGGTTTGTCATTAATATATATATATATATATATATATATATATAGGGGAGAGTTCCATTGAGAACCGATTTTAGTGCGAGAACCGCGAGAACCAATCTTAGCCGTTGATTTGATAAGTGGAATTCATAGATGGAGAGCGTGAGGGAATCAAGTGTGGCAGGGTGTATGTGAGGAATTCATGGGTGGACAATGACATTGAAAGAGGGGGAATTGGACGGTTTAGATTGGTTCTCGCGGTTCTCGCAATAAAAATGGTTCTCAATGGAACTTCTTCCAATATATATATATATATATATGGGAGAGTTGATTCGAGAATCGTTGTTAGTGCGAGAACCGCGAGAACCAATCTCGGCCGTTCCTCGGATATGGGAAGATCATGTATGGAGAGCGTGGAGGGATAAAGTGTGGCAGGGTGCATGTAAGGAATTCATGGGTGGGCAATGACCTTGAAAGAGAGGGAATTGGACGGCTCAGATTGGTTCTCGTAGTTCTCGCATCAACCGCGGTTCTCGAATGAACTTTTCAATATATATATATATATATATATATATATGCAATCTTCTTCTATGATGTGTATATTGCACGACATAACTTGGTGTTGTCCCTATTGTCTAATGTCGTCCATATTGTCAGGATTTCTTGTAGTGTTTGGTTTAAAAATTTGGTTGAACTTGGATATAATTTGATCTCATTAATATAAGAGGGATTGATAATTTTATTTCCAAACCTGTGTGCATGATTGTGTGATTTATGTGTAAATATAAGATTGAGAAATTTAGCTATAGGTCCAATAAAAATCTAATCAATTGTAAATCATGCATGTTAAGACCAATTATTGGTATCTGTTGACAGTGTTGAATCTACTTGAGTGTTAGTGTGAGTGTTAAACCTCTTAATTATCATCTTTAAAACTTTAGAATATCATTTGAACAATATTATTATGTAATATAGTTAATTAGGATTAATAAGTGTGTAACACACATTTTAGAATATGGGTCGGATGAGGGGGGCAGCACCACCGCGTGCCACCAGTGGCCGGTAACCACCACCACCAACCCCCGGCAACTAGCTACCACCCATCCTCTATATATAATGCAGTGTACAATAGATTTAATCATTCCAATTCAGTGCAAATTTCGATTTCATTAGTATGTATCTGCTGTGTTTTATTCATTTGCAACAATCATGCCAAAACCTTCAACATATGATTTATATCTTCTCCACAATTCTATCGAACAGTGACTCAGAAATGCGATTTATATATATACATTTCGAGAAAAGTAACTATATATAGCAATAATTGGAAAAGTGTAATATCTTATAAAAGATATATATACACATAGAAGATTAAACCAAATGGCAAAAAGAATGTAATTAACCGTTAAATGATCTACCAATCTATCTTAATTGTAGTTCTTCGATCAATGCTATCATTTTAATGAAATGATTTACCGTAGGGTTTTTCGGAGTGGGAAGTATAGTCTGATGAAGGTACAGCTATAATGACGCAGCAAGGCCGGTGGGAGCAAGCTACACTGTGGCATGTCGATGAGTAAATAAATGGCAGCCAAAGGAAGAAGAGATGCGGCTTGGATAAGTCGCCAAGAAGAAAATAGTGAGTTGGGAAATGAGAAATTGAAGGAGAAAAAAAGAAGGAATGATCGAAGATTGGCTGTGATATCATTAAATACTATAAGATCTCAATAGAATCGCTGTATGATAGATACAAAAGCTTTTTCCAGTGGTATCATGTAGTTATTAAGGTGATACTCTCTTTAAGAGTAAAGGGTCCACATCATATAGTTAATTAGGTGAAAGTGTATGAGTGCAACTTTTGGGTATTAAAATGATTTTTCTTACAATTTTTTGGAAAAAAGGACTAAACTTACAACTATAGATCAATAGTTAAGGACTATATGTGCAATTAACTATTTAGAATTACTTACCATGTGATTAAAGGTCTAGAGACCAAATCTGCCATCATTACAAAAAAGGTATTTGTTATAAACACTTCTTTGGTCATAATATACACGCTTTCAGTTGTGTATAAGTAAAAAGTCCACGCTTTATTATTGCGTAGAGAAAATGAATGTGACAAAATTTTAGCCTATGTTCACACAAATAAGCGTGGACTAATCGGTTAAATGTTTACAACTATAAGCGTTGACTAATCTCTTAAAAGTTTACAACTATAAGCGTGGAAAAGTCGTTTAAATGTTTACAACTGAAAGCGTGAACATTATGAGAAATGTCATATCTACAAGTGTGAACAAATTGGACAACACTTAAAAAAAAATTGTATCCACTTCAACACCAAAATAGCATCCAAAATCACAATTTTAACACCAAAATTGCAACCATACAATCAGAACAAATTAAGTATATCTACTACTAATTATAGCCAACATTTGATACATATATCACCTAATAAAAGAAAAAGAAAAAAAATATAGCATCTCTTATTTGCATTTTTTTGCCTTTTCACCTGAAAAAACATTTTAATATTCTCTTATTCCTTCTTTAAAATCTCCTGGTTGCTCAAAGCTTTCATTCCACCCTAATTCACACACACAATGAAACACCATTTATAATGGCAGCACCAAAATTTTTCATTCATATTCAGTTAACATATTCAGATTTTGCTAATTTAACAATAACACAGAATCATAAATGTTGAAGAATCACCTGAAACCTGAAATATGCGTGCTACTTTTCTCATAATTGTAGCTACTTCTTGAAAGAAAAAGAATCAGATAAGCAACTTACTGTTTTAAATGGAGTTTGGGAATAAGCAACTTCACTCGCAAACAATCAGTTAAGTAGCTTGAATAACAGTCCTAAACACCCTCGAAACTCCTTATTACTGTATCAACAGATAATGAGCAGATATGAAGACTGTAAGCAATCACAAACTTTTTAAGCATTTAACTTTGGACACCCAAATACTAAATTTTAGCAAAATAACCAGTTGCTCTTCAAAACATTCTTAACAGCAGCAAAATATTCTTAATAGCTCATAAACTAGTTGATCCCCAAAACATCAAGAAATGAGGAAAACAGAAGCAAAACATCATCAAAAGAACAACAGATTCAACAAAAAAGCAATTTGTAGCAATTAACAGCAAAAAAGAGGTCAATACAGCAGAAAAGGTGAAAATTTTACTAAATTGAACATCCTGCTATAAACTTAATAGCTAGGGATATATAGACTAACCATCTGTTTTAACTAATTAACATTAGTTTCCAAAATAACATAAATAACCCCATCCAACCCATAAACATATTTTTACTTATTACATGAATTTTGTGTTTATAACACAAACATATGTGGTTATATAGGGTAGAAAATAAAACTTGTCACATGATAATGCCTCTAATTGTTTCCATACATTGTCTACAAAAAAACCACAATTATGAGATGATATAAAAAAGTACAAATCAAGTAAAGAGCATAGTGAAAAAGTGTAATACCTGAAATGCGGTACTAAAAACTTGAAGCTCTCCTGTAAAGCCATCAATTTTCTGCTCCAGATTATGTATTTGCTTGTTTTGTGTTTCTATTTGCTTACTCTAAGATTCTATTACCTTACTTTGAGATTCTACTTTACCCAAGAGTACACGGTTATGATTTGTTAAAGAATCACTTCTCAATTTTCTTAAATCATAACTAAACTAAGTTATTTGAGATTTTGTAACTCCAGCCCCGTGACCATAAGCTCGCCCAGGTTTATCGCGACCCATAAGTTCCCTCATAACATCCTTTTCAATTTCAGATTGTGTTTCAGGATCAATAGATTCAAAATTCTCAGCATCTGAAATTATTTTTAAAATCTCTTCTCGTGCTCGATCCTAAAACAACGAAAGATTAATATACAATAAATACAAGAAACTCTTATGTCCAAAAACCCATTATTAGACTTAAAACTATTTTACATACCAATTTCATCACACCCTACTATATAAAAGAGAAACATTTATGAAATAACAAGAGTATTGTAAGCTATGTGTATACCATGAGCTCTCTTGACGAGTGAGTGACATATGACCCTTTTTTCATCAGATGTGCAATGTCATAGAATTCAATATCATTTGCTTCTCTTTTGTGTTTCATCTTCTGTACCATCAAAATTTTATTACAATACAAAACTATCTGATTATATATTCTACTTTAGGAAAAGATATTGAAGGAATAACAACACAATTTTTGATTCCCTATCTCTAGAGCACAAGTTTAGGTTCGGCCTCAGTTTTGAAACTTACAAATTCATCTTTTTTTTGTGCATAGCTCATGGCACCAGTTGTATGAATATGAACTTGGTCAGCTCTTGCTTTCTTCCCATATTGTGATAGTTTCTACATTTCAATTGCGTGAAGCTCATGTTAGTAAAAGTAGATTCTTGAACTGAAGAACATTAATACCTTTGATATCGGTGCTCTAAGATTGCTCTTGTACAATTCCCATTGGCGATCGACAAATTTGGATGGTGCTTCCACTAAATCAAGTCCACGCAAAAGTTCTTCTTCTGTAGTGTCTCTTGTGCACCATGATTGCCCATGTTATTAGCTTCATCTAGTTTATTGGCAACCATTCGAAATATCTTTTTTTTAATCTATGTTTCTGTTAGTGCATATATGGTCACACATTAAGAAATGCACTCCTTATTTTGATGATGATAAAAATACGCACAAGTAATATTATTGCTTATCAAATTTATTCATATGTTTATATGCTACATTCTTTAAAGATCAACAAACCTAAAATTAATGATCAAGTAAAGAACAAATAATTGAAGACTTCAATTCAACAAGAAAAGAAGAAATCAAGATAAAGAAACCTTCACGGTCTATCCCACGGTCGACCGTGAATCAACCGTCGCTGCTCAGCTCACAACTCTTAAATATTGTTCTTCTTCAAGTCAACCGAACTCGTACTCAACAAGTGAAGATGATATCTTCAAAGCCAATGACGAAGATATCTACAAACAAGAGTTCGAATTATATGAGCTTACAAATAAAAAATCAAATAAGTTTAAGTCTTTATAAAATTATTTTTATAAAAAGTTTTATAAAAATGGACAAATTTTTTATAAACTTATTTGTGTTGGTTGAATTAATCTATGACTTCCCATTTTAGCAAATACCAAACACAATCCCAGTTTGAAACAATACACAACCATATTTAGCAAAGGAATCTCCCAAAGGGGTAAAATTCCAACATGCTTTGTGTATTGGTTTCCAAACTTCCATTTTTGTGTTTAAATTCAAACATTAGAAGTATGGGATCAACCAACCTTTTGAACATATACTTTTCAGTTGATTTTTATGGTAAAAATTAGTTGAGTGTGGTTTTAAATAAAGTCGACCGTGAGATGTCTGGACAATTTTTGAGCTCACTCCTTTTTCCTTATTTAAACCAACTCAAACCTCATTCATTACTTACCTCTTGCACAACAAAAACACAGAACATATATTCATATCTTGTGAGCTCATATACTTTGATATTATTCAATCTTTCAAGATCAAGATCCAAGCAAGAGTGAAAGCCATCAAAGTTCAAACATTACAACATCATTCATATATATTGTAATAGTGTAAGGATCAACTCTACCCTTCCAAATTAGAGTGAAGTAAGGATCATCTCTAGCTTTTAGAATTAGAGAGAAGTAAGGATCAACTCTAGCCTTTCAAATTAGAGTGAAGTGATGATCAACTCTAGCCTATAGAATTAGAGTGAAGCAAGGTTATCTTTACCTTATTTGCAAGTTTGAAGTGTTAATTCTTGCAAGTGAAAAAGAGAAGTGTAAAAGGTTTATCTCTACCTTCAAAGAGAGAAGCTAGTGGATCAAACTCTTGGTGGGTGAGGCCAAGGAGTGAATGTAGTGCAAGTTTGTTAACACTTGCATGAACCACTATAAATCTCTTGTCTTCTACTTGGTGATATCTCTCTCTCTACTCTCTTTAAATTCTTGCATATATTAGTTGTGTTGCTATAAGCTACAATATTATTCTTTATAACACAACTTACAAATTTTATAAGTGCAAAAATTGGTAAACTAAGTAAAAGAACCTATTCACCCCCCTCTAGGTTCCAACTGTTTCAATGTCTGAAACTTGTCATCAAAAATGGCAAAAATGACTTTGTCAACTGTATCACTTTGAGGTGAGATGAATTTCCGCTGTCAAAATACAAACAAATGATATACAAAAAACATTAATAACTAACTTATTGTGAATAAAAATGAAATTGCATTATAATAATGAATGAAAATACCCGAAGCTCTCCTAAAAGCCTAACACCACAACATGCTTTAGCTTGTGGCCAGTCTCTAGCTTCCGGGGGGGGGGGGGGGGCACAACTTAGGTTGTTTTAAAAGCAAGGTCATGAATCTTGTGCATACACCTCCAACAGCTTTAATTGGTTGACCAAATTCATTAACATGAACTAAAATATTTTCACCATTATTTAGCTTATATACATCTTTTACTCTCATCTTCTGTGTCCTAAGAATACTCCCTTGTGCATCTAAAAATGCATTGAATGAGATAATGATAGCCGGGAAAGAGCTTAAAGTAACAATATATTTATACTAACCCGTTATTTCAACCTCAGTCAACAAATTCATCTCATTATCAATAGGTAGATCTTCATCATGATCAGAATTAGCTCCTGAGGACGGGTGCAAAATAGGCTGAAATGAAGGTTGAGATGATGACGTGGACTCATGCAAATTAGCTTCAAATGGAGTTGATTGAAATGATGATGATGGTTGTTGAAAATTTGGCTCGTATGTAATTTGTTGAGATCTTAGAGATTTAAATTGAGTAGAATATGTAGATAAAGAGTTTTGGTGGCTAGTGGAAAGAAAATGTGGTGGAATGGGAATTTGAGAGGAAGATGAAGGTTGAACAAAACTTGGAGCATAATTTTGAGTATGCTTCTTTCTAAATCGTTGCATCGTTGTTTTAGATCGAACATCTTCCAAATCGACACCTGCTTTAATAAAACAAAAAAAAAACACAATTCCAAGTGGTTTTTAAAACGTTAGTGAAATTATCAAAGTTTCAAGAGGTTGTAAAAGTAAATTTTATGACATAAGAAAGTTGAAATTCATTTTCAAATTAGATACATCAGCAATAATTCAAACATTTCAAACAATTTGGATGGGAAAACTATAGACCATCTTCTATTTCGATGTCTGTCATTTGCCAGTGTGGCGCCTCATTAATATCATCAATTATTGGAAGATTATACGGCACGCACTCGGTGTACAAGTCGTCATCATCTCTATTTACATTGCTCCCTATGTCATATGTATCCCTTGGCTTAGTCATAATTACATGTGACCATCCAACATCTTTAAGATCATCTATGTAGAACACTTGTCTTGCGTGAGAGGATATTATAAAAGGATCATCTTTCAATGCACCGGTGTGTATCAACTGCCTAGAAAAATTTACAAGAGGAAACTCATATTTATCTTTCTTTAGCCCCTTTGAAGGTCGATTATCCACCAAATCATAATGGAAAAGCACAACTTTAAATCCACCAAAAAATTCTAGCTCAATGGTGTTGGTAAGTTTGCCATAATAATTTCCTCCCTCAACTTCCACAACAACCCCTGAATTCTGGGTCTTTCTAAACTCTTCACGCCTCTTCGTAAGAAATCTAAAACCATTGGTGATGAACCCTTTATATTGCTTAGTAACGGTGCTTGGACAAACAGCAAGGGATAACACTTCTTTATCACATTTATTGCTTTCTAAGAATGGAACTTGTTGAAGCCACCATGAAAATTCTTCAACAAGCAATTTCTCCATTTTCTTTAAGTCCATTGGTTCCTTCATTTGAGATTGTTATTCACCCAGAAAGCGACTACAAAATATATTATAAAATATAAAAGAATATAGATTCTTATAGTCTATGATGCACAATCTATACTAAATATAATAAATATTGAAAAGGATACTTACTCACTGAATGGTTGAATCTTAGTATGATTTAGTAACACATAACAATGTGCTTGAGATAAGGACTTTTTATCAAATGTGAACTTTTTATACACATATTTAAATGTTAATTTTTTGTTTATAATTGATTTTATGATATTGTACACACTTATAACTAAGAATAATTTATACACTTATATTAATTGTTTGAAAAAAATCAAAGAAAAATCCACACCCTCACAAAACGTGAAGAAAAATACGTGGACAGTTAAACCTTTTGTTGTAGTGCATATTTGGTGGCACGCTTCTATCTTGTGATGTTTATTACCTAAAATGAAGTGAGTACATGATTTTTCTAATAAATATCTCATCTGACGTTGAAACTAATATTATACATTTATAGCATCTTTAGTACTTAACATTATAGAATTCCCAATATCGCGCATGTAAAAAAAATATGGGTTTAACTTATTAATATATTTTTAATTTGTCTGTTTTAATGTTATTTCTATTCAAGTATCAAACTTATCGATCTTTTTATGTAAATAATACCTAAAACTTACCTTTAAAATTATCAAGCCTGGTGTAGTAGGTGCTAAGCTGACATCTATGACACATGTTAGTGTTACATGACAGTGATATGGTGATGACGTGATTGAGTGTATGTTTTTTCTTTTTTTATAAATAAATAAATAAAAATAAAATAATAATAATAACGTACGACAACAACAACTAGATTGTTTCATGAAATCAAATTTCATTCATCAATTCATTATTTATTCACTGTTCTTGAAAACAAGTTTCCATCCATAGATTCATCATTTGTTCAATATTCATGGGTTTACGATTCAAAGGCGCGATCTTTGAAGAAACATTCCTGTTTAGATTTGAATGGTTTATAACTATAATTTTAAATTTATGATTTCATCGCAACAACATCATCCATGTTTGGCTAAATAGGTTCATTTTCATGTATGTGGCGATTAGAATGTTTTGGTTCATTGTCATGACTATTTAGGTTTGTTGATGCTTGTGTGATTAATGATTAGCGTTTTTGTTGTACACGTTTAGGGTTTAAATTTGTTATCGATGCTCAAGTTATCATTGGTCAATGTTAATCTGCAGATGTTGTTTTTTTCAAATTCAGGGTTTCGATTTAACATTGGTAAGTTAGGTTTAGTTCTACGACTTAAGGTTAGGGTTGAGATTTGTTTAATTTGTTTTTTCATTTATTTAGATTCAGATCTATACTTCATCTGCATACCATACAATCATTTCACTGGTGTTCATAATCAATTTCATCAATAGCCGTTCACTAACTTCAAGATTTAGATATTTTAGATCACAAACATGTAGCTTTTTGTTTAAATTTTGAGTTTTGATTCTTAATAGATGTTCTTCGAATCATGATTAAAATATACTTAACTAATACTTAAACGTTAGAGATTCATTTCTTTAAATGAATGTTTTTAAATTAATAAAGATAATGGATCTTTTTAAATGAATGAAGATAATGGATCTTCGCGCTAACAACGGTTCTCGCAAGAACCCTCCCTTATTAAGTTATATATTAAATGAAACGTGACATACTATTTTTGGAAGAGAGAAACTTTTAGTTTGCATATTAAATAATATATATATTTGTTGAATAAACAGTAACATTTTTTTGTAGTGCAAATAATATTTTATATAATTGAAAATGTTATTTTAAAACACAAACTGCTACAGATAGAGTGGCAATCAAGGTTTTTTTTGTGAATATCTAAGATTAGTGTTCGATTCTTTTTTTTTTACGGCAAACAATATTTATATATCATAATTCAACCATCGTACAAGTACACACAAATACTCAGATACAAGCACAATACATACATACCGCGATCATAAACTTAGGACACATCTCTATAACGCAACACATCAACACTGAACGATACTGCTCCAAGAGTCCACAAGCGTAACACTGTAATATCAGTTCCTCAGCATAGTCCATGACCATCCCAACACGAACAACACTACAAACCCTCAAGTGAAACCAGTAGCTTGAGCAGAGTAGTATACTCCATAGCTATCAAACATAAGCGGGACTCCAACAAATAAACATATCTCATACAGCAGGGCTCACGATACCCCACCCGCCAAACACAACATTGGGTCTAATGTTACTTATAAGACTCATAGCATATTCGGGGATAAGTAACAACCAGACCAAAAAACCCTGAAGCACATCAGGGTTCCTAAATATAAGAAGATGATAAGCATACCTCCCTCCACTCATACATAGCCCATGAATCGAATCAATCCAAAACCGCACAAAGCTAAGAAAGGATTCTGTGGCTCAATGGGTTTAACATGGAAAGGAATTGCCCCGGTCACCCCCGCCCCCTCCAAACCTCCTCACACCACATGCACTCCATTACACACCCCTTATAACTCCACATCCTAGGTTTGCCTCCCCTCATTACCAGGCCACTACCATAACCGCCCACCTAGCATCAACCCAACCCCCAGCCCCCAAAAAAGGTACCTGCCCCTATACGCAACTCCATGCCAGTCATATGGCACCAAAGGCATAACATCGTCCCACTATCCCGAATAATACTGAAGACTGCCGCAAAACAAAACTCTAAGGCTTGAAAGAAGGATTTGCATCGGCTAGCACAAAGATGGCCTAGCAAATCAAAGGGTTTGAAGTGCCCCCCTTATCACACCAGGTAAACAAAGTGCAACCTCCTGCACCATAACAGGCCCCACATACTAGCCTATGACCATGGCCACGAGACGTAGAAAACAATGTGTACCGTGTATGCAACCAGTAGTGCCACCAAAACTCCAACAAAAGACGTATGGCCACATCCACTAAAACCTACCGTTCTACCCTTATAACAGCCATCCCACCCACCCGAAAAAGCCCCGTACCTGATAAAAGTCCCCCAAAATAGGAAGAACCCCCCACTACCCAAGAGACACGAATACTCCACCAAATGAAAAGAAGACCAACTCATACTTACTCTCACCCAAGTAGACTTTGCCCTGGATAGGTGCTCACCCACCATATGAAACAGTGACCACACACACTACTCTCACCCATATAGCCATCGCCCTGGATACATAAATACTCACCCACCCACTTATCATCCCAACCTCACTTGCAGATAAAATATATAGCCCATACTGATACATAATCCCCTAATACAGTGACCACACACTCTTCACGCCGCCCACACTTATACAGTGACCACACACCCACACACACTGAACGTCCAACCTCTCTTACTCTGATAAATATTAACCCACACTAAAACTACATACCCCTTAGACAGTGACCACACACACCCTTACACTCCCACTGGAACCCATTTTTTACTTGAATAGCTCCCACCCGTGGCTCTTTCAACTGGTCTACCCGTAGGGTCCTGCAAAACCAACAAAAGCTAGGCCCTTGCAAGGTTAGCGAAATCACACCAAATCACACACACACAGCCTGACCTCACACCCACACAATCCACAAAGACACTCTACTCGCTCCCTTCTTAGCCAGAACATCTGCCTCCCTATTCAGATCTTTAGGCAGATGCTGAAATTCACAAGCCACAAAGTGTTGGTCCCGAATGGATACTACAACAACAAATGTTTGTAGAAGGGGGGGTTGAATACAAACTTTAGCAAATTAAAATTTAAGTGACACACGGTTTACTTTTATATAATTCTAATTGATGTAAATCAAGAATTACATGAACTAGATGCGGAAAATCTAAGTTCAATAAAAGGTGGCAACTAAATTCGTCTTACACATAGACTAAGCTAATCCTAAACAACTTATGTTTAAGATGTTCAACACATGAACAAGTTTGTTACACTGAAAGTAAAAATGCTAACTCTTCTAATTCTCAACAGATGAGATTTCAGTGTTCAACTCTATCTATTCGCATACTTAGCATGTTTCCATGCATGAGTATATATAAGCAAAGTGGTGTCCGGGTTGATGAAGAGAGAAGGAGACAAGGTACTTGGTTTAATAATATTATAATAGACAAAGTTAGTGGGTGGAAGGTAAGTTAACTTTACAAGCAAAGTGTGTAAAGTAAACATACTTTTCAGTAAGGAGTTTACCCACTATCTATTATTATATTATTAAAGTACTACCTTTATTTCTTGGGAGAGTAAACTTCTCTTTCCATGCTTGCACTTTTATCAACACCATGATTTCTGAAGATTTGACTTTAGCAAGTATAGAGTTGCCAACCATACTTAGTTGAAGCAGCATATCTTCGAGATCTTCTCTTCAAAAATATCTTTTTCCTTTTCCAGGGGATAAAGATCTATCCTTTTTGTCTCTTTACAGATACAAAAATTGCTAAGTACTTTTTACAAAGAAGTATCTTAGGCATAATAAGAACAACACATGTTCTGCCTTTGACTAAAGAAAATATTACATAGAAAAACTATTAACTGAGATATAGAATAATAACTCAGCTAACAGACACTGAACTGCAAATGTAATTTTGCTCAGCTAAGGATAAATGTGAAAGACTAAGCTGACTAGAATTGCTCAGCTGATCGAATTGCTTAGCTAAAAACACAGATCATATTACAGCTAATAAACTAGTCAAACTAAACAATCATCCGATCCCAAGGGCTCAGCTGACCATTTGTGTATGATCAGCTTATAAAGGAAAGATTGAATAAGCAATAAATACCTTATCTGACAGATGGGAGGCATCAGCTAATCAATGTGATTGTGTCAGCTGATCCTTGATAGCTCAACTGATCTTGAAACTTTTCTCAGCTGATGGTTTTGAACCATCAGCTGATCCATTGTAGATCCTCAGCTGATGCTTCTTGACTGATCTTTTCCTCTCAGCTGATCTTCCTGAAGCTTGTCCTTTAGCTGATACTCAGTGTTCAGCTGACACTTGTTTTCTTCAGCTGACACTTCTTACTTACAATTTTCTTTAAGTCTAACATGAGAAATAACACATGTTTTTCATTTATCTAAGTCTAAACTGAATATGTGGTCTTGTTAACATCAAATCCTATTTTAATTAATAGAAAGGTTTGATTTAGGTTTGATATTGCTATCTCCCCAACACAAAGCACTTAGACAAACTACTGATTCTACCTAGCACCTCTCTCACCTCCAATGGAGGATCCACTGTACTATTGACAATACTAACCACTGCACTAGAGTCCGAGAACACCTTCAGGAGGCCTATATCTAACACCCTATTACTCCTCAAAACTAACAACCTGTAAAACACAGCTTCCATCTCAGCTTGTAAGGGGGTGCACAATGATATAGGTTTAGAGAAAGCCCCAATCACAGACCCACATGACCCCTCCCTGAACACCCCTCCGATACCAGCTCTACCATCAGCCCCCGACACTGAACCATCTATATACAAGGCTAAACTCTTCCCTCCCGTCCCGAAAGCACCATCACCATGCCATGACAACAGATTTTCTCCCCTCATCACCTCAACTGGTCTAAAGCACAAATCTAGAGAAGATCCTGCTACCTTTGGCCACTTCGCATAGCACCACTGTCCAACTCTTAGCCATATCAAGTCAACCATCCTTTCAATCCCCATTTGTTTATTATTAAACACTACATTATTTCTCTCCGTCCATATAGTCCACAACACACCATACATTACCAACATCCATACTTTCCTAATCCACTTCCCATCGCACAGCTTGGGCCACACCTCAACTAGTCCTACTATGTTCCTAGGCGTTACCCATGAAATACCTACCCCACTTGTCACCCTCGACCAAACCTCCCAAGATTTACTACAATGTAACAGCAAGTGTTTTGTGGACTCCCTACACCCCTTACACAGCGGACACACATCTTCATTTTTCCTCAACACCCCTCTCCTAACTAACTCCGACCTAGTTGAGATACTAGTCCATGACGCTTGCCAAACAAAAAGATGGACCTTAGGTGGACCCCAATACTCCCAAACTTTTGCAACACCATACACCCCATCTTCCTCGCTGGCTTTATTCAGCAAGCTACTTACTGAAAATTCGCCGCTACAATCAAACTTCCAAATCACCCTATCTTTCTGATGTTTCCGCAGGCACTTGGATGACGCACACATTCTCACTCAAGCGCCTCTTCACCTCCTCCCGTGATGCTTTCAATTGAAAACCCATATCCGCAATGATCCCCAATATCCTCTCTGCTTCATCATCAGAGTTCACCTGTCTGCACTAGGCTCACTGCCCAGCTCCCCGGCCTCGGCCTCCTTTCTCTTACTCTTACCTTTAGATGAACCCTTGCTCACTTTACTCTTTTTTGTTTTCCTAGAACGCTCCCCTTTCCTACCCATTTTATAATCAAAAGCCAAATCAATTCAATCCTCCGTAGACAAATTCCTATCTTGTAATAACTCTTTTCTCTTTGCTTCAAAATCTTCTTCAGACACCATTTTCTCAACATATATTTTCCCCGCATCTATTTCCCCATACACCCTATCGCAATCTTGAAATAGTTCGTGAATTTGAACATTAACTAGGCTCTCTTCATTATTAAAATCGACCTCAATTGGCCCAAACTCTTTTTCCAACCCATCCTCTTTTCCCAGTCCACTACACTTGTCACTATCAAAATTAATATCCGGCCCAACACCAAAATTCTTGTTGACTTCACTTTCTGACCCAATCGGCCCACCCTCCTCATTTTCGACAAGTCACTCAACATCCGCTTTCTTTACATATCCATTTCCATCGCTGACCGTATTTCTCCTTTCCATTTGAATATTGATGTTAAACAGGTCAGGTTCAGATTTGGATGAAGGATTTTGGCTGTCCAAAAGATTTAAAGTATCTGGGCCGTTTAACACAAGAAAATTCTCTTGCCCATTACCATTTAGAGGGCCCAATGATGACTCATTTAGGTTAAAAATCGCATCGCCTACCTCCCTAGTACGTAAAACAAATTCCCCAGTACCAGAATCGTGGACCCTATCCTCCTTCACCGATTCATCTTCTTTACTGCCCTCGAGAGCTGCAAAATCGACCTCGATGCAGGTCTCATTGCTTTTCCTAGGTAATTCGCAATCATCACTAATCGTCTGTACAACTTCCCTAGCAGTCGTAGGACCCTCGCCAACGGCAACTGGAGAGACCACGGCCGGCGACTAGTTTGCCTCCCTCACCGGCGAGCCGTAAACCATTTTACCTCCATCGACCTTGTTTCCAACTTCAGTATCCAGAATCCGTTTTTCCGGCGAAGACCGTTTCCCAACCTCCTCTGATTTCGTCTTACTCCTCTCAACAGAAACCGGCGAAGACCCATTTGTATCCCGTATGCTATCCTTGCTAAATCCAGAACTTGATGAAGAGACAGTCGGTAAAAACCCGGACGCACCATCATCGAAGGTAAATATTTTGAAAGCTTTATTGTCAATCTCAACATCCACGAACAGCGGTAATTCGGCACTGGTTGTCCTAATTAGAAACCTAGCCATGTCCAATCTACGTTTTTCTTGTGTGTTTTTGTCAAGCATGATAAACGAGCCCCATAGGCTTGCTAAGCTTGTGAAAAAACGGATGTTGAACGCATGAAGTGGGATACATTCGACCCGAACACACTTCAAGATGCTACCATCTATGTATTCATCGGACCATGGCTTAATCCATTTAAAAATCTCCCCTACCTGTTCACTTTTGTTTACAACCAAATCAATGAATTCATTCATCTCCTTGATGTTCTCGAAAGTAAACAGGAAAAGCCTACCCCCCATTGTTCTAGGCGTAAAATTGAACCTACTGGCCAAAATAGATACTTTCTCCATAGCTTCCGCAGCCCCCGAAGCACCCGTTAAAATGGATTCCTCAATCTCAACCACTGCTGAACGTTGTAATCACTGGTTCTCTTCAACGTCAGACTTAAATCTGAAGCTCGATCTAATAGATTTCAGTTCTCTTTTGCTGACCTGAGGAGTCACAAAAACACTACGTGCTGGTAAACCTGGGTCGTTTAACTTCTTGTCATTTCTAATAGCATCCTTGCGTCCCAACATCGCATCCTTAAATGTCAGACCATTCCTCCTGGTTGCTGAAGATCTAATATTCTTGTTATACTGCATGCTGTTGTTGTTGTGATGAATTACACGGTTATTACTTTGCCCGGGTATGCGTTTTCTTTCTCTAGATTTACCAATGACTTCTTTGAAATCACCAAAGAACTTAGCTGATAACCTTGTCCATATCTCTTCTTCTCTTCTGTGTTTCTGGAACCTAACAAAACCATATCCTTTACCTTGACGGTTTGGGATTCTTGACAGATACACATCACATAAGTCACCTTCTTGTTTCATCGTGTTCCACATGTCCCTTGCCTCCCACCTGTCCAGAAAGTTTGAGACGTAAATTGAGTAGCAAGAATCATTACCGATGATCTTCCTGCCCTGACCGTCTTCACGAATCTGTGAACCGAACCTCCATCGACCGATTGCTCTTTCAGAATCCTTCCCGTGCTGCTTCGTCGTCGATACTTGCCTGACATTCTTTTCCGATGCTGCACCCTTCACCCGCCACTCTCTCTCTCCTCTCTCCATAAATTTAAGTTTAATCTAAATCCGATTAGTGTTCGATTCTTATATGTGTTTTTTATTATTAATTTTCTTTTAGCCCATTTTGTGCTATAAACATTTTTTATTTCTTATATAATGGATCTTAGTTTATTAGATTTTTTTGCTTGAGTTTTTGTAATATTGTTCCCAATCCTTGCTTCTTTTATGATGTTTTTGTTCTTTTCTATCTTTCTTTGATGAATTCTTATTTGTTTATTTTTTATTTTTTTAGAATTTATTCCTCAAAAATAGAATAGTTCTATTTAATGTATTGTTTTCATAAAATTACTTTTAAAGATTAATATTACTAAATGTTATCTTATAAGTAATTATAAAAACCAAAATTTATATTGATTTGATTTTGAAACAGCATAAGAATTCTTTAAAGTAAAATTTCACCATTTTCACAATCATAACTTTTTGGATCTATTTGTTTTATTTAAAGTATTTGTGTTTGAATGTTAGCTTTTATGTATTATATGTACTTATTTTCTTCCGGCCGTGACATCTCGTTAGAAAATAATAACGAAGATATAAAAACATACTTTTAAGGAACAAATTATATAAAAATACAATTAATTTTATTTTAGTTATTATTGTATACAACTGAATTTTTATTATAACCAATACAATCAATTGCTTTGTATAATAGATTTTATTTTAGTTATTATTGTATACAACTAACTTTTTTTATTATAAACAAGGGTTAAAGTCATTGAAGATAAACGTGCTTTCACCCATGTTCTTTTTTTTTGAAAAGCAACATATTACCATTACCATTACTGCACCAAAAGCCAACCAGCATACACAACAGTTTGAACATGGCTTGTTTTGCAAGATGCAAAACTCACTGAAAACCTATAAACTATCTCAGCTACCCAACATTACTAAAGCATACGTCAAAAGAACAGTACATCAAAACAATCAACTTAACACGAATGAGGAAATCTCAACCAGTCTGCAACCGAGCCTGTCGATTGTCTTGATCTATGCTTTGTCCAGGCATACGTTTGTTGCTGAAAATCCGTAAAGACTGATGCGCAATCCTTTTTACCTTGTTCGAAGACCTCTTTATTTCGGTTTCTCCACAATGTATACAAAAGAGCCCATTTTATCGAAGTCCATTTTTCTCGTGTCCTTTCCCCCGCACTATCGATGATTTGCTGATTCAAAATTGATTCCACAGTGTTTCCAGGACTGAAATCAAAGTTTCACCACCTAAACAGCTCTTCCCAAACCTTCTTTACGCCCGAACAAGTCACCAATGCATGATCTATTGTTTCGATGTCCTCATCCAATCTTGGGCATCGGACTGAGTGCATATCTAACCCTATACTATTGAGCACTGATCTAGCCGGAATTCTTCCTTGTTTCAGTCTCCATATAAAGATCGATACTTTCTTTGGCAATACCTTTATCCACTCCGTCTTTGTTTCATTCCAATCTGTTTGAAGCAATTTTTCATCTATTAACTGTCGAAGAGCTTAAACTGTGAACGCACCCCCATTATCCAACCGCCAGACAACTTTGTCTTCTTCCTCCGCTATCGGTTTCCTATCCCTTATCCTGCTTAACAGTCTATCAAAATTTCCTAACTCTCTGCCTCGTAAATCTCTTTTCCAACTCCAATTCCACGCCCATTCCCCATTTAAAAAACTACCTTTGTCTTTTACCATTAAATCCTTGTTTGTTTCTAGTCGGAACAGTCTTGGGCATTCATCGCAAAGTCTTGCATCTCCCAGCCATCTCTCCTTCCAAAAGTCGATTGAGTCGCCTTTACCCAGATCCTTTCCTATTGAATTTTTAAAGTTTATACCAATTCTTTCCACTTGTCATCCTGCTTTTATGATATTACTCCACGTCGTATCTCTTTTCCACTTGGTATCTTGGTCTTCTAGGCCTCTTTCCTCCCCGTATATTCCTTTGACAACTCGAACCCACAATGCATTGTCCTTCTTCTTGAACCTCCACCACCATTTGCAAAGCAGACTTAGATTCGCACCTGCAAGAGAACCAATTTGCAAACCCCCCCGCCCATAAGAACCCTGAGTTTTATCCCAATTTACCCAATTAACACCCGACCACCCATCCCCCCTACCCCAAAAAACTCTCTTCTCACCTTCTCTAAACTGTTAAACACACCTTTCGGAGCCCGAAACAAAGAAAACGCATACAGAGGAATACTGCTTAAAGTTAATTTTACTAGAGTTAACCTGCCTCCTATCAAAAGAGATCTTGCTCTCCATTTTCCAAGCTTGCCTCTGACCTTTTCCACTACCCCTCCCCAGTTCTCTATTAAGCTCATACGAAGCCCAATAGGAAGACCCATATATTTAAACGGAAAGCCCTCAACACCACATCTTAACACATCTACCCATCCCCGAATTAGATCATCACTGATTCCCATCCCGATTATTTTACTTTTATGAAAATTGATTTTTAAGCCTGAGGCCCATTCAAAGCATCTCAATGTTTTCGTAAGATTTGTAATGTTTGTCGTTTCCCCTTTCAGAAGAAAAGAATATCGTCTGCATATTGAAGGTGCGACACCAACACCTTCTCTTTACCCACTTCGATCCCCTGGAATAATCCTTTGCTGATCGACTCTTTTAAAATTACATTTAACGCCTCTGTTACTATCACAAATAAAAAAGGCGACAATGGGTCTCCATGCCTTAGACCCCTCGACACTTTAAATTCCTCCGTAGGGGACCCATTAACAAGAATTGAAACTTTACTTGATGACAAGCAAGAACTTACCCAATTGATCCATTTTACCCCGAATCCCATACTTCTCATAGTGTCAAATAAGAAACTCCAACTAACATTGTCGTACGCTCTTTCAAAATACACTTTAAAAGCAAAAGCAGCACAATTGTTCTTCTTTTTTGCCCAATCAATTACTTCATTTGCAACTAACACACTGTCTAAAATATACCTTCCCCGAATAAAAGCATGTTGTTCTTTGCCAATGATTTTATCTATGATCTTTTGAAGACGCATAGCTAGAACCTTTGTCACTACCTTATAATAACTCCAAATTAGACTAATAGGTCTATAATCGTTTAAAAGCATCGGGTTAGCCACTTTAGGGATCAAAGATATAAACGAAGAATTACACCCTTCACTAATTTTTTAATTTTCCCAAAACCAACTTAAGCTTTCTACAAAATCGACTTTTAAAATAGGCCAAAATTTCTTTATGAACCTGAAGTTGAAGCCATCTGGTCCTGGCGCCTTTGAGCTCCCGCAACTTCTTACAACCATCCAAATCTTCTCTTCTCCAAATGGGGCTTCCATTGCGTCAGCTTCTACCTCCGATAGTTTCTGAAATCGATCACTGCTAAAGCTTGGTCTGCCATTCGTTTGTTCCGTGAATCTGTCTTCAAAATATTTCTTTGTTTCTTTCTTAATTTCTCCCGGGTCCTCCGTCCAAACAGCATCCACCGTTAAACCTTTAAGCTTATTTTTTCTTTCGCGATATTTGATGGCAACGTGAAAGAACTTTGAATTTTCGTCCCCCTCTACATTGCACTTGATTCTCGCCTTTTGTTTTGCCATTAGATTTTTCTTTCTCTCTAATTGCAGCCACTGTGATCTAGTTTGTTTCCATTCCTCGATTTCTAATTCTGTTAACGTCCTGCTCTCTGCTTCTTTTTCCAATTCGTCCACTTTCTTAGCCTTCTCTTTTAGTTCCTTATCCATCCTCCCGAATTTCTCTGCACTCCAAACTTTAAGAGCCTCTTTTACATTTTTCATTTTGTCTCGAAGTCTCTTATCAGGAACTCTAGAACTGACCGGCTTTTCCCAGGCATTTTTTACTACCTCATCGATATCCTTCTCTTCTAACCATGCATCAAAAAAGCGAAAAGGGATTGGTCCAAAATTTGATGATTTTTCTTCTAACATAATCGGGTTGTGGTCCGAATATTTTCTTTCTAAGGTGTTTACCCCCAAAATTTTCCAACTATCGTAGAACTTCTCCGATACTAGGAATCTGTCGAGCTTGCTAAATTTTCTCCCATCATCAATTACCCTGGTAAACCGCTTACCCCCGATAGGCACGTCTATCAGCTTGTTTTCTGTTATAAAATTATTGAACATTGTTGCACCTGATTTACTGAACTTTGAATTTAACATGTCCTCTTCATGTCTAACCTCATTAAAATCCCCCCACAAGACCCACTCTGCTTTTGTTCTCTGCATGAGCAATTGAATCCTATCCCACAACTCCTTTCTTTCTCTTTCTCCTTTAGGCACATAGATATTAACACAGCCAACTAAATCATCTTTGCCATTCCAAAAACCGAAGACCGCTAAAAAGCCATCGTCCTCAATACAGTGTAACTTTGAGAATTCGTTTTTGTTCCATATTGTGATGAGGCCCCCTGACCTCCCTGACGGTTTCTTCTCTAGATAATCCACATCATCGTAACCCCAAACCGATCTTATAACTCTATCATCTATATGATTCAACTTCGTTTCCTGGAGACCCAATATTGAAGGTTTTTCTTTTCCACATATTTGAAAAATCCACCCTCTTTTGTCCTCCGACCCCAAGCCTCTAATATTTAGAGAAATTATCTTCATTAAACTAAAAAACCAACGAAAACTAACCTTCAGAATAGAATCACACTACTCTGCTTTACTCCTGTTTCCCCAAGAAAAGCCTAATATTTCTCCATGTTGCTTTAGGCTTTCCTGGCTCTCCGAAGCTGAAAACTTGAGAATATCATTCTTCATCTGTTTCTCTCTATCATCTCCATTACCTCTCTGGATTGAAGTAATGTCTTCGACCGATCTCTGTGATTCTCTACTTCTCCCTTTTTCTTTTGTTCGTTGACTTTTGTTTCGAGCCATCTGTTTGAAAAGATGCAGGCTTCTTTTCCCTTGTCTAAGACCATTTGCCCCTTTTCTCTCTCGATCCTTTAGCTTTTTGGGTTTCGATCCTCCTTTTGCTACTTTCTCCCAGGTCTCCTTTAATTTTGTCTTTTTCCCCCAACCGATCCTCCTCTTCTGTGACCTTTCTTTCTACCTGATTTTCTCCGTCAACACCATCCCTAGGTACTGCTGGTTTATCACCTTCCTTTTCTTTCCCCAAAACCTTATCTTTTTTGTCTTTTATTATTTTCTTTGCTCCAATCTTTGACCCTGTTTTGTTTGCAATCGAATACTCCATCTGGATAAGCCCAACTTCCTGGCCCACTTGATCCACTTCCTTTAAATATTCCAAATTGCGTCTTAATTCTGTTTCAGGCCCATTTCCATGAAGCCCCTTTTTGACTAAACGGGCCTCACTCTGGAAATTCTCCTGTATCATATCGTACTGCTTATTAGACTCTGCATTGTCACTCTCTGGGTTTTGTGGGCCACCACATGATTGCTCCTTTTCATTGGGACTTGAACCTTTAGTATTCCCGAAGTGTCTAATCGTCTTCTCCCTTCCTTCTCCTGCAACTGTTTCATCGGAATTTTCTTTCCGCTCTATCTCCTCCGCCGCTGGTTTCTTCGTTTTCTGATCACTGTTCCTCTGAGCTTCATTGCTGAAATCTTTAAGGCTTCCTTGTAAGTCCGTTTCATCCACAAACTCCGATCCCTCTGAAAAATCTTCCTCGTCAAATTGTTCCTTTTCTAATCCCAGAGCTGATTCAGACACCCAACATTTTAACTCTTCTGACCATCTGCTCCGATCATCATCTTCATCATTTCTTTCAAAGTTCGTGATCCATTCTTTTGGAGAACAGTATTCCTCCTCCTCAATAGTTACTGTTACAAAAACTCCTCCAACTTTTATTATTACATCCTCTGTTATTTTGTTTCTTAACGGGCTTATCACAAGTATTCGTCCACAGTCCAGGTATTCACAAGTAATGAAATTCCGATTGATTATTTGAATAACATTTCCATATCTCCTTCCTGTCTTCTGAAAAGCCTCTTCATTCCAATTTTGAATTGGTAATCCTATCACTCTCAGCTACACCACTCTCTCCGTTTCCCTCTACCCCTTCGTCCAATTTCCCAGATTTTTTAGCTAGTAGTGAATCCCGTGGTTCCTGTTTCGCATAACATTTCCACTTTTCTCTCTGACCCAACCTTTAGCAGAACATTCCTTCCTCCTAACAACTTTACTTCACAGTCGCCTAGGCTTTCAATTTTGCAAACCTCTATGATGGCTTTCAGATCCTCCAACTTTTCGACGTTACCTATCATGCTTTTCTATAAATACTTTATATTTTCTTCCTCTTTATTCCATGTCTCTATTTTTACTTTTTCTGCTTGTTTTTGGTCCTTTTCCATCTGTACTTTCACTTCAATCCCGTTTCTCAGCACTTCCTTAAACGATCTCCCATCCCTTTTGCTACTATGTCTTAACTTCTGTTCTTCTGCTCTGTTTCTCCTATGATCATCCACTTTGTTGCCCCTACTGCCCACCTCCTTTCTGTTATCGTTCTTCTCCCATGCCTTGTAGATTGAAAGCTTCATCGTTCCAATACAGATACTCTGAAGGTTTCTTGTCAGTATCCATTCATTTGTATTATTTTTGAATCTAACAAAACCGAATCTCTTCCCATTTCCTAGCCTTTTCGTTGCCAAGTAAACATCTGTTACAAGTTCATATTTTTTGAACATGCCCCACAGATGGTACGTGCTCCAATTCTCTGGGATGTTGAAAAACATATATGAAAACTCTCTTCGATCTCTGTTAAACCTAGTATAATCACTTTTCCAAGTATTGCCTCTGTATGCATTCGGGTGACGAAGCTCCGAAAAACCTCTCCTTTGCCTGTATGCTCTCACACTCTCTCTCCCCATTTCTCTGTTATGCTTTCCCCCATGTTCTAATATGACACATTAACTTTTTTTTCGTACACATCTGGCCATTTAACTTACAAAAAATGTGTCGATATGCCCATTTCACGACCTGCAACATGTTCTTCCGGTTTCAGCCCGTTATTTGCATTTTTTTGGTCGGTCCTTGATCGTTTTTACCCGTATACTACGGATGAAGTAATGCTTTATGAAAGATCTTGTTTTTGTGTTTTGTGTTTCGGTTATAGAGAGAGAGCCGAGAAGTAGAGAGCAAATACAAACAAGAGATATGTGAAATATGCAAAACTTACTTTAGAATGTGGAGGCAAATGCCTTTTATAGCATTTGCCCCAAGTTACAATAGTTACATATTTTCACCCTCACTTTTATAATCTTACATTCTCCCCCTAAGTGAGGTGTGCAACGATTCACAACAAATAAATACATAAAACTATTCATAAGCTGATTTGTTGCGAATCCCGAATGCCACTTGCCATTTGCGTATTTGCCTCCTGCTTGCCAGTGTCATTCACATCTTCTCTATAGCACGATAGGCTTGAGCATGTTCTTCATCAGTGTAGGCTGCACGGTCATCCTAAATTTTCTGATGTATCTTATGATGAAGGATTTTCAAAGTACCGTCTGAATATGCCATCAGTTCATCAAGTCTGATGAAGATCTTTTCACCTTTTGTATTCTTTGAGACGACGCCTTGATCACCTTTGAAGTTTGGATGCCCATCATAGATAACTGTCAACTCTTCAAGCTGTTCTAAGTCTGGATGGCTCTGGTTAGGCTTTAAGCGATTGACTTTCAGATAATTGTTTTCAGCTCCGAGTTAGATATCATGTTCCTCAAAGTATTCCATTAGATTCCTCATATATTTCATCAGTGCAAGTCTTCCAAACTCTTCTTCAGGCCACTTCCCTCTTTTCTGAGAAATGGTGTCAAAGATAAAGCTGATGTCTTCAATATTAACGAACCTTAGATCTGCTTCATTGAGGAAGTATGATAGGTTGTTAGCTCTTTTGACGTGGAAAATGGCATACTTTATCCTGAAGGTGGTTTGAGTATAAACATTAATGAGTTCAACTATTGGATACTCTGATTTGATCTCTTCTGGTTGTTAGATTATGTGCAGAGATAGATAACATGTATCATCGTGTCCAATACTATGTGACACTAAAGGATCACACTGCTGCACACCCAATTAGAACCTGTTGGATTTTACCTGTTTGTGTATCATAATAATTAATAGTTTAATTAATTATTGAGAAAAGAGAAAAATAATAAAAGTTATTTATTATTTAAAAGGAGAAGTTAATATTTAGTTTAAATATTAACGGGACCAATTAATTAATAGTTATTAATTAATTAGAAAGGTCGAGGGTATTTTCTGTAATTGATTAATAGTTTAATTAAAGCTGGGCTTTAATTAAACGGGCTTGGCCTAATAAGGATTATTATATAAACCTTATTTTAGCCTCATTAATCATAAGTTATTTTACAAGAAAAAGAATTACCCTAATCCCTTACCTCTCTTCTCTCTCTCGGCGGCGCAAGGACAAAGCCGAACCACCACAGCTGGTGGCCGGCTGCGACGCAAGCAAAACCGAACCGCAGGCGGCGGTTTTCGGCGGCGACTATACATACACACACACGGGTCACGGTTTGATCCGAGGTTTAATCCTTAGGCGGTCTAGCAGCCAGTTCATGGTGGTGCAGTAGCAGTGGATAACCTGCAGCTGTCTAGAGGTTTAAAAGAAAGTTTTGGTTTTCATCAAGGTTTAACTTTCTAATCCTCTTCTTCTTCTAAATTTTCTGTACGAGTTAGATGAGATCACTGGAGGGGGTTTTATTCCGCTGTGCATGTTTTTAATATGTTTTTATACCCTACAAAACCCTTCAGTGATATCAGAGCCACTTCTAACTGTCAGGAATGGATATAGTTTATATCAAATAACAAGAACTAACTTTTGAATAACAAATCAAAGTTGAATAAAAGTTAATCTTTAACTATGATCACAATCAACTAAGAAGTTGCGGAATCACACTTAATTGATTAAAGAAGGTTTTGAACACACAGAGATTCAATCAAACAGTAATTTTATTAATCAACGAGAATGATTACAATAGCAAACTTCACCCCCAATCTAACTTATTATGTTAGACGAAGAACACAGATTGTTCTTAGGTTTCAACGAGAAACTTAGAGGCTTAGCACTATTCTGAAAGTAAATTACAACTTGAAGAATGAATGCAAAAACTTAATCAATGAGTACGTACAAATTATGAATTCTAATCTATCATTTATACTCCTTGATCTTCCTTGATTTGCTGACAGTTAGGTAATCTTCTATCTTCTGAGATAATCTTGATAATCTTCAAAGTATTTCGAGATATCTTCAAAGATAGGGTTTTTCCATATTTAGCTCAACAGAAACTGTTTAATGAATACAACAGTTCTTGGTTCTTCTAACAGTCTTCGGCTTCAAGGTCTTCAAACAGTTGTAGTAGTTTGTACTAACAGTTCTGAACTCTATATAACAGCTTTGAAGTTCACAGCAACTGTTGGTTACAACTGTCTTCACAATTTTCACTAACAGTTCTAAACTGTTTCTTCAACACTTCTTCTAACAGTTTCGAACTGTCTTCCATTAATAGTCTTAACAGTTTTGATATTTGCATGTATAACAATTTCAATGACTTAGCCAATTTCCCAACACTAACCTCGTAGGAGACTAGGTAGGTTTCTTTTATTCTGATGAAAAAGGTTTATCTTTTATCAAGAAAAAGTTTTTTTTTTAATTATCCAGAATAATAAAAATCAAGTTTAGATTTTTATTGGATAAACTTTTGATAAAAGATTGATAGATTTAATTATTAGTTAAATCTGTTTTTTTATTTTTATTGTTATTACTTGCGATAACCGAGAACACCACCCCCATCGGCGGCGGTCTCAGGCTGGGACGGCAGTCGCCGGCTGCCGGTAATCGGCGGAGGTCGATGGCGATTAGCGGCGGTCCACGGTGGTTTTGGCGATACGCGGCGCGGTTAGCGACGCGTTAGCGACGCGGGTTAGCGGCCCAGTTAGCGGCGCTAACTACGTGGTGGGCTACGGCCCAGAAAACCACGGCCCAGGAAG
This sequence comes from Pulicaria dysenterica, assembly GCA_947179395.2. NCBI lineage: Eukaryota > Viridiplantae > Streptophyta > Magnoliopsida > Asterales > Asteraceae > Pulicaria > Pulicaria dysenterica. Next base: position 64,563,223 of record OX359292.1, on the reverse strand, counting down.
CTAGCGGCCCAGTTAGGGTTTAGCGGCTAGGGTTAGCGGCGCTAAAGGCTAAATGGACCTCGGCCCAGTTTTTTATTTCTCGGTCTGTTTCCTATACTTGACCCAGTTTGAATATTTTGACCCAGTTTGCGGCTCAAATATTTGAGGTCAACATTAAATTAAAAGTACAGTTGTTATTTTTAATTTAAAGTTTAAATATTATTTTGAGTTTTTTGATTTAATATCAAAGTATAAAACTTGAAATATATATTTATTGCAAATAAAGGAAAAACAATATAGGGGTTTTAACAGGTTGTTAAAATCAGTAATTTTCATCAAGATGAATATTTTGAAATCAGTTGTTTTACTTTCATGTGTTAGTTTAGTACATGTTTGGGATGTCATAGCCGAACCCTAGACCTTGTGGATTGTTTAAATTCTTGCACTTGTGGTTGTTTTGGATTTATTATTCTATGGTGTGGGGAGGCCTGCGTGCCACTTACAACCCCTATTCTATTTTGTAAAAGTTTTAGATTAGCGGGCATGCGTGCCTTTGAATATCTTGTACTTTTACATTTCTATTTTTTAGAATAGAATAGAATTAGTAGAATATATATGTATATATCTGGACCAAGGAGCAAGGAACAAGGAGCAAAGAGAATGATTGGATGCTGGAGCCAGTGGGAGCTTCAGAATGCCATGCCACGTGTGTTGTGTTTTTCCACTTAGGTTTTGACCGTCGGGTTTTTCGTGTGGCTCACGAAACCGACATTAGTTAATGGCAAGGCTAAGACATAGTTGTTTGTGGTTGTTTTATTTCTTTACATATTTTATATATGCGTGGTTGTGATTCTCACGATGAAATAAAACAAGGGTTTTAATAATAGTTAATTATTAAACAGATATTTTTTAAAAGAAAACTGGCATTAAAGTTTTTCACGTAAAAAACTTGGAAATCCTTTTTAGAAAAATCTTAGATCAGTGTGCTACCCACCTAATGGTACACCTTTCCTGTTAAACGGTACTCGGGTGTCGGAAGTGACCAAACCTTGGGCATTCGGGTTCAAACCATTGCGGGGGAGGGTGTGAAAGACTCTGGATAATCGGGAGTCCCGACCAGAGTTCACACTGTCTTAGGTGGTGCGATCTATTTTGGTGATAATTGGGAGTCCCAGCCCAAAATGCACTAGAGGGACTAAACATGCACGGTTCCTGTAACCGATGTGCCGCGGATCTAGGAGTCGTGTCCAGTTAGGATATGATTGGTATAGTTTTTACCTACCAGAAATAGCATTGTCCCGGTGGGAAGTGCCGAAACCTTGCATTGGGAAATGTGAAATATGGATCCTAGTCTAATAATTTATTGTTTAAAAGGTAATAATTATTAGAAGATGTAATCAATACTGAATCGGTTTTATCTTTTTCTTTTTCTGTAGATGTCTAATATATCTGTTATTCAGTTTTATTCACCAAGAGAATCTCTAAGTCTCATCACTAGCAAGTGGAAGCTTTCAGGTCCAAACTTTGCTGTTTGGAAGATGCATCTGAAAAATGTTTTGGATGCGCAGGGAAAGCTTCACATTATTGAGACATTACCTCCAGAGCGACCAGGAGTAGATGCACAGGATAGTGAGTATGACACTTACTATCAGTATCTGGATGACGAGTCTGACGTTATGTCGATTCTCATTCTCACAGCATCATCAGAGTTTACGGATGATCTCCGTGATAAGTCGTCTTATGAGGTTGTTCAAGGACTGGAGCGGAAGTTCAAGTATAGTGAACGGATATGTCGCATGCTATTGATGAAGGAAATTCTTTCAGCAAAGATGAAAGAAAGTCAGCCTATTAGCGATCACCTCATTAATATGAGAAGGCTCTTAGATTGCTATGAGAGTTTTGGATCAAAATCAAAGCCACATGAGCTAGTTATGCTCTTGTTCGGTTCCTTGTCGGACTATTACCAGAAAAGAGTAATGTGTGTCCTCGGTGATTTTGAGATGACTGTCACAGTGTTGCATGAAATCCTTATGTGCATTAGCGATGAGTTGAATCCAAAAGCAGCTAGAGTCAATAGTTGTGGACCCTATGCAGGAGGATGACTGGCTGGAAGAACTTGGAGAGATTTGTTGCCCAGACTGTGGTAACAAGGATTCATGCGAGCACTCACTTGACATAGATCAGCTGGACATTGGTTCGCCCAATGATACATGTATCTTTATGATAGATTGTCTTATTACTTCTTATGAATCATGGGTATTGGATACCGGATGTGGTCATGACATATGCAATCATTTGCAGGGATTCAAGAGAAGTAAGAAGCTGAGACAAGGAGATATGGACCTGCGGGTAGGCGAAGGCTCCATGGTTGGTGCCGAAGTTGTAGGAACATATTGTCTTAGTTTGCCCTCGGGCATGGTCTTAGAACTAGAACCTTGTTATTATGTTCCTAGACTTATTAAAAATGTTATCTCGTTTGATTTACTTATAGATTGTGGATTTGCTTATATTATGAATGAAAAGGTTATTTCGTGTTTCAAAAACGATATTTTCTTCTTTAAAGCTACTCCAGAAAATGGTCTATATACGCTAAATCTAGATAACAATGACATCTATCATATAAGTAAGAGATCCAAGAGTAACTTGAATCAAACTTACCTCTGGCATTGTCGTTTAGGACATATAAACGAGAAACGCATAGAGAAACTCCGACATGACGGAATTCTAGAACCATTTGACTTAGAGTCATATGATATTTGCGAATCTTGTTTGTCTGGTAAAATGACAAAGCAGCCTTTCAACAGTGAGAATGAAAGGGCCAGCGAGTTATTAGGGATTAAACACACAGATGTGTGCGGACCCTTTACTCCGGAGGCTAGAGGAGGATACCGGTATTTCATAACCTTTACTGACGACTTCAGTAGGTTCGGTTATGTCTACCTCATGAGACTTAAATCTGAAAGTTTTGACAAGTTCAAACAGTTTCAGAATGAGGTACAAATCAACTAGACAAGAAGATAAAGTCGCTTCGATCGGATCGAGGTGGCGAGTATCTGAGTCAGGAATTCGACGATATTTTGAAGGAATGTGGGATTGTTTCACAACTCACACCTCTGCATACACCTCAGATGAATGGTGTATCAGAAAGGGGGAATCGTACACTGCTTGACATGGTACGATCAATAATGAGTTGAAGTTCACTACCATTGTCGTTTTGGGGACACGCACTCGTGACAGCAGCGTTCATGCTGAACTGGGTTCCAACCAAATCGGTTGAAAAGACACCGTTCGAGGTATGGACGGGGAAAAAGCCCAAAATGTCTTTTCTAAAGGTTTGGGGATGTGATGTGTATGTTAAGTGTGTCTTCGTGGGTTATCTCAAGGAAACCATGGGATACTATTTCTACAACCCAGACGAGAACAAAGTTTTTGTTGCTCGTAAAGGGGTTTTCTTGGAGGAGAAGTTTCTAAACTCAGAAACTCCAAGAAAAGAAATAGAGCTTCAAGAAATTGAAGAGGAGGAGATCACACCGCCACTGATAATTGAACCTGTGGTTCAACAGAGAATTGTTGAATCCCAACCCGAGTCTGTGGTTGGGGAAGAGGTGCAAACACAAGACCTTCACAGGTCTAGTAGGCCTCGTAATGAGCTAGATAGGTATCTGGGATTCCTAGTTACTCAAGACGAAGGGGATCTTTTAGAACGACTACCTACCAAGACGCTGTCTCAGGTTTAGAATATGAGAAATGGCTAGAAGCCATGAAGGCAGAGATGCAGTCCATGTATGACAACCAAGTTTGCGAGTTAGTAGATTTGCCTCAACACAGTAAAGTTGTTGGGTGCAAATGGGTCTTCAAGAAGAAGACAGACATGGATGGAAAGTTGCATACTTTTAAAGCAAGGCTAGTGGCAAAAGGTTTCACGCAAACTCATGGTGTTGACTATGATGAAACTTTTTCCCCAGTGGCAATGCTTAAGACTATTAGGATCCTTATGGCCATATCAGCATATTTTGATTATGAGATATGGCAAATGGATGTCAAAACCGCTTTCCTTAACGGGAAATTGACAGAGGATGTATATATGATACAGCCGGATGGTTTTTCGGATCCAAAGAATCCTAATAAAGTATGCAAGTTGCTTAAATCCATTTATGGACTAAAGCAAGCATCTAGAAGCTGGAACTTACACTTTGATGTGCGTATCAAAGAGTTTGGTTTTACCAAAAGTGAGTTCGAATCGTGTGTTTACACTAAAATGGGAGTGCGGTAACCTTCCTAGTCTTGTATGTAGATGACATACTGTTAATAGGAAACAATATACCAGTGTTACAAGGAGTAAAATCCTGGTTAGGTAAATGTTTCCAGATGAAAGACTTGGGAGAAGCTGCTTATATACTGGGTATAAGGATCTATAGGAATAGATCTAAGCGGCTTATCGGACTTAGTCAAAGTACATATATTGACAAAGTCGTGAAAAGATTCAAGATGGATGAATCCAAGAAAGGATTTATTCCTATGCAATCTAGCGCGATTTTGAGCAAGGCTCAGTGTCCTGTGTCTAGTCAAGATCAGGACAAGATGAAATTGATACCATATGCCTCAGCAGTTAGTTCAATCATGTATGGCATGCTGTGTACTAGACCCGATGTTGCCTATTCTATCAGTGTCACGAGTAGATATCAGCAAAATCCTGGTGAAGCTCATTGGGTGGCCGTCAAGAATATTCTCAAGTATCTGAGAAGGACGAAAGACATATTCCTAGTTTATGGAGGTTCGATAGATGAGCTCAGTGTAACTGGTTACAATAATGCTAGTTTCCAGACCGACAGGGACTACTTCAGGTCGCAGTCAGGATTTGTCTTTACCCTAAACGGAGGAGCCATATCTTGGAAGAGTCAGAAGCAAGATACAATAGCAGATTCTAGTACAGAGGCAGAGTATATTGCGGCAAGTGATGCGGCAAAGGAAGCTGTCTGGCTGAAGAATTTTATCTCGGATCTTAGAGTTGTTGCCAGTATCTCTAGACCGATTGATATATTCTGTGACATCTCAGGGGCTGTGGCGCAAGCTAAAGAGCCTAGAGATCATGAGCGGACTAAGCACGTACTCAGGAAATATCACATCATCCGAGAGATCATTGGAAGTGATGATATTAGATTGCAAAAGATACCGACATACGACATCGTTGCTGACCCGTTGACGAAGCCGCTAGCTAGGGCTAAGCATGAGAGGCATGCAAGTTCTATAGGAATGCTGTACTTAGAACATAGCAGCTAGTTTGTGTTTTTGATTATTACTATAGTTGTAACTTGAGACTCATTTATTATGTAATTACATTTCATGAGATTGAAATATGAGGTTTTTACATAATTGTTTCTAGTTGTCTATTTTTAGCATGTTTAACCTATCCATGACAAGTCAAGTGATGAATTGTCTAAATGCCCGTAGCTACTTAATGCAGTGGGAGCTATATTAGGAGGTAACACTATTATGGATATTTGATGATTTATTCGAGTATGAATAAAAGCACAAGGTTGTGACCAAATATTCATAGATATTTATCAGGGGATAGATATTGGGGTGATCCACATCGAGTTTACTTCATGGAGCGTTAACATAAGTAAACTTGATAGGTTGTCCTTAGACCTGAGATATTTGGTTTGGGGCGTGGTAACTTCTGTACTTTAGCGTGTTCTAACGTCACGCAGTAACAGGGTGATTATAAGGGGCACGTCTAGGTGCAGCGGAAGACATGTGCTCAAATTGCAAATAGTCAAGATGGGATTTGCACCTCCTTTTTAGGAGAGATATTTTCTGAGCTCCTCGATGATTAAGACTACTGAAATTGCGTGGCCACGCTCGGTTAGAGTGATAGTTTTTCATTCGGTAAACCGTAACTGTAGAGTGTCGAAATCAGAGTCGAGAAAATCTGAGTATTTAATAAGATCCCTGCTCCATGTCAAATACTCACATTACGGAATATCGCGATGCAAAAGGAAAAACCTAGATAATCCAAGGCGTGGATTATGTCTCTAGATATAAGAGATCTCATAGTTTGGTTAACCTAAGCGTCTAGCTAGGGACCTCCTTAGGTCAACGATGTACAAGGAGTGTTACTTATCTTGCACAAGTGGGAGTCTGTTAGATTATGTGTAGAGATAGATAACATGTATCATCCTGTCCAATACTATGTGACACTAAAGGATCACACTGCTGTACACCCAATTAGAACCTGTTAGATTTTACCTGTTTGTGTATCATAATAATTAATAGTTTAATTAATTATTGAGAAAAGAGAAAAATAATAAAAGTAAGTTAATATTTAGTTTAAATATTAACGGGACCAATTAATTAATAGTTATTAATTAATTAGAAAGGTCGAGGGTATTTTCTGTAATTGATTAATAGTTTAATTAAAGCTGGGCTTGGCCTAATAAGGATTATTATATAAACCTTATTTTAGCCTCATAAATCATAAGTTAAATTCCAAGAAAAAGAATTACCCTAATCCCTCACCTCTCTTCTCTCTCTCGGCGGCGCAAGGACAAAGCCGAACCACCATAGTTGGTGGCCGGCGGCGACGCAAGCAAAACCGAACCGCAGGCGGCGGTTGTCGGAGGCGACTATACATACACACAAACGGGTCACGGTTTGATCCGAGGTTTAATCCTTAGGCGGTCTAGCAGCCAGTTCAAGGTGGTGTAGTAGCAGTGGATAACCTGCAGCTGTCTAGAGGTTTAAAAGAAAGTTTTGGTTTTCATCAAGGTATAACTTTCTAATCCTCTTCTTCTTCTAAATTTTCTGTACGAGTTAGTTGAGATCACTGGAGGGAGTTTTATTCCGCTGTGCATGTTATAATATGTTTTTATACCCTACAAAACCCTTAACTGGTTTTGTCATGGACTGAGTTAGGATGTGTTCATATCTTCTTCTCTGTTTGTCGTCCATGTTTCGCAACTCGGGGGAAATAACCTGTATTAGCTCAGTGCTGAATATGTCTGGTATTCTTTCTTCAAGATTGGCAGCATTGACAAAATACGTTTTCCATATTGGTTGTTGACCAACACTTCTTGTGAACATGTTTCCTGCATCAAGACCTGGATCCCCACGATACACTGGAGGAGCAGGTGGCACTATGAAGCTTTGTGGCAAAGGCATTCTGATTCTTGTCTTGCTTTTTCAGCTGCCTCTTTTTGTCTGTTTCTTTATAGTACATCGGTAGCTGATTCTTGAAACTGACCACGAGGAGGAGGGAAGCTTTCATGAACTTCAATGTTTACTCCACTGAGAACCCTGGACACGTCGAAGGTGGTTTTCTTCTATTTAGGTTTCCTTCTAGCTTCCCTTCTAGGGATTGCTGCCCATTCTTTCCTTCTGCGTGCAAGCTCCCTTTCACTAGGGATGTCATCAAACCTGTCAACAATTCTAGGTGAAGCTGGACGTGTAGCAACCCCAATGTATTCATCAATATCCTTGAAGAGTACTTCCATATCAGGATCCTCAGCTTCCTCCTCTGGCCGAGCAGAACTAATTTCTCCCATATGCCTTGCTGGTGATGTATGCATAGACTCATATAATTCCTCCGTTTCACCTTCAGAGTCTGAGAATCCCTCAAACATCTCGGCATGGGACTGCTCGTAAGGTATTTCACCTTCTTCAAGATCTAGTGGCCTCTGTTCAGTTTGTTGCTGGGGTACAAATAGTACAATTTGTTTTTCAGCATTTTCACTTTGTTCTGGAACTTCATTGGTCAATGATTGTGCAGTTCTCATATGTTGTTGACTCCCGGACCCAGCTGAACTTGTACCTGCAGATAAGTATGAACTGATTTGGGGAACAGGTACTACAGGTACAGTTGCAACCACAGAGGGAGAAGTCATATATACTATTCTTCTTTTCTCCCCCTCGGGTTGATCATCAGGATCTTGATCATCCCGCCTCCATTTGCTACTTTGGGCCTGAGCCTGACAGGTTTGTTCAAGTAGTTTAAGCTTGTCAGTAACCTTCTCCAAAGAGGTGTAGAATCCTCTAGTCACCCCATCTATCTTGCTGTTGACATCTTCATGAAACTCGTGAAAGTCATCCAAGGAGATTCCCTGTGGACGTTGTTCATTGCGTAGAGTTGTCAGAAGGTCTTGATCATGAGTAGATTCTGGCCTTTGTTCCAGAAGTTTAACATACAACAAGCTCTTTAAAGCATCCACAGACATAGATGCTGGATCAGGTTGTGGTTGATGCTCTGGCACTGGAGATCTTGCAGTAAGGAGTGCCTCAATCCTATTGAGTTGCTGTTGCTGGGCCTGGGAGGATTGTTCTATCCGATCCAACTTTTGATTTGTCGTCTGCTGTTGTTGGTGGATTGGTGCCATGCCTTGTTGAATATAATCTTGAAGCTCTGCACATGTAACAAACCCGGAATCACGAAGATTTCCGGTTAAGGTACCAGCCACAAAGGCAATACCACCTACTGGAGCAGCAGGAATGTTGGCTCCAGCAGGATTTCCTTCTAATCCTCGAATAGCACCTTGAGAGGTACCACCTATACAAGTTGAGGAGACTTGACTGACGTACAAGCTCAGTGCATCGATTGTAATTCGGTGTTGATCAAGATAGGCGGAGATCCGCGGTATATTGACTTGTGCATAGAAAGGAGTCGAGGACGAGGGAGGCGTTCCTCTATGTTCAATAGATCTAACTCCCGATTGGGGTAGACCTAGTGTATGTGCTAAAGCCCTGTGCAATGAAGACGGTGGCTGTTGAGAGACATCGTAGTAGTTTGGTGGGGCAGAAACTTACACGGGTGGGATCACTGTGACTTGTTCAATATGAGTCCCAACAATGTTAGGCCCCATAACAGATGTGGCTTCCCGGCTTTCTGGGTTTAGTGGACCCTCAGCACTCTGTTTTTCTTTTCTCACCTCCTCTCTGTCACTCATACTCCTAACCATAATACTATCTTCATCTTCACCACAACCAGCACCATACCCCACATATTGATCAGGTTGTAGTAGAGAATCAGGGGTGACAGAGCCAGTTTCAACAGATAGGCTATGAGTAGGAGAAGTGACTGGAATGTCATGTTCTGGGGCTACAATTGCCTATCCGTAGATGGGAATTTTAGTTGGTTGGGTAGAAGAATTTAAGGTTATGACCAGGCCACTTGGTTGAGGAAAGATAGGTTGGACTGTTTGGGTCTGATCAGGAGAGGTAGTATAGGGTTCAGTTAGTTTCATGAAGGAGGGTGTGCTTTCAGCTGGCTATTCAATTGGTTGCTCAGGGGTGCCCAAAGGTGATATAATAGGTTCGTGAACAGGGGCACCACCTTGGTGGGAAGCTGACTCAGCATGTGAGGATTCCGAACTGGATGACTCAGAGGAGTCAAGACCAAGTTTGGTAAGTACAGCTTGGGTTTGGATGGTACGGGAGATAGTTTGTACAATGTTTTGAACAGTGGTGGGATCATATGCATCCCCTCCCTCTCTAGTCTCACCACCTTCACCCGCTTCTCCGCCCCTCTCAACATTTTCTCTCCCCACTTCCCTCTCAACATCTCCCATAGATGTCTGAGGCCTATTTTCTAATTCCTCACCAGGTGCTACTCCTCCCTGGGCAGGTATGGCCGGCTCTGGCACAACCATGGGAGGTATTCCTACACTCGCCCTATAACTCACTAGAATATCATTCTGCACACATAAATCAAGGAGAGATACAGGGAATGGTCTTGGGATAGGCAGATTGGCTGGAATGGCAGGTTTAATATGCATAAAAAGCTTAGGAGTAATAGAAGGTAAACCTGCCCGGCGAGGGATTTCAGCATTGTGATCCATCACATATTGGATGATCATTGGTATGAAGCGGTGGTATGGCAGCATGTTGGCATCCTTCTTCTTTTGGCAGTTCTTCCTTAGCATTGTAGCTTTGATGTCTTGGAAGAAAAGGAATGCATAATCCACATGCAAGTGGTTGGCTACTGCAACAAAGATCTTGAGCCGATGCTCCGTTGGAAATTCATAGCCTGAATGCTTGGGGGTGAGACACCGTTGAAGCGCCGTCATAAATGTGTTGTACTTGGGATGCAAGCTGGTGCGTTTGAACTGATTTTTGTGGGTGAGCTCACAATCATAGCCCATTTCCCTGATAGCTGCAAGACATGCATCCTCATCTGGGATTTCCTCAAAGTATGTTTTGGGAGGTCTGCTGTCTGAAGTGGGTAGGTCAAAGATTGTTCTGTGGCGGTTGAGAGGTATATTAACTTGAAATTCGTCGACCTCAGCATGAATGACCTCATGTCCACTTTCATTTGTTTGTACATCCCAAGTCCTCCAGAATTGTTGAACGTAGAGCTCAGGAACATGTGTGCCAGTTGTAGACGGGTTGTATGTCAGGAGGTGGTTTAGTGGGTGTATCTTTAGAATTTCAGTGACAATGGGGTAGGTAGGGTTTTTCAGTTTGGTTAGGTCAATGTAGTGGTTGTTTGCATGAGTCCTAGTGTTAAGGAACTCAGCTTGGGGCATGATCTCCTCAGGGTCGCGTACAGCTTGAGCCATCTTATCTGTGCAAATAGTTAAAACAGTTAAGTTTAAGATAAAGAGATATGCATGTTAAACAACGTTCAGCTTTGAATTTTGGTCAAACTTTAGTGATTGAAAGAATGTTGACCCTTGTTGACCAAAAATACCAAGTAGCCCCACTGTGTACATTATGATTTTAAGGATAAACAAGTTGTTTTGACACTTTTAATACGACAATTCGACAGTAATAAACAACTTTGTAGTACTTGAGTATAGTCAAAAAATCATCATAACACCCATTTTAAGACCAAAAATATGAACTTATGATGTAAGTTCATAGTCCTCAAGAACACGAAGAACACTTTTTGAGATTTTTGAAATATTTTTGCATCAAAGTGTTCCCCATATGTTTAAAATACCCATCGCAGACTTGGTTTGATCAAACAAGTTTGTTTCGTGTCCCAAAAATCCCTTCAAAGTCTCGAAGAGCCCTATCGCAAGTGGCTATTTGAAGGCCAAAAATCACCCTTTTAACTCAAAATTCTCAAAATGTAAACTGTACAAGTTGTTACCTTTGTTATTAGGAGTGTTTTGAGACTAAAAGTGTAAATTTTGGCAGAGTAACGAGAGGATTTGTATATTCAAGTAACCAAGAAAAATGAGAGAACTCTTAATGAAATTTCGAATTTGGAATCGTGTGAAAGAAGATAGATTATCTGATGGGACGGTTATAAGATGAAAAAGGACACGTGTCATGCTGTGATTGGACCAAAGACGTGTAAAAACGCGGCTTATAGGGGCAATCGCATGGTAAGAAAAGCCCGGCTTATAGAACCATGCGATTGGTCTAAATCGCATGCGATTCACCCTTTGGTGAGTTAATCGCATGCGATTAACCCTTTAGTTGTTGAATCGCGTGCGATTGATGGTTTGATAACATTCGATTCAACCTTTGATTTTAATCGCATGCGAATGACATGCCAATGCGATTGATGGCAATGCAATTGAACCAAGACTTGGAAAAATTAATTTTGTTGGGTTTCAAGAGATTCCATGCGATTGAAGCATAAGATGCGATTGCTCGAAACAGAATCCAACACTTGGAAATTTTCTGAATAATCAAAATATCTGGATTTTGAGATTTGAAAAATTGAATTTCCCAGATATTGTTGATTTAAATGTTTGTCTGACTCACCCCCCCTAGACTCTTGTATCTGTTGATAAAAATTTTCAACATTTAGGGAATGTGTCATTTGTATACTTCTCCCCTCCCCCTACCATGTGCAGTATGTGTATTTATTTTCTCCCCCTACACATATGATACATGTGTATCACCAGAAATTCACTCCCCCTTGAGTGTTGCATCATGAAGCTGCACAAAGAACAAACAGTGTAACACCTACTCTAAACAAAAAAAAAGAAAGGAAAAATGAAGCACCAGTGTGTTATATTTTCAAGTTTAGCATGCCTAACTTGGATACCAATTCAGTGAAACGACTTTCGTCTAATGGTTTGGTAAACAACTCAGCGAGCTGATTTTCAGTAGGAACATACTGGAGCTCAATTAGACCTTTCTCTACGTTATCTTTTATGAAGTGATAACGGATATCAATATGTTTAGTTTTAGAGTGGTGTACCGGATTGTAGGAGATAGCTATGGCAAACTGGGAATCGTATAGCAATGGAATTTTGTCATACCTAAGGCCAAAGTCTGATAACTGTGCTCGTATCCAGAGACTTTGTGAACAGCACATTGCAGCAGCAACATACTCAGCTTCAGCTGTAGACGTGGATACACATTTTTGCTTCTTTGAGGCCCAGCAGACTAAACGATCACCCAGGAAGTGTGCACTACCAGATGTGCTTTTCCTATCAATCTTACAACCAGCATAGTCAGTATCTGAGTAAGCATGAAGATCCAAATTTGAATCTTTGTATTGGTCCCTTGGTGAGAAAAACAACAAGCAACATGTGTGTAGAAGGGGAGTTGAATACACTTTCTGCGAAAATTGAACAAATCAAATAAAAGTGTTACACAGAGTAAATCAAACCACAATCAGTCGAATGCTTTTATTAAGAAGATGATTACAATGTTTTGAATAAGAAGGTGATTACAATAACTATCAAGTAAGCAACTCTTGATACATAACCACCTAATATAAATCTCTCAATCTCTCAAACTTAGCTATCTATAATCAACTTATGATTGTAGATATTGACGACTCTCTAAACAGGATTTACACAGATTGATAACTTACCAATATCACAACTAATGTGATTATTCGAACACACGAACAACTTGGCAATCTATGAGTTTCTTGATCACGTTGAACTGACAAACAGTGATTCAAGAATCGTAACACATACGGTGAGGTGAGGTATTTGGCTCTTCAACACTTAGTTGTTTTCGTTTGTAAGTCGTACCTCTAAACTTATCAGGAGATAAGTATTTATAATCCTGTTCCTACGGTTCCTAACAAACTGGACTAATCCTAATTTGCTAACTAACTATCAGATAACTCGGAATCTTGAATCTTGAATCTTCTTATCTTGAGTCTTCAATCTTCAATCTTGATTCTGAAGTCTTCTTATCCTTTTCGTAGATATAGAGAGATAAAAGATAAATTTTAAAACACATTAAAATTATCTTTAAACTGACTTCATTAGTCAGGCTGAGTTACTCAGCTTGAAACTCATCAAGCTGAGTTCTTCGAGAACAAACCCGAATTTAACCATGAATTAACATGTATAATTTTTAACTCATCCTTAGAAGTCTAAAGAATTAACTAAAACATATTTAGTAACTCTATTGAGCTGACTCAGTCTTTACGTTGAGTCGCTCAGCTTGAAACTCATCAAGCTGAAACTCAATATGTATATCTTAGTTTACGCACACAGCTTATCAAACATATTGATAATCTTACTAAGATATAGTCTAAGCTGATCGAACATATGCTCAGCTTATATTCAGCCTATACTCAGTCTGAGTCACTATTAGTGTTCAGTCTGACTAAGCTACATAATTCTGTTTAAGTTATATGTAGAACACATCTTACAAACTTAACTTTGTCTCATTAAATCTTAACTGATGAGATCATTTTCCTAATAAACTCCCCCTATTTGATGATGACAAAACCATCAAACAGTTAATAAGTTTGTTTAACAGAATTATGTCTTAAGTCTTAAACTTATTAAGATTTTTATATTTGAACTTATCAAACATTAATTGAACATATCAATTTCAATTGAACTTATGAGTTTAAACTGGAACACACCAAATTTTAGTTGAACACACCAACCAATTACATTAATAAATAATAACTTATCAGTTATTCATTTAGCTGAACTTATCAGACTTATAATTGTGAACATATCATAACACAGTTGAACATATCAAACTTTATACTTGTATTATTTGAACTAATCATAATACAAAAATATGATCACTCAGATCATGCACACTAAGTGCTTACAAAAATATTAGAACTAATCTAATATTTACAAGTAGAACTAATCTATTCAGGATGCAGCTCTTCAAACTCTTTGATCTCCTTGTTGATTTCTTCAAGGATTTCTTACAGATTAGGTAAGTGTTGAAGCTGATCCTTTTGAGATCTGATTGCTCTGTTTATTTTGTATCTGAACCTTGCAGTTTGTTCAGTCTTTTCTACAATTTGTCTCAGAGCAAACACTTGAGATACCCCTGTTGGGAAAATGATCTCGTCAGTTAAGATTTGATGAGACAAAGTTAAGTTTGTAAGATGTGTTCTACGTATAACTTAAAACAGAATTATGAAGCTTAATCAGACTGAACACTCATAGTGATTCAGACTGAGTATAAGCTGAGCATATGTTCAACCAGTTTATACTACACCTTAGTTAGTTTATTAATATGTTTAATAAGCTGTGTATGTCACATAAGGTATATATCGAGTATTCAACTTGATGTGTTTCAAGCTGAGTGACTCAACTCAAAAGCAGAGTCAGCTCGACAGAGTTGCTAAATATGTTTTAGTTAACTAGTTAGACTTCTAAGGATGAGTTTATCAATATACGTGTTAGTTCATGTATGTATTCGGGTTTGTTCTCGAAGAACTCAGCTTGATGAGTCTCAAGCTGAGTAACTCAGTCCGAGTAAGAAGTCAGTCTAAGAAAGTTTAAATATGTTTTAAACTTATCTTATTAACTCTCTATATCTACGGAAAGGATAAGAAGATTCCAGAATCAAGATTGAAGATTCAAGATAAGAAGATTCAAGATTCAAGACTCCGAGTTATCCGATAGTTAGTAAGCAAATTAGGATTAGTCCAGTTTGTCAGGAACCGTAGCAACATGATTATAAATACTTATCTCCTGATAAGTTTAGAGGTACGACTACGACTCAATACGACTGCTATACTGCATATTCAAAGAGCCAAAGTATCTCACCTCAACCGTATGTGTTACAATTCTTGAATCACTGTTTGTAAGTTCAACGTGATCAAGAAACTCACAGATTTCCAAGTTATTCGTGTGTTCAAATTATCACATCAGTTGTGATATTGGTAAGTAATCATAAGTTGATTCTATCTGTGTAAATCATGTTTAGAGAGTCGTCAGTATCTATAATCATAAGTTGATTATAGATAGCTAAGTTTGAGAGATTGAGAGATTTATATTAGGTGATTATGTATCAAGAGTTGCTTACTTGATAGTTACTGTAATCATTTTCTTATTCAAAGCATTGTAATCATCTTCATATTAATAAAAGCATTCGACTAATTGTGCTTTGATTTACTGTGTGTAATACTTTTATTTGATTTGTTCAATTTCCGCAGAAAGTGTATTCAACCCCCCCCCCTTCTACACACCTGTTGCTTGTTGTTATTCTCACCAAGGGACCAACAACCCCACATGTGTATATGTTTGCATCATACTGGAAATATTTTTCTCTATTTCTATCCAGATACATGAATCTTGTCTCAGGCTATTCCACATAGGTGTTTACTTTGAACTCTAAGCCTTTAGGAAGATCAAGACTGTGCGTATCTAAATTTGCTAGTCCAGCTGGCTTTGTTTGCTTCTTCTTTCCAACTTTATGAAAAGAACTTAGTAGGGTAGCTATCTCAGACCTGGGTATGAGTTTCAACGAATCAGCTCTTGCAAGTAGCCTTAGCAGCTCGTCTTTAACTTGATTTCTGGCAGAGGAATTTTCCATCTGCTTAATAAGTATGGCAACTTGCTTCCACTCTTCATAACCCAGTTTATGCATTTGATTCAGCTCCAAAGATGATGTCTCACCATTCCTAAAGACAAATTCTAGAATGATGATCCCTTGAGCTGAGCTCAACTGTAGTGTATTTATTTGAGAGGAGAAGTAGGTCCTTGTATAACACTGAGTTATGTCTTCCTCTTCAGGTTGACTCTGGACAGGAAGTTCCTCTACTTCTTCCTCCTTGGGCACGATTGGCAGTCTGAGTCTAGAAAGCTCTTCATTCTGCTTCTTGATTTGTTCAACCCAAGCTCTTTCTCTTCTCTCTTTCTCCTCTGCTAACTCAGCTTGAACATCCATTTGTCTTCTTCTTAGCTCGTCGACAGATATCCCAAGCTGGTCAGCTTCCTCTTGTTCTAATCTTCTAACTGCCATCAGTGAAGCTCTCTCTTGTAATGTCATTTTATCTGCAGAGTCTTCATCTGAGATTGATGATTCACTTAGAATCACTTTCCTTCTTTTCTGTTGAGGGGCTTCTGATTCATCTGAGCTGACCACTACTGGTCTTTTGCCTTTTGCTTTCTCAGTCAGCTCAGGTTCTTTCTCTGTTTCTTTCTCCCCCTCAATCTGATCTTCTCCCTCTGCCAATAGTAGTAAAGCTTCAGCTTTGACTGACTCAGCTTCAGCTTCTTGAACCTTCTCCCCCTTTTTGTCATCATCAATAGGGGTCGAAGTCCTTTGTTTTTGTAGGGCAACAACTGCAGATTTCAAATTTAGCACCTCCCCATCCAGATTATCGATAATCATTAGCATATCCTTCTTAGTTTGCTTTCTTTTGAGGTGCAACATGTCAAACTGAATTTTGAAAAAGTTCATTAAGTCGTCCAAGTCAGCTTGAGAGGGTTGGAATTTGGGTGCATCATCCAAAGGCTGGTGTTTACCTTCAAATTCATTTGCACCAGAGTCTGGACCCTGTGAATCACCTTGGTTTGAAGATGAAACATTGACAGGTCGTGCTATAGGGTGTGAGAAATGAAGAGAAGTAATAGGGCTCGAAATGTGAAGTGTATAGGTTGGTGGTTGGCTGATCGGTTTGGAGGGGGGTGATTGACCATGTGGATTGGTCAAATATTCAATGTTACCTAAGTGTGTCTGCTTAGGCATAGCAGAGGGCTCTCCCATGGCACTAGAGAGTGTGGGCTGAGTAGACACCACACCCGGGTTAGGCTGTTGGGTTGTAATGAGCCTTGAGGTTGACACCTTAAGAGTAGGCGTCTCCCCCTCAACTCCTGCTAGTGGAGGGATCAATGTGATCTCAGCTCCAGTGATACCTTTAGGAGTGGCACCACCTTTGGTAGTTTTTCTTTGGTAGGTTTGGATATTCTCCCTAGTAGCAGTGGGCAAGCTAGGGGTGGCTTCAGAGTGGGATTGTAAATGGAATGAAGGTGGAGGAGATGGGATAGACTAGGTTGTGCTTACCACAGCATTGTCTCCAAAAGGATGGAGAATAGTGAGAAGAAAGAGAAAGTGCAGAGGTCTTACCAGAAGCAGCTTCAGTGTGTGTTGGTTCAGCTTGAGCAGATTGCTCAGCTTGAACTTCCGTGTCAGCTTGGGAAGCTCCCCCTTGATTTAATCCCTCTTCTGCACTTTCCGATGAAGCTGCCTCAGCTATTAGTAGCATGGGCTCACTCAGACCCTCTTGCTCCGGGAAGATGTCATTGTTGAACATCTTGGGGCTGAGTGTAGGAAACAAGAACACATCCTGATCAGCTTCATAGAGTGCTGTCCCCAGCTCGGCTTCAATTGCCAAGGACAGGTACCTTATAAACGGTACATGAAGATCCCTTGTGGTCTTCATCACTTGGACCTTGAGTTCATTGAAGAAAAGCAGAGCATAGTCCAGATTTCTGTTGAAGAAAATATTGTACAGCAGCTGCATTTCGAACTCATTTACCTGGTCCTGTCCTCCAACCTTAGTCCCCAGCGAACGAATCACTGTTGAAACCATGAAGCCCCAACTGGTTGGAAAAGTGGCCTTCTTAATGACACCCTCTGTCTGTGGGTGACCCAATCGAGGTAGGAAAGACCTATCCACTTGCCTTGTGACAGCCGGCTCGAACTCATCAGATTGAGGGAGTCGAAGAACATCCCTTAGCCGCTGCACTGAAAGGGTTACTGTTCTATTGCCATTTAAAATAGTCCCTGTTATCTCTCCCCTGTTCTGGTCGCAAGTACAGGTGTACCATAACTCTAGCAAATGTTGAGGAACGATGTGAAGGGGTGCGCCACTGAAGGCGAATGCCAGGGGGCATTTACGAATATAAGCCACCCAGGCTTCATAACCTCTGCCTTGTTTTCGCGGAGGAATCGCAAGGCAGACCCGTTGATTGTTGATTCTAATCAACGGCGCTCCATCGTTCTTAAATTGAGCACCTCGAACCATTTGATTCCCGAGAACAAATGCTATTCGGTCCATATTGATTGATTACACTGAGTAATTTGTGAAGAAAGTGATGAGTAACTGAAAATGCGCACTGAGCGATTTGAGGATTGCACCTAGCAAATTAGGGCTTGGAACGGACGTATGCACTGAGCAATTTGAGGTGTTTGTGAAAGGTATTTGAGAAGACTGGAGTTAAGCGTAAACTTCTCTAAACCGAATAGGATCGATATATATACCTTTCTGGGGAGAGATGAAAGTTACCGTTAGAAATCCCTTTTTATCCGTTACGCTGAAAAATTACGGCTTGATGTAACAGTTAGAGAGTAGAAACTTATCATCTTCCAACGGATACAAGTGTAAAATAATATTATCAACCCATAATAAGATTATAAACACTGTTAAAGTATACCAATACACAATTGATATACGGTGCGATTTGAGACCGACTCAAATACGCATGTACATATGAATTAATGACATGTAGTAATTAAGACATAGTTTTGGACACACCAAACTGAGTAAACTTATTACTCAGGTTAAGTCAAGCACTCAGCTTGATTCAAGCACTCAGCTTGAGTTGAGTACTCAGCTTGAGATTAATACTCAGCTTGAGTAGAGCACACAGCTCAGACTTAATGACACTGAGTCAATTGTTGTTTGAGACTGACTCAAACTTGTTTCTAACTACACTGAGTAGTTTAAAACTTGGTTGGAACCAACCAAACGTGTAAACATATCACTCAGCTTGAGTGAAGCACATAGCTCAGACTCAATGACACTTAGTCAGTTATGTTTGAGACTGACTCAAACTGTATCATAACTACACTAAGTAGTTAGAATATGTTTGGAACTCACCAAACTTTTGAACTCATCATTCAGCTTGACTTGTTATACAGTTTATGAAAACTTATTTATAAACTTTGCACTCAACTTAAGACACTTAGTCTTTGTCAAACTGAAAAACTCATATTCTAGACACTTAGCTAGGGGTTGAGCATACCCAATTCACTAAGCAGATACATAAATCTCTTTTCATCAAGGGGTTTAGTGAAGATATCTACTAATTGGTCATCAGTGGAAATAAATTTAATGTCAACTTTACCTTTTTCTACGATGTCACTGATGAAGTGATGTCGAATTTCAATGTGCTTGGTTCTTGAATGGAAGACTGGATTGTAAGTGATGGCTATAGCACTTTGGTTATCACAGAAGATAGGAGTTTTCTTGAAACTCATGCCAAAGTCTTGAAGCTGATGCTGCATCCATAGGATTTGAGCACAACAGCTACCTGCTGCAACATATTCAGCTTCAGCAGTTGAAGTAGCCACTGAGTTCTGTTTCTTACAAGTCCAGCTGACTAACTTCCCTCCAAGCATTTGACATCCTCCAGTAGTTGATTTCCTGTCTAACTTGCACCCAGCATAGTCAGCATTTGAAAAACCAACTAACTCAAATCCAGAGTCCTTTGGATACCAAAGACCAACATTTGGTGTACCTCTAAGGTAACTAAAGATCCTTTTCACAGCTTGAAGATGTGATTCTTTAGGATCTGTCTGATATCTTGCACAGACACATGTAGCAAACATGATATCAGGTCTACTAGCTGTCAAATAGAGCAATGAACCTATCATTCCTCTATAGGTAGACTGACACACAGACTTACCATCTGAGTCTTTACTCAGCTTGACAGCTGGTGACATGGGTGTTTTCATGGTTGAACGAATCAAAACCATATTTCTTTATCAAATCAAGAACATACTTGCTTTGATTGATGAATATTCCATCAGGCTTTTGTTGAATTTGTAAGCCTAAGAAGTATGTCATCTCACCCATCATACTCATCTTGTACTTTTGTGACATTATTTTAGAAAACCACTCACACAGAGATTCATTGGTAGAACCAAAGATAATGTCATCCACATATATTTATACAAGAATCACCTGTCCTTTACTCTTTTTAATAAAGAGTGTCTTATCTATACTACCTCTGGTGAAATCCATTGATAGTAGATAAGTGGACAGAGTATCATACCAAGCTCTTGGAGCTTGTTTAAGACCATAAAAAGCCTTGTCCAACTTATAGACATGATATGGAAACTTTGAACTTACAAAGCCAGGAGGTTGTTTTGCATAGACTTCCTCCTGAAGTTTTCCATTAAGGAAGGCACTATTCACATCCATCTGATAGACTCTGAAGTTTTTATATGCTACATAAGCTAAGAACAAACTTATGGCTTCAATTCTAGCAACAGGGGCAAAGGTCTCATCATAATCAATTCCCTCTTCTTACTTATACCCTTGTGCTACCAACCTGGATTTGTTCCTAACTATCACTCCATCCTTGTCCATTTTATTTCTATAGACCCACTTAGTGCCTATAATTCAATGATCTTTGGGGGCAGGGACAAGTTTCCAGACTTTGTTTCTCTAAAACTCATTTAATTCCTCTTGCATAGCTTCCATCCAATCCTCATCTTCTAAGACTTCTTCAGTCTTCTTTGGTTCCATTTGAGATAGGAAACCAAAATGAGCAGCATAGTTAGCTGTAGCCTTAGATCTGGTCCTGACCTTTTTTTAGACATTTCCAATAATTTGATCTTGAGGATGATCTTTAAGGAATTTGAATGTTGTAGTTGGAGAGTCTGGTTCTGAATCTGAGTGATGTTGAGAACTTTGAGGTGAACACACATCCTCAGTCTCAATAGCAGCATTGTCAACAAACTAATGATCACTGAGATTCTCAGTCTGAGTGACTTCAGCTCCAAAGGGGTTGATGAACTCATCATCCTTCTCAACTTGAGAATCCCTGGGAGTTTGTGATGATTTCTTTGATGAACATACATCATCATCACTATCATCTCCTATGACATACATAGGATTTGATATGTTGGTTTCTTTAGGCCTTTCAAGCTCACTCAGACTGACCAAGTCAGCTTGACTTTTATCAGCTTGATCAAAACAGTCTTCATAAATGGAGACATGAATTGACTCTTCTATGGCCTTTGTCCTTGTATTATATATCCTGTAAGACTTGGAGATTGAGGAATAACCAACGAATATTCCAAGATCAGCTTTAGGTTCCAACTTATGGAGCTGATCTCTTTGATTCAGTACATAGCATTTTGAACCAAAGATATAGAAGTAACCTATATTAGGCTTTCTAGACTTATACATTTCATATGATGTCTTTCCATGTCTTTTGACAATGATTGATCTATTTTGGGTATAGCAGGCTGTACTAACAGCTTCATCCCAGAAATAGAGTTCCAATCCTGCCTCACATAGCATTGTTCTAGCAGCCTCAATTAAGGTTCTATTTCTCCTTTCAGCAACTCCATTTTGTTGGGGAGTTCTGACAGATGAGAAATTCTATAATATTCCCTTTTTTTCACAGAAGCTTTCAAGGGTAGAGTTTCTGAACTCAGTCCCATGATCACTTCTAAGTTGCTTTACAGACAAACCTTTCTGCAACTCTTCCTGTTTGATAAAACTGATTATCTCCAGGGCAGCCTCACTTTTGGCTTTAAGGAATATTACCCAGGTGAATCTTGAGAACTCGTCTACTATCACCAGTGTGTACTTCTTGCCACTTAGGCTTGGAGTAGTTATGGGTCCAAACAAATCCATATGCAACATATGCAGTGGGTTTGTTATTGAAATTTTTTGCTTTGATTTAAAGGACCCTTTATGATGTTTCCCTTGTTCACAAGCTGAGCACAATTTGTCTTTGACAAATGTGATCTTTGGTAATCCAGAGACTAACTCTTTATTGGACAGCATATTTATATTTTTAAAGTTTAGATGAGATAAACGTTTATGCCATAACTAACTTTACTTAGGAACAGAATGGGAATACAAGCAGGTTTCATTATAGGGATCAGCAGAATTAAGATCAATTAGATACACATCTCTTTCTCTTTTAGCTATTAATACAGGCTTTCCCTTAGCATTATAGATTGTTCCTGCTTTCTTTCTAAAAGTAACTATATTGTCTTCATCACACAATTGACTGATACTAATCAGGCTGTGATTGAGACCTTTGACATATGCAACTCTCTGGAAAGTGACCTTGCCAGCTTGCATCTTCCCATAGCCTTTTGTTCTTCCATGGGAGTTGTCTCCAAATGTTACTTTAGGACCTTTATCTTCTTGGAAATCACTAAAAAGTCCTTTCCACCCGGTCATGTGCCTTGAGCATCCACTATCAAAGTACCATTTACTTGAACCCTGCACATGATATGAAAACTAAACACATTAGTTTTGTTTGGGAACCCACTTCTTGGTGGGTTCAGATGAGGAGCACTTAGCATCTCCATCTTGTTGAACTGACTGTTCAGCTTGAGCAGGAGCTGAGTCCTGTGTAGGCTGATCAACTTGTTCTTGTTCAGGCCTTGAGATTTATGCATCACAGTCCTTAGCCTCATGACCTCTACTTCTGCACTTGTAGCATCTCCTTCTTCCAATGATTACAGGATGTAGAGTGTCTAATAATACTTGTGATAACTTGCTCTCAGACTTAGGATTATATGTGGTGGATAACTTTTCAACTTCTTTGCAAGTTGATTCACATGATGATCACTGACTTTGGACTTACCTTTGTCAGGTCTTTGTTTGTTATCCTTTTGATTAGAAGTTTGACTAACAATCTTCTTTTCCATGACCTTGGACTTACCTTTGTCATGACTACTGGACTCACCAGTTTCAACAGTCTTAGACTTACCACTGTTGATCTTCTTGGACTTACCAAGATCTACAACTTTGGACTTACCATTGTTGTACTTTGACCTCTGACTGACAGTGGTCTTCCTATTCTTGTAACTTCTCTCCGAGCCAGATTGAGAATGTTGTCTTTTGAAAGGATTTGGATTAAGCCTTTCTGTGAGTGAAGTTTTTGAATAGGCTGAGTGTTTAATCTGTCCAGCACAGACTTACCATGTTGTTTGGATGTTGAGCACTCTTCTCCATGATCTTTAGCCTTTACAAACATATTGTATTTAAGGTTTTGACCATGTTTCTTCTCTGAGGCTGACTTCTGAAACTCAATCAGTAGTCTATCTTTCTCAGAGTCTGTACTTGCTATCTCATCATCAGCTACATACGCTCCTGTTTGATAGTCACCTCCAAGTACAGCCTTTACCTGTTTAGGAATTTGTTGGTTTATGCACTTTTCAGCAAGCTTTGATGACTTACACCAAGACTCAGTGACCTTTTGAAGTTGGTCAGCTTTGTCTTTAGCTTCCTGAAGTTCTTCACTTAGAAGTTTATTAATGTGTCTTTGACATTCAAGATCACATTGTGCTTTCTTACCAACATCAATGAGAGATTTATTTTCCTTAATCTCATTCTTGAATTTAGTTATCTCATCTTTGAGGTCATTTTGAGACTTAAGTATGGTCTTGAAATCATTCAGCAGATAATCAAAAGCAAGACCCTTTTCCTCATCGGTGTAAGAGTTGAAATTACTGACCTTATACATGGAAGCAGGATCCCAATCACTAAGCTTGTTGTTTTCCTCAGCTTCCTTCATGTCAGCTTCAAAAGTTGACTCGGACAAACCATAATCAACCTCATCTATTTCCAACTCTTCATCTTCTTGAGCCATCATACTTACATCATCTTCTGAGGTAGATGATTCAGTATCCCAGGTTTCAGCATATAATCCTTTTGCACTGGGTTTGTTTTCTTGCTTTCCTTTCTTGAGCTGAGTATATTTCTTCTTGTATTTATCAACTCTGTAAGCATTCTTATCAACAACTGATGTTGATTCCACCTTCTTTGATCTGCACTCAGCAGCAATATGTCCCTTCTTCTGACAGTTGAAGCACACATCATTCTTGGGATCAAAGGAACTCTTCCCTTTGCCCCTGTCAGATCTTCCTCTTCCCCTTTGAGCTCTTCTCAAACGTCTGGCTAACATTGCCATTTGCTCAGTGATATTTTGAACATCATAAGTATCACTTGAGTCTGAGTCTGAGTGGACAGCTTGAGATTCTGACTCAGTCTCAGATTCAACAACCAGTGTCTTGGAGCTTTTCTTCTTTTTCTGTGCAACCAATACAACTTCATTCTTATCCAAAGACTCCTTGAGTTGTTGTTGAGAAGTTCTCTTGTGTTCAGTGATATGTTCATGATTTAGCAAGAACCCATAAATTGACTGTAGGTTGTACACATGCAGTGTTCCTCCAGCCCTTAGTGTTGTAGTTACATCGTTAAACCTCTCTGGTAACACATCCAGAAATTTCAGCACAAGTTCAGCTTCATCTTTCTTTACACCCACACTTAGTAGGTCATTTATCAAGTAGTGAAACCTTGTGAACAAATCTGACAAGGTTTCATTCTTCTTTGAAAATAAGTTTTCATAAGATCAATTCAAATGATTTTTCTTATGCTGCTTGACCAAATCCGTGCCCTCATATGTAACACTCAGTGTGTCCCAGATATCTTTTGCTAATTGACACCCAGTCAAAGTACGCAAGATTTCGTTGGTCAGGGCATTTGTCAGAACACTTTTTGCCTTGTCATCCAGATTGAAGAGTTTCCAATCTTCATCTGTCTAGGATGCAATAGGCTTTCTTGTTTCCTTTTCAGTTTTGCCAGGAGACGTATCACTGATAGTAGCAGGAATCTTGGGGATGATAGGTCCTTTTGTAATGACATCGAATATAAGAATGTCAATGGACTTGAGGAATAGTATGGCTCTGAACTTCCACATAGGATAGTCAGATCCATCAAATATGGGACAACCTTTGGCAGACATTTGTGGAAAGTTTGAAGAATTGTTGCTTGTAGACATTGTAAACTTTCTCAGAATCTTGAACTTTCAACTTATGAAATCGTTCAGCCTGCTCTGATACCAGTTGTTGGTCCCTTGGTGAGAATAACAACAAGCAACGGGTGTGTAGAAGAGGGGTTGAATACACTTTCTGCGGAAATTTAACAAATCAAATAAAAGTGTTACACAGAGTAAATCAAACCACAATCAGTCGAATGCTTTTATTAAGAAGATAATTACAATGCTTTGAATAAGAAGATGATTACAATAACTATCAAGTAAGCAACTCTTGATACATAACCACCTAATATAAATCTCTCAATCTCTCAAACTTAGCTATCTATAATCAACTTAGCTATCTAAAACACATTAAAATTATCTTTAAACTGACTTCATTAGTCAGGTTGAGTTACTCAGCTTGAAACTCATCAAGTTGAGTTCTTCGAGAACAAACCCGAATTTAACCATGAACTAACATGTATAATTTTTAACTCATCCTTAGAAGTCTAAAGAATTAACTAAAACATATTTAGTAACTCTATTGAGCCGACTCAGTCTTTATGCTGAGTCGCTCAGCTTGAAACTCATCAAGTTGAAACTCAATATGTATATCTTAGTTTACGCACACAGCTTATCAAAGATATTGATAATCTTACTAAGATATAGTCTAAGCTGATCGAACATATGCTCAACTTATATTCAGCCTATACTCAGTCTGAGTCACTATAAGTGTTCAGTCTGACTAAGCTACATAATTCTGTTTAAGTTATATGTAGAACACATCTTACAAACTTAACTTTGTCTCATCAAATCTTAACTGATGAGATCATTTTCCCAACACTTTGGGATACCACAGGCCTAGATCCATAAACCCTTTGAGATATTTGAATATCCGCTTAACCGCCAGAAGATGTGACTCTTTAGGATTCGCCTGGAATCTGGCACAGAGACAGGTAGAGAACATGATGTCCGGACGACTAGCAGTGAGATACAATAATGATCCAATCATCCCACGGTAGGTTTTCAGATCTACAGGAGAACCATCAAGATCTGCTGATAGTTGTGCCTTAGCAACCATGGGTGTGGATATGGGTGTGCAGTTAATCATATCATACTTCGTTAGAAGATCTTTGATGTACTTGGATTGGCAAATAAAACTGCCATGACTTAACTGCATCACCTGGAGTCCGAGAAAGAATGACATCTCCCCCATCATACTCATTTGAAATCTGTTTGCCATGATCTTAGCAAACTCGTCACTGTATATTAGATTCGTAGACCTAAAAATGATATCGTCCACATATATTTGAACTAAAATCTTGTACCGACCTTTGGTCTTTGTGAACAGAGTGGTATCAGTCCTTCCTTTGGAGTAGCATTCACCAATCAAATATTCAGCTAAGACATCGTACCATGCACGTGGAGCTTGCTTTAACCCGTACAAGGCCTTATCTAAGATATGGACATGATTTGGATATTTGGCATAGACTTCTTCTTTAAGTACACCGTTAAGAAAAGCTGTCTGCACATCCATTTGAAAGATACGGAAGCTTCTGGAGGCTGCATATGCAATAAAGAGACTTATAGCTTCAATACGAGTAACAGGGGCGAATGTTTCATCATAGTCAATGCCCTCTTATTGATTGTAGCCTTTAGCAACCAACCTAGCTTTATTACGAATGACCACTCCATCTGAATCCCTTTTGTTCTTGAACACCCACTTAGTTCCAACTACAGATTTGCCATATGGTAAAGGAACTAATCTCCAGACTTTGAGACGATCAAATTGGTGTAATTCTTCCTGCATTGCAATTACCCAATCTGGATCATCTAATGCTTCATAAGTCTTTGTGGGTTCAGTGATGCTTAAGAAACCAGAGAATTAACATTCGTTTGCTGTTGCTGATCTTGTTTGAATGCCAACTGAAGGATCTCCGATGATGTTCTCTTCAGAGTGATGTCTGGTCCACTTAATTTCGTGGGAAGTGGAAGATGAAGGAATAAGATCTTGTAGGTGTCGTGCTTCTTCTTCATCTTCAGGAGAGAAATGTGGGTCTGAATCAAACACAGGAGGACTCTCTTGGTCTGGAAGCTGAGAAGTCACAGGGGGACGAGTGACAGAAACAGAGGGAGAATCCTCAGCATAAAGGTCTGAAAATGGATTCGTCTCAGTGACCGTAGGAGCCGTTATAGTAACACTTGTTTGTACTGCTGTGTTTTCCCTGTTGTCAGTTAAAACAGGAGAAGATTCAGATCTAAAGAAATCAAACACAAAGTCAAGATTAGTATTTGAACTGGATGGATTGTTTGATTCTTTATTTTGAAGCACCGGTCCAGAACAGGTATGTTCAGAAGCGTTTACTGTTGATTTAGGTGGAAAATCTGTAACATTCAATGCATCATCAAATGTTACGTTGATACTTTCAACAATGCTCTTTGTTCGTTTGTTAAAAACTCTGTAGGCTTTGGACTCAGTAGAATAACCTAGGAAAATAGCATCATCAGCTTTGGGATCAAATTTTCCTAGATTATCCTTGTCATTTAGTACAAAGCACCTATTACCAAAGACATGAAAGTATTTGATATTAGGAACTATGTCATTGGCCAGTTCTTTTGGAGTTTTATTAAAGCGTTTATTAATAAAAGAGCGGTTCTGTGTGTAGCAGGTGGTGCTGATTGCTTCAGCCCAAAATGAAGGTGGGAGCCCAGAATATGATAGCATGGTTCGGGCAGCTTCAACCAAAGTTCTATTTCTTCTTTCCACTACACCGTTTGTTGTGGTGTGTATGCAGCAGAGAACTGATAGCTAATCCCGACAAGGTCACAGAAGGTCTTCAGAGTACTGTTTTTAAATTCAGTTCCATTGTCTGTCCGGATGGAGACAACACTCTTACTATGCTTATTCTGTTGTTGCTTGATGAAGGAAATGATTGTTGGAGTAGCTTCATCTTTAGAATGCAGAAATTTGACCCAAGTATATCTAGAGTAGTCATCCACCATGACTAGGATATACTTCTTCCCACTCTTGGACTGTATTCTCATAGGACCGCAGAGATCCATGTGCAAGAGTTCCAAAGTCTTTTTAGTGCTGAACACCTGTTTTGATTTGTGAGAAGCTTTCTTCATCTTTCCCTTTTCACAGTCTGCACACAGATGATCCTTCTTGAATCTTAACTTGGGAATGCCTCTCACCAAGTCACCCGTGACTAGTTTGTTGATATTTTGAAAGTTCAGGTGAGAGAGTTTTCTGTGCCATTGCCAAGTAAGATCTGTAGAGGCTTCAGACAGTAGACACACAGAGGTAGGGGAGTCATACTTTTCCAAATCAATGGAATACAGGTTAGATTTTCTTGAACCTGCCAGTAACTCATCTCCATTTTCAGTTAAAATGGAACATTTGTTCTTCTTAAACACTACCTCTAGGTCTTTATCACAGAACTGTCCAATGTTAAACAAATTATGACCCAACCCTTCAACATAGGAGACTCTCTTGATCTTGATGTGCTTCTTCTCTATGTCTCCGTACCCCATTATTGGTGCAACATTGTCATTCCCAAAACGTACATTCCCGGAGTACTTAGGAACATAATTCTTGAGAAGATTTTTGTTGCCAGTCATATGTTTGGTACAACCGGAGTCCAGGTACCACAAGTGAGGTGCCTGCAAAAAGAGAATAAAGCACGTTTAGGTCCCCATATATAAATGGGTCCATGATTGTTAGTTCCTAATAGTGGTTGAGTAGTGATTGTATCTACTTGTGGTGGTGAAACTTCTGATGATCTATCCTTAAGTACCCATGTGGGTTTAATCTTTGGTCGAGAAGGAATAGATTTGGAAGGAATTTTCTTAGAAGGAAGTTTAGTTACCACTGTGGGTTTGACAGTTGATGGAATCAGAGGTTTAGGATTCGTTAGAGTTGCGGAAGCGTTATGTTTGCGAATCCATGTTGGCGATGAATTCTTAAGAATTCGCTGTGGCCTCAGTACATCAACTTGCTTTTGCTGGACTGGAGTGCTGCGAGTAGTAGGACGTGCTACGCGTTGATTGGATGATGGCTTGGGTTTAGAGGTTTTGGAAATTTTGGAAGGTGGATTGCGAGATCGTTTTTGAGAATGTAAGTGTTTTTGCTGTGCAATCCAAGCCCTTTTAAATGCCTCATAGCCCTGCCGTCTGTAGAGTTCCAGTTCCTTGATAGTCAGTAATCGCCTTAATTTGTGCAAACGTTTGAGTGCGTGTGACTGACGAGTTGTGATCCATTGGTGAAAAATTATGCCTTTTGAGGTTATGAATGGAACAGATATTTGATTGGCGTAAAAATCTGTCCAGTCCTCACATGGTTTAATTCCAATTTGTTTTCTTAATTGATCATATTCACAATTAAATTCACAATGACCATGGAGACAACCATCACTCATACAAAACATGGAAGAGGCGATATTATGCAAACTCGAATGATTACAGACAGAATCAAACATCAAAATTTGTTCACATGTTTGTCTAGTATTTGAACTTTTCCTATGTGATCTAGGAATGACTCTCTTCCAAGTGGTGCTTATTTTACGCTCTTCACTCTCGAGCTTCTTCACATCTGCAGCAGAGGGTAAAGTATTAGAAATGAGTCATGATCGACTAGCAACTGCTTTTGATGATTCAGGTATGTCAGTGTTCATACGAGAAATATGGTGAGAAGTGAGAGTGGATGACCTTATGAAAATCTGTTTTTGCTTTAAAGAATTCAAGTTAGAATTGTTAACAGATTTTATGTTTGGGTTGACATCTTGAGAAGATGTAGACGCATGCTTTGAGTGTTCGATTCGTTCAGCATATGAAGGAAGTGTAAATGGAGTTAGAGGTTGTATCTCAGTTTTGATCTGCCTGATTTGCTCTTGTAATGCAAAATTTTCTTTGCACAAGTCGTCAATGATCTTGCCATCTATATTAAATACTGTTTGAAGACGCTTCTGGAGGATGGTGTTTTCTTGAACTAGTTGAGAAGATTCAGGGAGTGGTTCAGAAAATGGAATTGTTTCAGGTGTGGTTTCAGATTTGAAAGCTTTGGTAAAATCTCCTTGTACCAGATGGGTGAAGCAAAACTCTTGCAAGGTTTGGAACCTTTGTTGTAATTCCTTGTGGGGAATATATAGAAATTGGAGTTTTGGCGTTTCAGGAGCATTGAGTTCCTCATCTGTATATACTGGTGTGGTGACAATGGAGTTTAGTGTTGGAATAGGGAAAGTGAAGTATGAGTCGTTTAGGTCAGAGTAGTTAAAGGGGATTTCAGTTTTGAGGTGAAGAGTTCGTTTGATATCTTCCTCAAGTTGTTGTTCCTCTTGACCAACGAACACCATTCGTTGAGTGAGTCCTTCGCCAAAAAGATTCGCATTGTATAATTGTTTGGCAGATACGTGACTCAAAACATTTGGATTTTCAAAACCAAGGCCATCGAATGTCCATCTTGAAAATGGTCGTTCCTTTTGTTTGTACAAGAAGATGGTTTGTTCACTTTGCCCTCTTTTGATTAGAAGGTCTTCAAGTTCTTTAATTTTCAAGCAAAGAACACTTTGATAATTTTTGAGAATTTCTGAATCTTTTTCTGCACCAATACGTTCTGCTTTGAGATCGTGTATGATGATGTTAGTTTTATCAGTTAATTCACGAAATTCAGATTCCTTCACTGCTAATTGAACTTTAGATTCATTTATGTTTTTCATGCGTTTTAATATAGTTTGTATATGTTCTAAGTTAAAACCCATGTTAGAGTCAGAGATAGAAGGTACCTTTCCGCTTTCAGCAGTCTCCTCCTCAGCATCAAAGAGATCACCACCTTCTTCATCCCTATCACTTGCTCCATTGTTAGCCATGAAACAGAACTGTGCTTGATCCTCACCATCTGGATCACTTTCGGAGTCTGTGTCCTCCAGGAACTGATCTTCTTCCACCATAAGTGCATTCCCAGCCTGCTTTTGCTTTGACAGGCGGTACTTTTGTCTGTAGTACTCAGCATCTTTGACCTTCTTTTGTGGACAGTTCCTGATCATGTGACCAGATCTCCCGCAGTTGTAGCACTTAGAGTCTGTTTTCTTTTCGTCTTTCCTTTCTTCTCTTTGAAATCTAGGCTTGTCAACAGGAGCAAAATTTCTGGTCTCCTAGACCTAGAGGTGAACCTTTGTCTGTTGTTGGTTTTATTAAATCGATTTCTGAAGGTTTTGCCAACAACAGAGAGAGTATGAATGGCAGCTTCAACAACATCTTCATCATCATCATCCGGTTTAGATTCACTGAGAATCACCTGTTTGAACTTCATTGTTCTGGATGAAGATTCCCTTGGAGTTCTTTCGACTGCTACCAGGGCCAAAGGATCTGCAGATGGTTGTTTGGGAAGAGACTTTAGTATTTCTTCTTGATATTGATTAAGGTCTTCAAATATGTTGTGAAATGTGACTGTAGTGAGATCTTTGTTGATTTGTTTGTACAGTCGAACATATTCCTTCCATTCAGGACCTAATGACTTCAGAAAGACACAGTTTAAGTCTAGGGCTGTTCGAATGATCTGATTGGACCTCATCTCATTCTGCAGTTTGCAAAATCTACCATAAGTTTCAAAAAGAAGTTCATTCTCTCTGACACTGAAATCATGATAGTTGTTGACTAGTTGGGTACGTTTAATATATTCTCCTTGCTCAGTACCTTGCACTTGTTTCTTTATCTCATCCCAGATTTCCTTAGCAGTGGCTAAGCTATCTATCTTGGTGTATATCTCTGAAGAAAGTCCTTGTTTCAGATAGTACTTAGCCAATCTTTCAGCCTTCTTGATTTCCTTTTCTTGAGCTGTGAGCTCATCAACAGTATTTTCCCTTTCATGACGGAGAATGGCGGGATTGTTGTTCGGATCAGCCTCAACAACTTTAATGAACTTCTTGTTCCCCTTTTCAATACATTCTATCATAATTTCTCCGTGTGTCTCGTTGTGCTCTAGGAAGTCTCTAAACCTTCCTTTCCATACATTGTATTCACCTCTGAACAAAACTAGAGGTTTTGTATCGATACCGATGGACATCATTTCATTTGAGCTAGACATTGTTTGAAGTTTGATTACAGAAATGATCGTTCACTTGTTATGTATGTATTAATTGTTCGAAAAATTGATTTGATAAAATGAGGAGTTAATTCACTTTAATTCAACTTTGAATTAGATCTTGTAAAGATTAGATTCAACTTTGAATTATATAGAATTGAGTTAATTTTAATTCAACTTTGAATTATATCTGAGTTTGATTAAATTCAATTTTGAATTATAGTTTTAAGTTTAAGTTTGATTGTCCTCTTTAAAGTCAAGTCCAAATGATTCTATCACTTGTCCAATAGGTTCCGGGTATGAAATAGGTACTATGCGATTGGAGAAAACCCTTGAAAATTAAGCAAACTCCTTGATCGTGATTGAATAAGGTAACCAATAGTGTGCGATTGGATCCTGTAGCACCAAACACTTAGCAATAAACTGTTAGTAATAACAATAGAGTGCTATGTAAATCAGTTGAATCGAATGCGATTGCCTTTGGTGCGGCTGATAGAATACACTTGGTTAAAATTCTTTAATCACACAGCCCAAAGGAATGCGATTGGTAACTTGTTGCACTCAGCTGATAGAAAATTGTTAGTCTCAATCGCATGCGATTAGGGGAACCCGGCTGATAGCTTTGAGGTAGCACTTAGTAATTTCAACTTTGTAGGAACTCTATAAGCCGCCTAATCCAGTCAATCGCATTGACCAAGGATCCGGCTTATAGACTCTGATGTGTCCCTATCAAATCAGATGGCCTTACCCCTTATGGTGTCTACCCACTTGTACCTTGATTGGTATGGGTAGTACTTGAGTTGCCTTGTGAAACACTTAAACTTTGAAGAATTAATATTTAAATTTAATTAAAACCGACTTCTTCTTCTTCAAATCTGCATTTAAGCCTCAAGAACACCATAAATGCTTAATTTCCAGAAAATTAAATGCCAAGAAATCGAGCATTTAATGAACTATTGGACTTTATCCTTTAAAATTTCCACTCGGTTTTGAAGTGTTCTTCAAGAAAGCCTTATAAAACAGTGAATGCCTTTGAATAAACCCGAAAGGATGATAGAAAAAGTAGTGTTTTTATACCTTCAACGTATTCTATCTTCGGGAATGTTCAAAATCGTACCTTTCTTGAACAAACCTTGTTGTTGTACACTTTGTTGAACCCGAGAGCTTGTTCTTCACTTTGAGCTTGAACTTCACGAGATTATCTTTGATGTTTTCGAACAATCACGAGCCAAAAACAAGTTTGGCTCTGATACTAATTAATGGTCCCGTATACTACGGATGAAGTAATGCTTTATGAAAGATCTTGTTTGTGTATTTTGTGTTTCGGTTATAGAGAGAGAGCCGAGAAGTAGAGAGCAAACACAAACAAGAGATATGTGAAATATGCAAAACTTACTTTAGAATGTGGGAGGCAAATGCCTTTTATAGCATTTGCCCCAAGCTACAATAGTTACATATTTGCACCCTCACTTTTTATAATCTTACAGTTTTGCGTGATTTTTTTGGAGAATATTGTAAATTATTGTTATACCTTTCAAATGACACCAAATTCATGAATTTTTGTCAAGTATTAAGGGAGAATTTCATGCTCAAAGTCTAGACTTTTTGTTTGAAAACAGGGCAGATAAAAAGAGCCGTTTCTTGCTCGATTCTTGATCATTTTACATAATTTTTTTTATAGATTAACGTAGATAATCTTTCTACCTTTCAATAGACACCAAATTAATGAAAAACCATCAAGTGTAGGCCAAGTTATTGCTAATCAAATTCGATAACAACCCTATTCGACACCCTAACGGTATTTTGATGAATCAACACATTTTAGAATCGTTTTTATTCGTTTTTTTGGTACTACTTCATAGACAACTCGATAACCTTTCTATAGAGTCAAGAATAATTGTTTTTCGCCAAGTATAAATGGAGAATTTGGCCTTCAAATTTTTGATTTCGAAGTGAAGAAATTTGAGGGAAAAATGACCTGCTATTGCAGGTCAAAATCAACAAAATGGGTATAATAACACGTTTTTTACAAGTTAAATGACCATATGTGTAAAAAGTAAAGTTAATGTGCCATATCGGAACATGTGGTAAAACATGTTTATCTTTAGTGACTTTTACCCTATAAATAATACACTCAATTATCGTAATTTTTACATTATCTGCAAAAAAAAAAAAAAAAATTATGTGTCTTGTTTTTGTTACCATTGTATATAATGACTTTGTCATAATTCATATTTATAAAATAATTTCTATACATTAGAAAAATTATATAAGTTGATTATATTATTATTTAAAAGAAAAAGTTAGTTTTGTATAATAATAATAATAATAATAATAATAATAATTAAATAATAATAATAATAATAAAACAGAATTTATTATATTGTTGTGTAATAACAAACTAGTTAGATGATCTGTGCACGCACGATGTAAATTTTAAAAAACCTAAACATATAACATGCAATAAATCATAAATAAACTATATAAAATATTTAACAATGGCTTTCATATTTTCACTAATACTTTTAAGTGTACTCCATTTATAGTTTTATTTGTTAGGTTACTATCATCGTCATAAAGGTGAAAACCTCTACAAAATTAAGTATATTCGGTGTGTACAATGATTCTTAAATAATATGAAATTTCACCTCTACACAATGCTTAACATTGACACCATGTAATCAGTTATGTGTTTAACCTCTTCATTTGTTGAAAAAAAATTACTTTCTTAAATTAATTTCGATTAAAAAGATGTTCATTGATATAATTTAATTATTTATGTGCTCAACATTATCATTGTTAGACGCTCATGCCATACATGGTTAGTTATAATTATTGTTATCAAAGTATAATTATAAAAAACACTAGCTTAACAACTCGCGTATAGACACGGAGATGATTAAATTAAATTTTAAATTTTTTAGATTTTTATAAGTATTAAATATTTATGAAAGATACAATTGTAAAACATACGTAGAAATAAAGTATTTTCTTCAGAAAAATATAGATGTTTTTTTATTTCAAGTTACAATACAAACAATTTAAATTAAGAAAATATGAAGTAAGTAAGTTATAAAGAGAAAATAACGTAAGTTGCTATAGTTGATTCTTATATAATGTTGTAAAAAGTAGAAAACCATATGATTGGTATTGAAATTTGGAATCTTACGATTATTGCTTGTATTCTCCACTAATACTATGTTGTATAGTCAATATGTATATAACTTTGACAAAGTAAATACGCTTATGATGGAGACAAAAGTAAAAATGTTAATGGTTACTATAAGAATGAATGTGATTAATTAAATATTTGGGAAGTTTGTATCAATATAAGAATGTAAAATGAATATAAATAAATCTACTATACTATATGCCAATATATAACAAGAAGTTGAAAGTGCCCTTAGATATATCGTTTAAAGAGATTTGTGAAGTTCCTTCATCATTTTCAATTAATATTGTTGTACTTTTAAAGAATTTTTTTTAATAAACCACTTTAACCATGATTTCTTCCTAGCAGTTAAAGATTGTCCTAATAAAAATCTCTCTGGAGATGATGAAAAGGGTTGTATATTATCTATAATTGATATCTATCAAAATGAAGAAGAATCATAATAGAATGTGATGTCGATGTGTAACAATGTTTCTAAAAATAAGATATAAAAGTCTTACGATTCTCCGGTCAATGAATATCTACAGTTGAAAAGTAATTTAAAAATGAAATA
The DNA here is from genome assembly GCA_947179395.2 of Pulicaria dysenterica. Classification (NCBI taxonomy): domain Eukaryota; kingdom Viridiplantae; phylum Streptophyta; class Magnoliopsida; order Asterales; family Asteraceae; genus Pulicaria; species Pulicaria dysenterica. The sequence goes on along the minus strand of OX359292.1, from coordinate 64,527,524 downwards.
GTGGCGACTAGTATTTGAATTCATGTGATGGTGGTTTAAAACATTTTTAATTGTTTTGAAGATAAACATGATTTTCAGCTTTTAGATAATGACACTGGAAAGTTTCTAAACTTAATTTCACTATTTATGTTTATATTTTAGGATAATAAACATTTATGGTTTTTAAATTTTATATATTTACCAATAACTAATTACTTAGAAATATGAAAAGTTTGAACATTTAAAAAACTTTAGTATCTAAAGTTAGTTTGGTTTTAAATAATCGCCCTTATACTAAGGAAAGTAAATATATTAGAAATATGAGGTTGTGATTGGTAATTATTAGAGGGTTACTAAAAAAATTTGTGAAGTAGAAAGTTGTGATTTGTAGAAATCATTAATAATGATGTCATAATCATTTTCTTTTAGTTAATATATTAGATAGTATATTAAAAATGAGAGTCAAACATCTAAATATAAATAATTTTATTGGATCTAGTTTTTAGAGACTTATGCGGTCCGATATCACGACCTACGCCAACAGACAAGAGATACATATTTCTCTTAGTAGATGACTACTCGAGATATATGTGGGAATATTTTCTGGATTCAAAAGATCAATCTTATAGAATCTTCAACGAGTTCAAACAAAAGACTGAAAATAAACATAAAGTCAAACTAAAAGTATTCTGAACAGATAGAGGAAGAGAATTCACATCAACTGAATTTTAGCAATATTGCAAACACAATGGCATTGCAAGACCATTAACCACATCATATTCTCGCCAACAAAATGGAGTTGTTGAATGAAAAATCTGAACAGTTCTCTAAGCAACAAGATGTATGATGAAAGCAACAAATCTCCTATAGAATTTTTTGGTAGAGGCAGTTAGACATGTCATACTTACACTAAACTGGACCCCAACAAAATCACTGGAAGTTATACCCCGTATGAAGCATTGAATGGTAGAAAACCAAATTTACATCATTTAAGAATATTTGGTTGCATCGTATATGCAAAGTAACTTCACAACACTTGACAAAATTAGATGATAGAAGTATGCGTTTAGTATATTTGGGCAATGAACTAGGATCAAAAGCATATCGTCTATTAGATCCAATAAAGAAAAGAATTTCATCAGTCGGATGTAAAATTCAAGGAAGATAAAACATGGAATTTGGAAGAAAATACTACATAAGATAGACCAGAATGAGCATAATTGATTGTTGAAGGTAATGAAACAAATGATACCTCAAACGGACGTATTGAGGATGATCTAAAAGAGGAAGTACCAACTCCTCCAAATTCGCAGATATCTATTCACAATCTACATCAATCTTCTATCCATTCAGAATCAAAGGCAGAATCTCCTTCAACAACAAACTCATGACTTGATCATACAGCACTAAGAGGATACAAAACAATAAATGATCTATATGATGATACTGAGGAATTATACTGATTAAGATGAACCAATCTACAAAGAAGTGGCCAAAGACAATAAACGGATTGAAACTATGAAGGATGAAATTGACTCCATCAACAAGAATAAAACTTGGAAGTTAACCACGTTACCGAAAGATCACAAGGTAATTGGTCTATAGTGGATATTTAAAATCAAAAGAGATGCAAGTGGAAGAATATAAAAAACAAAATATGCCTCGTAGCCAAAGGTTCATTCAAGAACATAGGATAGACTTTGGTGAAGTATTCATGCCAGTAGCACGAATCGAGATAGTACGCTTGTTATTGGTACTAGCAGCATATAACAAATGGTAGGTATAGTCAACCTTTCTACATGGAGAATAAAAGGTGAAGTCTATATCTCACAACCAGAAGGTTCGTAAAAGAAGAAAATGAATATAAGGTATTCAGACTTACTAAAGCATAATATGGATTAAAAAAGCACCTCGTTCATGGTACACCAAACTTTTGATAGTACTTTGAAGGTACTTGGCTTCAAGAAATGTGCAATAGAACAAACCGTTTATACAAAGACAAAGGCATCATCAACACTACTTATTGGAGTTTATGTCGATGACTTAATAGTCAAGTGTACACCAAAAAAGAAATTGACATCTTCAAAGATCAGATGAAAAAGAAACTTGAGATTAGCGATCTAGGATTTATCGATTACTATATTGTAATTGAAGTAACTCAAAGTCAAGAAAAACTCTCAATCAAACAAATTGGATATGCAAACAAATGCTCAGAGATAGAGGGATGGTAGATTGCAATGAAGCCAAAATACCTATGGAACACGGTATCAAATTAACAAAAGTAGCAAAAGGAAGATACGTAGACACCATTGAATATCGAAGTCTAATTGGATGTATACAGTACTTATTATAACATACACGACCCGATCTAAGTTACTCAGTTGGATTACTTAGTCGTTTTACGCAAGAACCACAAGAACAACATATGAAGGAAATCAGACAAATACTACGCTATATCAAAGGTACGAAAGATTATGGGATACCATACAGGAATGAAAGAGGCAACAAGATACAAGGTTACAACGACAGCAGTTATGGAGTTAACACTCAAGAAGGAAAAAGCATAATAGGGATTATTTTTGTTACAACTCGTCGTCCTAGATAGAAAGATGAAAGAAATTTGAAGCACCTTATAAGTTTAAAGTTATGCTCACTAATAACTTCCACCATGGTTTTAAGTTGATTTTAAACTTAGTGGTCTAGACCATGGTTTTGAACTACGGGGTGTTACAAGTGGTATCAGAGCCATTACCCCTCGGGTTGTAGTGAGTGCAGAACTCATGCATCTCCCGGGGTTTGGTTTCTAGGTATGTCATCTTAACTATGGGAGTTTGTAACAACTTGTCGTCCTATATAGAAAGATGAAAGAAATTAGAAGCACCTTATAATACAAAGTTATGGGCTACTAATAACTTTTCTATGGTTCTAAGTTGCTTTTGAAGTTATTGGTCTAGACCATGGGTTTGAACTTCGGGGTGTTACAATTTCCTACTATGGAAATTCACTCATCAGTTAGATCATGCAAAAGGAAGGAACAATCGTACTATCTCATGTGAATCAGAATTTATTGCAGCAACAACAACACAAACTTTATGGCAAAAAAGATTACTCAGGAAAATTACTAACACGGAGGAAATAAGGTCACAATCTACGTGGACAAAAAGTCAACAATTGCACTAATGGTGAATGCACTATTTCATGGTCGGAGAACACATAGAATACATGAATAACTTTATTCGAGAATGTGTCGAAAGAAACGACATAGTTGTTGAACACATTAGTGGTGAAGAACAAACGAGCTAATCAACATCCTAACAAAGCCACTACCAAGCATAAGATTCTTCGTAATGAGATTGTAATAAGTGTTAAATATCTACTACATAATGATCGAGATTATGGTGAAGAATGTTAAGTTAATCTCGACAAAGCTTAGTTATAAGAGAACAATATATGTACACACATCATGTAATCTCAATGTGTGATTTCAATAAAATCAGACGTAACAAAGTTATCTCTTTGATCCTACATTTCACATAATTAAAAAGTACAAAATAAAATAAGTCTAGGGTGAGAGTCAAACATTACAAACTTATCTCTTATTGTGAGAGTGAAAGCAATTAGACGTAATTAAAGAGAATTATATACAACAAATTTGATTACACTTCTCGTATGAGTAAAACATAAATTGTTAACAAGTAAAGTTTCAATTTTAAACACGTCTTGTGGGAAGACTTTGTTAGTTAACAGGCAAACTTTCAATTTTAACATGTCTCGATTGAGTAAAACGTATATTGTTAACAAGTAAAGTTTCAATTTTAAACACGTTTTTGTGGGAAGACTTTGTTAGACAAAATTCTGATTGGTATTTTTAGAAACGCATTAGGAGTAACATCTATTGTTAAGAAGTTGAGAGAAGAAAGACTACCGTAGTTTGGTCACGTTAAAAGGAGGCAACCAACAACACCAGTTAGGAGAGCGGAATCGATTTTAGTTGAAGGCATTAGGAGGCGTGGTCGTCCTTACCTGAGATGGGAAGATAGAGTTAGAGCAGATTTCAAAGAGCATTCTCTCTCTCTAAAGACATGATCTCAACTAGACATTTATGGAGAAGAATGATTAATATCCGGGGGTAGGAAGTTAAGTTGTTACTAACTGTAGCTTAGGGGTATGATAAGGGTTGAGTTGACATCTATAAATTAATTTATAACTTGCAATTTAAACATATCTCTTATAAAGATTTAGGACTGTATTTTTATAAGCGCTAGTAAATTCTAAATTCCGAGCTCGTGAATTTACTTAATAAATTTTTCCAATTTCTTTAATAGCTGCTAATTGTGTTTTATTTATGGATTCTTATTATTATTATTACCTTTGTTTCTGTTTTATTTTTTACATTGTCGGAGGTCTTTTTCAGAAAGCAATCTCTCTATCTATGGGTAGAGGTATGATTGTCAATATTATACATCTACCATACCCCTGTGTATTGTTGTTGTTGTAGCTTTGCCGGTTTAATTTAATGTTAATTGACCACCAAACTTATGTATTAGCTTAGCTCAAAATCACAATATAGTATTAAGTTAATTACATTTTTAATCTCTATACTTCGATCAAAATCAGGGGTTTAATCTTTGAATATAAAAGGGTAAATTGCCGAGAAAGGTAACTAAAATATCAAAATTTGCCAATAAAAGTAACGCCCATTTTTTCGGGCCAAGAAAGGACTGTAAGTTCCAATTTTTGACAAAAAGGTGTAAAATGACCTCTTCGACCTGCTGACCACCTAGTCAGCAGGTTACCGATGACGTGGCTGCACACGTGGCAGTCCAGTCATCACCATCAGCAAACATAGATATATGCTTGGCAGTCCATGTCATCCTTAATTATTTTTTTACTTTTTTCTAAACAATATTAATTATTTGTATAATAGATTACCAACTACTAATAATAATTAACTACTAATTAATATTTTATAGTAATTAATTAACTATTAATTACTTACCAATAAATTATAAATTATCTTTTTAAACTTATTTTAATTTATTCTGAATTTATTTTGAATTATAATTGTTTATAATTAATTTCTTGAAGGAGATTCATGGTGTTCAACATAGTCATGATCTTCATTGTTCTTATGAATCATGGTGTTCAATGCAAACATAAAACCACATATTTCACTCAAAATCTGGATCACAAACAAAGAAATCTAATAAATTTATAACTAATCAACACATTCAAGAACACCTAATCTGGAACTTGAAGCACAAAGAGAGAGGGAGAGAGATCTGGACTCGAGATATGAAGATACTGTTGGGGAGATAGCAATATCAAACCTAAATCAAACCTGTCTATTAATTAAAATAGGATTTGATGTTAACAAAACCACATATTCAGTTTAGACTTAGATAAATGAAAAACATGTGTTGTTTTTCATGTTAGACTTAAAGAAAATTGTAAGTAACAAGTGTCAGCTGAAGAAAACAAGTGTCAGCTGAACACTAAGTATCAGCTAAAGGACAAGCTTCAGGAAGATCAGCCGAGAGGAAAAGATCAGTCAAGAAGCATCAGCTGAGGATCTACAATGGATCAGCTGATGGTCTAAAACCATCATCTGAGGAAAGTTTCAAGATCTGCTGAGCTATCAAGGATCAGCTGACACAATCACATTGATCAGCTGATGCCTCCCATCTGTCAGATAAGTTATTTACTACTTATCTAATCTTTTCTTCATAAGCTGATCATACTCAAACGATTAGCTGAGCTCTTGGGATCAGCTGACAGTTTAGTTTGATCAGTTTATTAGCTATACTTTGATTTGTGTTGTCAGCTGAGCAATTCGATCAGCTGAGCACATCTAGTCAGCTAAGTCTTTCACATTTAATCCTTAGCTGAGCAAAATTACATTTGCAGTTCAGTGTCTGTTAGCTGAGTTATTATTCTATATCTCAGTTAATAGCTTTTCTATGTAATATTTTCTTTAGTCAAAGGCAGAACATGTGTTGTTCTTATTATGCCTTAGATCTTTCTTTGTAAAAATACTTAGCACTTTTTGTATCTGCAAAGAGACAAAAAGGATAGATCTTTATCCCCTGGAAAAGGAGAAATATACTTTTGAAGAGAAGATCTCGAAGATATGCTGCTTCAACTAAGTATGGTTGGCAACTCTATACTTGGTAAAGTCAAATCTTCATAAAGCATGGTGTTGATAAAAGTACAAGCATGGAAAGAGAAGTTTTACTCTCCCAAGACATAAAGGTAGTACTTTAATAATATAATAATAGATAGTGGGTAAACTCCTTACTGAAAAGTATGTTTACTTTACACACTTTGCTTGTAAAGTTAACTTACCTTTCAACCACTAACTTTATCTATTATAATATTATTAAAACAAGTACCTTTGTCTCCTTCTCTCTTCATCAACCCGGACACCACTTTGCTTATATATACTCATGCATGGAAACATGCTAAGGATGCGAATAGATAGAGTTGAACACTGAAATCTTATCTGTTGAGAATTAGAAGAGTTAGCATTTTTACTTTCAGTGTAACAAACTTGTTCATGTGTTGAACATCTTAAACATAAGTTGTTTAGGATTAGCTTAGTCTATGTGTTAGAAAAATTTAGTTGCCACCTTTTATTGAACTTAGATTTTCCGCATCTAGTTCATATAATTCTTGATTTACATCAATAAGCATTATATAAAAGTAAACCGTGTGTCACTTAAATTTTAATTTGCTAAAGTTTGTATTCAACCCCCCTTCTACAAACATTTGTTGTTGTAGTATCCATTCGGGACCAACAACTGGTATCAGAGCAGGCTAGATAATCCATATCTAAGATCTGTTTTGCTTACTCTTCAATTGCTTCTACCCCACACCTCAAAATGCCCACTCCTGTTGCTGCTTCTAACAGTTCTTCCAACAATGGCTCACTCACAAGGTGTCCAATGTTTGATGGAGAGAACTTCTCTCTCTGGAAGAGTAGAGTTCTTCTCTATATGTCAAGCCTTGATGATGTAATGCTCAAGACTGTTACTGAAGGTACATATGTTCCTTCCTCCACTATAGAAGTCACTGCTGCCACTGATACAACTCCTGCAGAACATAGATATGTTAGCAAAGCTGTTCATCTATGGTCTGATGAAGACAAAAGGCTGGTTAATCTTGATGTCAAATCCAGGACAACCTTAGTCTCAGCACTCCCAAATGATGTCTATCATCAAGTTCTTAACTGCAAATCTACAAAGGAGATGCTAGACACTTTGACTGTTGCATATGAAGGCACTGAAGAAGTGCAGGAGAACAAGAAACTCCTTCTGGTTAGAGAATATGAGTTCTTCTTTGCTCCTAAAGGTGAAAGTCTTACTCAGACCTACACCAGGTTCAACTGTCTTGTCAATGACTTAAGAAGGGCAGATGTTCCCAAGAGCAACAAGGAACTTGTAAACAAGTTTCTAGACTCTCTCCCAGAATCTTGGGATCATTTTATCACTGTACTCAAACATGGTGAGAAAATAAAGGGTCTGACACTGGTTGGTTTGTATGGTAATCTCATGAACAATGAACAATCAGTAAAACAAAGGAAACTCTCTACCAAGGATATGAAGGAGAGTGCAAAGGCTTCATCAAATGCCCTTGTGTCTAAAGATACAAGATCTAGAAGCTTTGCTACAGTGGTGGATGAGTCCAGTGAAGAGGAAGTGGAAGAGTCTTCGGATGAAGAGCTGGTGGCTGATGGGGATGAAGATCTGGAGGACGTGGACAGCATTAAAGCTGCTGTTGAGCAGGCTGCCATGTTAGTAAAAATGTTCAAGCCTTTCTTGAAAAGAAAGGGTATCAAGAGGTTTGAGAAGAAACCCTTCAGAGGAGAAAAAGCCAATTTTAAACCAAAGGCTTCTGAAAGTTGCTTCTCATGTGGCAAGACTGGTCACTATGCCAGTGAATGTAAGTCCAGAGGAAGCACGGGATTCAAGGGTTCCTCAAGCTCAGACAGCAAGATTGATTATGAATCCAAGTATAAGAAGCTTCTTGTTGTTGTTCTTGACAACAAGAAGAAGAAAGCTCAGAACAGGGTGTTGGTGGCTGAAGAAGAAGATTGGGCTGAGGAAGATCTCTCAACTGATGAAGAAGAGGTCCTCACTGCTCAGCTCAGGTTGATGGCCAACATAGCAAGTACAAGTTCCTTTGATGAGGACATGAAGAAAGCTGCTAAAGCTTGTACTTCTCCTGACTGGGATATTTCTTCTATGTATCAGGTTGGAAAATTTATTAACTATGAAGATAATGAAAAAAACACTATGTTTGATTATCTGTGTGTTGAGTTTCAGTCAAATATTCAAAGAGAAAAGAAGCTAAAATTAGAAATAGAATCACTAAAAGAGAGATTAAGTCTTAAAGATGAGAAACTGAAACTAATGACAAAACTGGAAGATGATTTAGCTAATCAAAAGATACTTAATCAGATCTTGGTAAAAGAAACCAATGAAGCAACAATAAAGTTTAATGACCTTCAAAAAGTAGTTAAATCTTGGTGTGTATTTGCTGAGAAGACCACTCAGTGTGTCAATGAGCAGATTCCAAAACAAGTTCAAGCTATTATTAGTGGAAATTATTCCCAAGCTGCTAACTGTGTTGATTTTAGCAAGAACATAAATATCTTGGAAAAGGCTGATATTTTACATCTTACTTTTCAAAAGACTGTAAAAGGAAAAAGTATTATCACTAACAGATTTGTCAAAAGTAAAAGTACTCAGCTGAAAGACTCAATCACTTCAAAAGTTGGTTCAAGTTCTATTGTTTTGACCGAAAGCAAAAGTACTGAAAATTTAATTGTAAAGGAAGTGAGTAAAGGAATGGAATCATTTGTTGATACCAAAGAGACATTATGTTGTCAAACCTTGAAAACTGATGCATTAAATTTAGGAATTCAGCTGACTGAACATTCTTTAGCTAATGATATTACATCAGCTGATCAAAAAGTAGATGATAACTGCTCAGCTGATAGCCTGTCAGCTGATCATGGATCCTCTTCTGTTTGTTTAGCTGATCAAACATCACTTCAAACTCTTTTAATAGGAGAAACCAAAGGAAAAGGACCTTTTGTTTACAAAAAGTCTAAGTCTGCCAAACCTAAAGTTGATCAAAAACTCATTTTAACTAAGGGTCAACCTAAAGTAACTGTAAACAAAGACCTTATTAGTTTACAGAATCAGTTGCAACAGCTGAATGGTGAAATCTGTCAGCTGATGACCCATAGTCATCAGAAAACAGTTAAGATATCTCTTAGGCAATTACCAAAACATGTTAAAGGCTCCAAAAATCAAAAATGTTATAAATGTGGGAGCAAAGAACATAAGGCAAGTAATTGTTCTCTTGAAGGTAACTCAAGACAGCGGACTGATTTTGATAACACAGTTGTTTCTCTCATTCATAAACAACCTAATATAAAGTGGATGGCTAGGTGCAATCCACAGGGGTCCACTTAACTGTGGATGCCCAAGTATCACTAACCTTCTTTCAATCTCATCTATGTAGGGTCTTAACACATGGTATCTTGACAGTGGATGTTCAAGGACCATGACAGGTTGTAAAGCTTTGCTTAGTAACTACAAGAAGGAAAAAGGTCCAAGAGTGACCTTTGGTGATAACAATTGTGGGCAAACAAAAGGGTACGGTGAACTTCATAATGGGAACTTAACTCTATCTAAAGTTTCATATGTTAAAGGACTCAAGTACAATCTCATCAGCATAAGTCAATTATGTGATGGTGATCACAAAGTCCTCTTTACAAAGACAGGTGGTTCCATTTTAGATCAAGAGGGTAAAACAATAATTTGTGCAAAGAGAACCAAGGATGTATATACTCTTGATATGTCCTCTGGTGATCCATCCAAGTTAACCTGTTTGTATACAAAATCTGTAACTGACACAAACTGGTTATGGCACAAAAGGCTTTCTCACTTAAATTTCAAAAATATAAATAAGCTGAGCAAGGGTGATCTAGTGTCAGGACTACCTTCACTGACTTATGTTAAGCCTAAACCTTGTTCTGCCTGTGAGAAGGGAAAGCAGCACAAGACATCTTTTCCATCTAAGCAAGCCTTCTCCATTACTAAACCATTTTACATGCTGCACATGGACTTATTTGGTCTTGTTGCTACTGCAAGTATTGGTGGAAGTAAGTATGCTCTAGTTTTGGTTGATGAATTCTCAAGATATACTTGGGTCATCTTTCTGAAAGCAAAGAGTGAGGCTGCTGAAGAGATAATTAGCTTTATCAAAAAGATGGAAGTGCTAAATTGAAATCTGGTAAGGATGCTTAGAAGTGATCATGGAACTGAGTTTAGAAATAAAACTCTAGAAGGGTTCTGTGATGAGAAAGGTATATCACAAAATTTCTCTGCTCCAAGGACTCCACAACAGAATGGTGTAGCTAAAAGAAGAAACAGAACTTTGATTGAAGCTGCAAGAACCATGCTGTGTGAGAGTGGGTTAGGATTCAACTTCTGGGCTGAAGCTGTTAGCTATGCTTTCTTTACTCAGAACAAATCCCTAGTCATCAAAAGGCACAACAAAACTCCATATGAAGTTCTCAAGGGAAGGAAGCCCAACATCAGCTTTCTGCACATCTTTGGTTGTCAATGATTCATTCTCAATCAGAAGGATCAATTGCAGAAGTTTGCACCTAAAGCTGATGAAGGCATATTTGTAGGATATTCTGTAATCTCCAAAGCATACAAAATCTACAACCTCAGAACAAAGGTCATAAAAGAATCAATCAATGTAAGTTTTAATGAAAATGACTTTGTTGCTTCCTGTTCTACTAATCCATCTACAGGTGAGGAATTTAATGATCTGCTGCATACTAAAGACAACATTCCAGTGTCAGCTGATCCGATCCCATCAGCTGATGTAGAGGATTTAGATGAAACTGTTCCAAATGTACTTCAAACCAATGCACATCCTATCTTAAACCAACCCACACTTTTACTGAATGATGTGAATCATGACTCAACATCAATTGACTCTAATTCCGTATCAAACATTCCTACTTCAGTAGAAGTTTCCTCAGACTGCAACACTGAAATTCTGTCAGCTGATCAACCAGAAGTCTCATCAGCTGATCCAAACCAAAGAATTTCAACTCCCATAATCCAAAATAATCCAAACTCTCCCAGAATCCAAAATGTCTATAAGGACCACAAGGATCATCCTAAAGATCAGGTCATAGGTAACATAGAAGCACCTGTACTAACAAGATCAAAAGCTTGTAATTTCTGTTTATACACAGGTTTTGTTTCTATGATTGAACCAAAGAAGGTGGATGAAGCTCTAAATGATCCCCACTGGATTAATGCCATGCAAGAAGAATTGGCTGAATTTACTAGGAACAATGTATGGATTTTGGTGCCAAGACCAAAGGACAAATCCATCATTGGTACTAAGTGGGTGTTCAGAAACAAAATGGATGAACAAGGGCTGATCATCATAAACAAAGCAAGACTAGTTGCTCAGGGGTAATGTCAAGAAGAAGGAATTGACTTTGATGAAACCTTTTCCCCTGTTGCAAGACTTGAAGCCATAAGACTTTTTCTAGCCTATGCTGCCTTCAAAGACTTCAAAGTGTTTCAAATGGATGTTAAGAGTGCTTTCCTCAATAGAGAACTGAAGGAAGAGGTGTATCTCAAACAACCTCCTGGTTTTGAGGATCCTAGCAAGCCAGACCATGTATATTTCTTGAACAAAGCCTTGTACGGTCTGAAGCAAGCTCCAAGAGCCTGGTATGATACCCTCTCTTCTTTTCTAACCACAAAAGAATTTGTTGGTCCCTTGTATGAGAATAACAACAAGCAACAGGTGTGTAGAAGGGGGGTTGAATACACTTTATGCGGAAATTGAACAAATCAAATGAAAGTGTTACGCACAGTAAATCAAACCACAATCAATTGAATGTTTTTATTAAGAAGATGATTACAATGCTTTGAATAAGAAGATGATTACAGGAACTATCAAGTAAGCAACTCTTGATACATAATCACCTAATATAAATCTCTCAATCTCTCAAACTTAACTATCTATAATCAACTTATGATTATAGATACTGACGACTCTCTAAACTTACACAGATTGAATCAACTAATGATCACTTACCAATATCACAACTGATGTGACAATTCGAACACACGAATCGCTTGGCAATCTGTGAGTTTCTTGATCACGTTGAACATATAAACAGTGATTCAAGAATCGTAACACATACGGTGAGGTGAGGTTTTGGCTCTGTAACTTGTTTCAGAATTGTACTAAGTCGTACCTCTAAACTTATCAGGAGATAAGTATTTATAATCCTGTTGCTATGGTTCCTAACAAACTGGACTAATCCTAATTTGCTAACTAACTATCGGATAACTCGGAATCTTGAATCTTGAATCTTCTTATCTTGAGTCTTCAATCTTCAATCTTGATTCTGGAGTCTTCTTATCTGCGCCGTAGATATAGAGAGTTAAAACATAATTTAAAACACATTTAAATTCTCTTAGACTGACTTCTTTAGTTAGGCTGAGTTACTCAGCTTGAAACTCATCAAGCTGAGTTCTTCGAGAACAAACCCGAATTCAAACATGAACTAACACGTATAAATATTAACTCATCCTTAGAAGTCCAAAGAGTTAAATAAAACACATTTAGTAACTCTGTCGAGCTGACTCTGCTTCTGAGCTGAGTCACTCAGCTTGAAACACATCAAGCTGAATACTCGATATATACCTTGTGTGACATACACATATTATCAAACACATTAATAATCTAACTAAGGTATAGTATAAATTGGTCGAACATATGCTCAGTTTATATTCAGCTTATACTCAGTCTGAAACACTACAAGTGTTCAGTCTGACTAAGCTTCATAATTCTGTTTAAGTTATACGTAGAACACATCTTACAAACTTAACTTTGTCTCATCAAATCTTAACTGATGAGATCATTTTCCCAACAAACTCCCCCTATTTGATGATGACAAAACCATCAAACAGTTAGTAAGTTTTTTTAACAGAATTATTTCTTAGATCTTAAACTTATTAAGATTTTTATATATTTGAACTGATCAAATATTTATTGAACATATCAATTTCAATTGAACTTATCAATTTAAATTGGGACACACCAACTTCTAGTTGAACACACCAACTAATTACATAAATGAATAAGAACTTATCTGTTATTCATTTTTGCTGAACTTATCAGACTTATGAATATGAACACATCACAACACAGTTGAACATATCAAACTTTATACTTGTATTAATTGAACTAATCATAATACAAAAGATTGATCACTTAGATCATGCACACATAGTGCTTACAAAAATATTAGAACTAATCTAATATTTACAAAAGAACTAATATATTGAATGAATTCAGGGTGTTGAAGCTCCCAGTTAATTATTTCTTTAGTTACTTCATATAGTAACTTTTCAGCTTTTTCACTTCCTCTGAATTCTTTGTGATGAACTTTAATTATTTTATTCAGCTTGTATTTCAAAAGCTGATTTGAGTCATTGTTTCCACAGCAAGTTCTTATATGGGCAGCATCCTTAGCTTTCAGATAGCATACTTCATTAAATTTGATGAAGCTAGGCTTGCCTTTCTGATCCTTGAACATAAATCCCTGAATAGGTGCATCAATGAATGTATTTTCTGTGAATTCCACACCTTCAGGTATATCAAACAGTTTTTCCCATTGTAAACCAGGAACTAGAACATATCTCAGCTCCTCAGCCCTTTTAATCAACTTTGAGACTTCAGTAAAGATTTCTTGCTTTATTTGGCTTCGTTTGAATTTCTTAAGCATCATCAAAATTCCGTTCCACTCTAGGTAGCCCATCCTGTGAACGTATCTCAGGTCCATCCCCATGGTTGATCCATTTTCAAATTCAAAGTTGAGGATGACAGCTCCATTGACTCTGCTCAAGGTCATGCCTTTGATATCTTCACTGATGTTCCTTCTGAAATAACATTCTTGTATTTCAGCATCTGAATATGGGATAGGATCAGGTCTTGGACCATTGTAGTCAGCTTCAGCTTCAGCTAAAGCTTTCTTTAACTTTTCCTTTTCTTGGTCCAGTTGCTCTTTTTCTTTTCTCTTCTTTAATTTAGCTACAGAGATATTGAGCTCATTTGCTTCTTCTTGCTCTAGCATTTCGATCAATTCTCTTGTAGCTTTTTCTTCTTCAGTCTCCTGCTCAGTTTCAGAACCCTCGTCAGCTTCAGACTCAGATTCTGAAAGCCTTTGCTTCTTTGATGCAGGTTCATCTTCCCTGTTTATTTCTAGCTCCCCCTCAGTCTGAGCTTGACTCTTTGCTCCTGAAGCTAGTATTAGTAGTGCTTCAGCCTCAGCTCTAGTTAGCTCAGCTTCAGTATTGACTTGAACCTTCTCCCGCTTTTTGTCATCATCAATAGGGATTGAAGGCCTTGATCGTTTAAGCGCAGCATCATCAGAGGCAATCTCTTTGACATCCTTTGATAGTCCCTCAAGCCGTTGATAGATTTGTCATTTATTCTTCTTTTGCTTGAGGTGAAAAAAACCAAATTGAACATCAACATAGTCTTTTAGCTGTTGGATGCCAGAGGAGGCAGCTTTATTTGAATAATAGTCGTTGGGTGCATCATCCGAAGGTTGGTGTATACCTTCAAACTCATTTGCACCAGAGTTTGGACCCTGTAATTCATCCTGGTTTGAAGATGAATCATTGATAGGTCGTACAAGAGGGTGTGAGAAGTGAAGAGAAGTTATTGGGCTCGAAATGTGAAGTGTATGGGTTGGTGGTTGGCTAAATGGTTTGGAGGGGGGTGATTGACCCTGGGGATTGGTCAAATGTTCAATGTTACCTGAGTGTGTCTGCTCAGGCACAGTAACAGGTTCTCCCATGGCTCGAGTAAGTATGGGCTGAGTAGACACCACACCCGGTATTGGCTGTAGGGTTGATATGAGCCTTGAGGTTGACACCTTAATAGAAGGCGTCTCCCCCTCAACTCCTGCCTGTGGAGGGATCAGTGTGATCTCAGCTCCAGTGATGCCTTTAGGAGTGGCACCACCTATGGCAGTTTTACGTGTATAGGTTAGGATATTCTCCCTAGCAGTAGTGGGAAAGCTAGGGGTGGCTTCAGAGTGGGATTTATGATGGAAAGAAGGTGGACGAGACGGGTTAGACTGGGTTGGGATTACCACAGCCTTATCTCCAAAAGTGGATGGAGAATAGTGAGAAGAGAGAGAAAGTGGAGAGGTCTTACCAGAAGCAGCTTCAATGGTTGCTGGTTCAGTTTGAGCAGAGTGCTCAGCTTGAACTTCGGTCTCGACTTGGGAAGCTCCCCCTTGATTCGATCCCTCTGCTTCACTTTCAGATGAAGCTGCCTCAGCTATTTGGAGCATGGGCTCACTCAGACCCTCTTGCTCTGGGAATATGTCGTTGTTGAACATCTTGGAGCTGAGTGTAGGAAAAAGGAACACATCCTGATCAACTTCATAGAGTGCTGTCCCCAGCTCGGTCTCAATTGCCAAGGACAGGTACCTTATAAATGGTACATGAAGATCCCTTGTGGTCTTCATCACTTGGACCTTGAGTTCATTGAAGAAAAGCAGAGCATAGTCTAGATTTCTGTTGAAGTAAATATTGTACAGCAGCTGCATTTCGAACTCATTTACCTGGTCCAGTCCTCCAACCTTAGTCCCCAGTGAACGAATCACTGTTGAAACCATGAAGCCCCAACTGGTTGGAAAAGTGTCCTTCTTGATGACACCCTCTGTCTGTGGGTGACCCAATCGAGGTAGGACAGACCTAGCCACTTGCCTTGTGACAGCCGGCTCGAACTCATCAGAATGAGGGAGTCGAAGAACATCCCTTAGCCGCTACACTGAAAGGGTTACTGTTCTATTACCATTTAGAACGGTCCCAGTTATCTCTCCCCTGTTCTGGTCGTAAGTACAGGTGTACCAGAACGCTAGTAGATGTTGAGGAACGGTGTGAAGGGGTGCGCCACAGAAGGCGAATGCCAGGGGGCATTTACGAATATAAGCCACCCAGGCTTCATAACCTCTGCCTTGTTTTCTCGGAGGAATTGCAAGGCAGGCCCGTTGATTATTGATTTTAATCAACGGCGCTCCATCTTTCTTAAACTGAGCACCTCGAATCATCTGATCACTGAGAACTAACGTGATTCCGTCCATGTTGGGTTAATTACACTGAGTAATTTGAAATTCGCACTGAGCGTTTTAAAGAATTGCACTTAGCAAAGTAGGGTGTTGAATCGGACGTAGGCACTAAAAAATGGAGGTGTTTGCGAAAGGTAGTTGAGAATATGAGAGGTCAGAGTTGTAAGCGTAAACTTCTCTAAACCGGTTATGATCGATATATATACCTTTCTTAGGAGAGAAAAGTTACCGTTAGAATCCCCTTTTTATCCGTTACACCGGAAAAATTACGGCTTGATGTAACAGTAAGAAGGTAGAAACACATCTTCTTCCAACGGATACAATCGTTAAATAATATTAGTGACCTACACAAATACTATTAACACTGTTGTATTATACCAATACCAAATTAGTATAATACGCGATTTGAGACTTACTCAAATACGCAGTAATCATGAAATAATAACACTGAGTAATTAAACATGATGTTGGACACACCAAGCTGAGTAAACATATTACTCAGTTTAACTCAAGCACTCAGCTTGAAATGTGCACTCAGCTTGAGATTGATACTCAGCTTGAGTAGAGCACACAGCTCATGACACTAAGTCATTTTTGTCTGAGACTGACTCAAACTTTCTTTTTAACTACACTTAGTAGTTAAAGAATGTTTGGAACCTACCAAACGTGTACCAATCACACAGCCTGAGTTAAGAACATAGCTCAGACTCAGTGACACTTAGTCATTTTGTTTGAGACTAACTCAAACTATATATTTTAACCACACTAAGTAGTCAAAATAAGTTTGGAACTTACCAAACAAAAGAACTCATTGTTCAGCTTGATAAGATTTAGTTTATGAAAACTTATTTATAAACTGTGCACTCAGCTTAAGACACTTAGTCTTTGTCAAATTGAAAACTCGGATTCTAGACACTTAGCTAGGGGTTGAGCATACCCAAATTTACTTAGCAGATACATAAACCTCTTTTCATCAAGTGGTTTAGTAAAAATATCTGCTAATTGGTCATCTGTGGATATGAAGTTAATGTCAACTTTACCTTTTTCCACGATGTCCCTAATGAAGTGATGTCTAATTTCAATGTGCTTGGTTCTTGAGTGGAAGACTGGATTGTAAGTGATGGCTATAGCGCTTTGGTTATCACAGAAGATAGGAGTTTTCTTGAAACCCATGCCAAAGTCTCGAAGCTGATGTTGCATCCAAAGGATTTGAGCACAACAGTTTCCTACTGCAACATACTCAGCTTCAGCAGTTGAAGTAGCTACTGAGTTCTGTTTCTTACTAGTCCAGTTGACTAACTTCCCACCAAGCAATTGACATCCTCCAGTGGTTGATTTTCTGTCTAACTTGCACCCAACATAGTCAGCATCTGAAAAACCAACTAACTCAAATCCAGAGTCTTTTGGATACCAAAGACCTAGATTTGGTGTATCTTTAAGGTACCTAAAGATCCTTTTTACAGCTTGAAGATGTGATTCTTTAGGATCTGCCTGATATCTTGCACAAACACATGTAGCAAACATAATATCAGGTCTACTAGCTGTCAAAGAGAGCAATGAACCTATCATTCCTCTATAGGTAGACTGACACACAGACTTTCCATCTGAGTCTTTACTCAGCTTGACAGCTGGAGACATGGGTGTTCTCATGGTTGAACTCGAATCAAAACCATATTTCTTTATCAAATCAAGAACATACTTGCTTTGATTGATGAATATTCCATCTGGCTTTTGTTGAATCTGTAAGCCTAGGAAATAAGTCATCTCACCCATCATACTCATCTTGTACTTTTGTGACATTATTTTGGAAAACCACTCACACAGAGATTCATTGGTTGAACCGAAATAATATCATCCATATAGATTTGTACAAGAATCACCTGTCCTTTACTCCTTTTAATAAAGAGTGTCTTATCTATACTACCTCTCGTAAAATACATTGACAGTAGATAAGTGGACAGTGTATCATACCAAGCTCTGGGAGCTTGTTTAAGACCATACAAAGCCTTGTCCAACTTATAGACATGATGTGGAAACTTTGAACTTACAAAGCCAGAAGGTTGTTTGACATAGACCTCCTCCTGAAGTTTTCCATTTAGGAAAGCACTCTTCACATCCATTTTATAGACTTTGAAATATTTATATGCTGCATAAGCTAGGAACAGCCTTATGGCTTCAATTCTAGCAACAGGGGCAAAGGTCTCATCATAATCGATTCTTTCCTCTTGCTTATACCCTTGTGCTACCAGCCTGGCTTTGTTCCTCACTATCACTCCATCCTTGTCCATTATATTTCTATAGACCCACTTAGTGCCTATAATTGAATGATCTTTGGGTGCAGGAACAAGGTTCCAGACCTTATTTCTCTCAAACTCGTTTAATTCCTCTTGCATAGCTTCAATCCAATCCTCATCCTCTAAGGCTTCTTCAGTCTTCTTTGGTTCCATTTGTGATAGGAAACCAAAGTATGCAACATAATTAGCTGTAGCCTTGGATATGGACATGACCTTTTCTTGGACATTTCCAATAATTTCATCTTGAGGATGATCTTTGAGGAATTTGAATGTTGTAGTTGGAGAGTCTGGTTCAGAATCTGAGTGATGTTGGGATTCCTGAGGTGAACTTATCTCCTCAGTCTCAGCAGCATTGTCAACAAACTGATGATCACTAAGATTCTCAGTCTGAGTGACTTCATCTCCAAAGGGGTTGATGAACTCATCATCCTTCTCAGCTTGAGAATCCCTTGGAGTTTGTGAGATTTCTTTGATGAACAAACATCATCATCACTATCATCTCCTATGACATACATGGGATTAGATAAGTTGGTTTCATTAGGCCTTTCAAGCTCACTCAGACTGACTGAGTCAGCTTGATTTTAATCAGCTTGATCAAAACTGTCTTCATCAAATGAGACATGAACTGATTCTTCTATTGTTTTTCTCCTTGTGTTATATATTCTATAAGAGTTGGAGATTGAGGAATAACCAACGAATATTCCAAGATTAGCTTTAGGTTCCAACTTATGGAGCTGATCTCTTTGATTCAGCACATAGCATTTTGAACCAAAGATATGGAAATAACCTATATTGGGCTTTCTAGATTTGTATATCTCATATGAAGTCTTTCCATGTCTTTTGACAATGATTGACCTATTCTGAGTATAACAGGCTGTACTAACAGCTTCATCCCAGAAATAGAGTTTCAATCCTGCCTCACACAGCATTGTTCTAGCAGCCTCAATTAAGGTTCTATTTCTCCTTTCAGCAACTCCATTTTGTTGTGGAGTTCTGAAAGATAAAAAAATATTGTAATATTCCTTTTTGTTCACAGAAGCTTTCAAGAGTTGAGTTTCTGAACTCAGTCCCATGATCACTTCTAAGTTGCTTTACGGACAAACCTTTTTGCAACTCTTCTCTTCTGATGAAACTAATTATCTCCAGGGCAGCCTCACTTTTGGCTTTAAGGAATATTACCCAGGTGAATCGTGAGAACTCATCTACTATCACCAGTGTGTACTTCTTGCCACTCAGGCTTGGAATACTTATGGGTCCAAACAAATCCATGTGCAACATATGCAATGGATCTGTTATTGAAAAAATTTTCTTTGATTTAAAAGACCCTTTATGGTGTTTCCCTTGTTCACAGGCTGAGCACAATTTGTTTTTGACAAATGTGATTTTTGGCAATCCAGAGACTAACTCTTTATTGGATAGCATATTAATATTTTTAAAGTTTAAATGAGACAAACGTTTATGCCATAACCAACTCAGCTTAGGAACAGAATGGGAATATAAGCAGGTTTCATTATAGGGATTAGCAGAATTAAGATCAAGTAGATACACATCTCTTTCTCTTTTAGCTATTAATACAGGCTTTCCCTTTGCATTATAGATTGTTCCTGCTTTCTTCCTAAAAGTAACAACATTATCTTCATCACACAACATTATCTTCATCACACATAGGCAACTCTCTGAAATGTAACTTTGCCAACTTTCATCTTTCTATAGCCTTTAGTTCTTCCATGTGAGTTGTCTCCAAATGTTACCAAGATCTACAACTTTGGACTTACCACTGTTGATCTTCTTGGACTTACCAAGATCTACAACTTTGGACTTACCATTGTTGTACTTTGACCTCTGACTTACAGTGGTCTTCCTATTCTTGTAACTTCTCTCCGAGCCAGATAGAGAATGTTGTCTTTTGAAAGGATTTGGATTAAGTCTTTCTATGACTGAAGTTCTTTGAATAGGCTGAGTGCTTAATCTGTCCAGCACAGACTTACCATGTTGTTTGGATGTTGAGCACTCTTCTCCATGATCTTTAGCCTTTACAAACATATTGTATTTAAGGTTTTGACCATGTTTCTTCTCCGAGGCTGACTTCTGAGACTCAATCAGTAGTCTATCCTCCTCAGAGTCTGTACTTGCTATCTCATCATCAGCTACATAAGCTGATGTTTGATAGTCACCTCCAAGTACAGCCTTTACCTGTTTAGGTATCTGTTGGTTTATGCACTTTTCAGCAAGCTTTGATGACTTACACCAAGACTCAGTGACCTTTTGAAGTTGGTCAGCTTTGTCTTTAGCTTCCTGAAGTTCTTCACTTAGAAGTTTACTAATGTGTCTTTGACATTCAAGATCACATTGTGATTTCTTACCAACATCAATGAGAGACTTATTTTCCTTACTCTCATTCTTGAGTTTAGTTATCTCATCTTTGAGGTCATTTTGAGACTTAAGGATGGTCTTGAAATCATTCAGCAGATAATCAAAAGCAAGACCCTTTTCCTCATCAGTATAAGAGTTGAAATTACTGACCTTATACATGGAAGCAGGATCCCAGTCACTAAGTTTGATGTTTTCCTTAGCTTCCTTCATGTCAGCTTCAAAAGTTGACTCGGATAAACCATAATCAACCTCATCTATCTCCAACTCTTCATCTTCTTGAGCCATCAGACATACATCATCATCTGAGGTAGATGATTATGTATCCCAGGTTTAAGCATATAGTCCTTTTGCACTGGGTTTGTCTTCTGGCTTTCCTTTCTTGAGCTGAGTATATTTCTTCTTGTATTTATCAGCTCTGTAAGCATTCTTATCAACAATTGATGTTGATTCCACCTTCTTTGATCTGCACTCAGCAGCAATATGTCCCTTCTTCTGACAGTTGAAGCACACAGCATTCTTGGGATCAAAGGAACTCTTACCTTTGCCCCTGTCAGATCTTCCTCTTCCCCTTTGAGTTCTTCTCAAACGTCTGGCTAACATTGCCATTTGCTCAGTGATATTCTGAACATCATCAGTATCACTTGAGTCTGAGTCTGAGTGGTCAGCTTGAAATTCTGACTCAGTCTCAGATTCAACAACCAGTGTCTTGGAACTTTTCTTCTTTTTCTGTGCAACCAATGCAACTTCATTCTTATCCAAAGACTCCTTGAGTTGTTGTTGAGAAGTTCTCTTGTGTTTAGTGATCTATTCATGATTTAGCAAGAACCAATAAATGGACTGTAGGTTGTACACATGAAATGTTCCCCCAACCCTTAGTGCCGTAGTTACATCTTTAAACCTTTCTGGTAACACATCCAGAAATTTCAGCACCAGTTCAGCTTCATCTTTCTTAACACCCACACTCAGTAGGTCATTTATCAAGCAGTGAAACCTTGTGAACAAATCTGACAAGTTTCATTATTCTTAGAATAGAAGTTTTCATAAGATCTATTCAAATGATTCCTCTTGTGCTGCTTGACCAGATCCGTGTCCTCATATGTAACACTCAGCGTATCCCAGATTTCTTTTGCAGTTTGACACCCAGTCAGTGCGCAAGATTTCATTGGTCAAGGAATTTGCTAGAACACTTTTAGCCTTATCATCCAGATTGTAAAGTTTCCAATCTTCATCAGTCCAAGATGCAACAGGATTTCTTGTTTCCTTTTCAGATCTGCCAGGAGACGTACCACTGACAGTAGCAGGAATTTTGGGGATTATTGGTCCTTTTGTGACAACATCTGACATACGGTTGTCAATGGACTTGAGGAACAGCATGGCTCTGAACTTCCACATAGAATAGTCAGATCCATCAAATATGGGACAGCCTTTGGCAGACATCTGTGGAAAGTTTGAAGGATTATTGCTTGTAGACATTGTGAACTTTCTCAGAATCTTGAACTTTCAACTTATGAAATCGTTCAGCCTGCTCTGATACCAGTTGTTGGTCCCTTGTATGAGAATAACAACAAGCAACAGGTGTGTAGAAGGGGGGTTGAATACACTTTCTGCGGAAATTGAACAAATCAAATGAAAGTGTTACACACAGTAAATCAAACCACAATCAATTGAATGCTTTTATTAAGAAGATGATTACAATGCTTTGAATAAGAAGATGATTACAGGAACTATCAAGTAAGAAACTCTTGATACATAATCACCTAATATAAATCTCTCAATCTCTCAAACTTAGCTATCTATAATCAGCTTATGATTATAGATACTGACGACTCTCTAAACAGAATTTACACAGATTGAATCAACTAATGATCACTTACCAATATCACAACTGATGTGACAAATCGCTTGGCAATCTGTGAGTTTGTTGATAACGTTGAACATACAAACAGTGATTCAAGAATCGTAACACATACGGTGAGGTGAGGTTTTGGCTCTGTAACTTGTTTCAGAATTGTACTGAGTCGTACCTCTAAACTTATCAGGAGATAAGTATTTATAATCCTGTTGCTACGGTTCCTAACAAACTGGACTAATCCTAATTTGCTAACTAACTATCGGATAACTCGGAATCTTGAATCTTCTTATCTTGAGTCTTCAATCTTCAATCTTGATTCTGGAGTCTTCTTATCCGCGCCGTAGATATAGAGAGTTAAAACATAATTTAAAACAAATTTAAATTCTCTTAGACTGACTTCTTTAGTCAGGCTGAGTTACTCAGCTTGAAACTCATCAAGCTGAGTTCTTCGAGAACAAACCCGAATTCAAACATGAACTAACACGTATAAATATTAACTCATCCTTAGAAGTCCAAAGAGTTAAATAAAACACATTTAGTAACTCTGTCGAGCTGACTCTGCTTCTGAGCTGAGTCACTCAGCTTGAAACACATCAAGCTGAATACTCGATAAATACCTTATGTGACATACACAGATTATCAAACACATTAATAATCTAACTAAGGTATAGTATAAACTGGTCGAACATATGCTCAGTTTATATTCAGCTTATACTCAGTCTGAAACACTACAAGTGTTCAGTCTGACTAAGCTTCATAATTCTATTTAAGTTATACGTAGAACACATCTTACAAACTTAACTTTGTCTCATCAAATCTTAACTGATGAGATCATTTTCCCAACAGGATTTACTAGAGGAAGCATAGATAGCACTTTTTTCATAAGAAAATTCAAGGGTGATGTAATCCTTGTGCAGATTTATGTAGATGATATAATATTCGGGTCTACAAATATTGATCTTTGCAAAAAAATTTCTAAACTCATGTCTGATAACTATCAGATGAGCATGATGGGTGAACTAAACTATTTTCTAGGTCTTCAAATCAAACAAGAGGTTGATGGAATTTTCATTCATGAAACAAAGTACGTAAATGACTTACTTAAGAAATTTGAGTTTGAAAATTGTACTTCAATGAAAACACCCATGTCCACTGCCTTAAAGCTTGGAAAGGACACTGATGGCAAATCAGTGAACATTACAGCTTACACAGGTATGATAGGGTCACTTTTATACCTCACTGCAAGTAGACCAGATATTATGTTTTCAACATGTCTCTGTGCTAGATATCAAGCAGATCCCAAAGAATCTCACTTAGCTGCAGTAAAAAGGATTTTCAGGTATCTCAAAAGGAACTCCTAATCAGGGTCTTTGGTACCCCAAAGACTCTGATTTTGAGTTAGTTGGATACACTGATTCTGACTTTGCAGGTTGCACACTAGACAGAAAGTGTACATCTGGTGGTTGTCAATTATTAGGTGGAAGATTAATCAGCTGGTCAAGCAAGAAACAGAACTCTGTTTCAACTTCAACAGCTGAGGCAGAATACATTGCTGCTGGAAGCTGTTGTGCTCAACTATTATGGCTGCAAAATCAACTACCTGATTATGACATACAGTTTGCAAACTCACCAATCCTATGTGACAACACTAGTGCCATCTCTATTTCCAACAATCCTGTTTTGCATTCTAAAACTAAGCACATTGAAATCAGACATCATTTTCTAAGAGATAATGTGCAGAAAAAGAAATTTTCTATGCACTACATAAACACTGATGTTCAATTAGTAGATATCTTTACAAAACCTCTGGATGAGTCTCGGTTCAACTTCCTAATATCCAAACTTGACATGTTAAATTTGTAAAATATTCTTTTCTTAGGTAGATAGTTTAGTGTGAGAAAATAATTTTGTTTGTGTGTGAAATGAAGTACTTATCTAAGCTCCTACATGTTTTATAAATGGTGAATCAACTAATGGTATTCTGTCAGCTGACGACCATCAGCTGATGCTATACCTCAGCTGATCAACCATCAGCTAAAACGTAGACGATCAGCTAAGTGCATTCATTAGCTGACACTTATCTTATCTCAACATGGATCAGCTGACACTCTCTTTTGTCAGCTGATGATACTCAGAATTAAAACTTCTGTGTCCCCACACTTATTTTATTAATTTCTCATTTGTATTTAATATGTTACTAGGTAGTATTTAATTTCAATTAATTGTCCGTTAGTTATCTGTGTATTTATTAACGATTCCGTTTATCACCTTTTTGCAGAAGTGACAGTTACTTTTTACAAAATATATTTCTATGACAGTTTAGGTTTCCAAAGAAGATATAAAGGTGTTTTTGAGCGGTTCTTCATTTCCTATGCATTCAAATCCCCAAACACTCTTCTTCTCTACAAAATTACAAACCCTAAACTCTCATTACTCACAGTTTATTCACTCTGTAATCATGGTGACCTTCAACCCTGTTTCTACTCCAAATGCTATTGCTGGTGAGAACATGACTGTAAACTCAGAAATCACCATTCGTCCAAACAACTTTCTCATCAACACTGACATTCCCTTGACCAAGGCACACCAGGGATATGAACCTATGGTAGCATTCATAACTGCTCATCCCCTATTTCCATGCCTCTCTGCTCATCCTTTCTTTATCTTCCCAAACATTATTGGTGAGATGTGGTACACTACAAGGTACCATCCTGATCAAGACCTAATCACCTGTACTTGTCTCAATGGCACCATTAACATCAATGTTACTGTCATCACTCTTCGACAAGCCATCTATCTGCCTAACTTGGCCCCTTATCAACCGTTTGCTCAAATGGATCAAGTTTTGGAAGTTTTACCCCTGATTGGCTACAATGAAGCTGTTACCCATGGTCAGTATAAGTTGTCTGTGCTGGGACACCCATGGAAGTATTTGGCCAGTGTAATCACTCGGTGCTTTGGTCATAAATCTGGAATTTTGATCAAATGAACCAAACAGAACTAATGGTTCTCCATGCCTTAGTCACAGGGAGGAATATTGACTTTGCTCAAGTCATATTCTCAGAGATGGTGGATAAAATCACTCTTGGCACAGCAAAGAAATCAACAAGGACTATTGTTCCCTACATCAGGTACTTAAGCTTGCTTGTGCTTCACCATCTTCAATGGGAACAATATACTGGGATAGCTGCTGTTTTGGATACAATGACCATTCCTCAAATGGGTCAAAGGATATTCCATTTGATAAGGGAAGAGCAAGGTTCTGCCATCACTGCACAAATGCAAGAGCTGATTGATATTGCAGCTGATGAAGAGGATGTAGTGGTTGAAGAACGAGGTGCTGTTCAACCTGTTAATGAAACTATGGCTAATGATTCTGAGTCCCCAGATGCTATTACTGAAAATTCTGAGTACTCTACTGCTCACACTCATGATAAAGCCAGTTTTAGAGAAGAAAGATCAATTGATGATGAATCAGCACAGGGTGAACCTATTAATCCCGATACTGAGGATGTTGATGCAGAAGATAGTGGTGTTGACAGTGGTGAAGGTGATAATGATGAAGGAGATGATGACTTTCATGATGGTGATGTTGGGTTTGTTCATGCTGAAAATATTCAAGATACCACTACCTCATCTTCTCAAATTGGGATGCAAATTACTGAATTCCCTGTCAGTTCCAGTTCTACCACACCACAGAGTAAACAAAGTGGAGGTGCAGCTGATGGTGATGATGCTGAGGATGATACAATATCTGACAATCTCATTCAACTGATTGAGATCAGCAAGACTCAGCACATCTCAGGTATAATTTCTACCACCCTTGAGGACACTCATTTGGTAAACCCCACCAATGAGAACCCACCCTCTCCTCCAGTTGTAACACCCCCACAACAGCCAAGCTCTAGTGCACTCCCAACAGTCACTAGTTCTACTCCCATCTACACTCATACTGAATTAAGGTCACAAGAGCTTGTGCATTTTTCACAAGTCTCTGAGGTAGTGTTATCCACACCTCTGACCTCAACTTCACTAGTTCCCTCTTTTGTTGAGGGGGAGCAAATGGAAGTTGACATTATCCAACTGCCAGTGGATGTGCCCTCACAACAGGTCACATCTGTAAATATGGGACTCCTACAATCTGGGTTACCCTCCCAACAGGGTGATACCATTGAAAGACAGACCTCCTCCCAAGGTCACACTGTGTCTACACCCACATTGAGTCTATCCATACCCTTAGTAAGTTCACAACAGCTTACTACTGAAATAAGGGATACCCCACTGAGTGCAACCCTCACTCATAGTCACATTTTTGCACCTGTATTTGATTCACTTCTAACACATACTACTGCACTACCTGTCAATACTAGTGGTATAGACCAGCCATTGGTACAGGGTACAATTTCTGTTCCCAGTGATCTTAGGCCTATATACCAAGGTCTAAGTGAGGGACCCCAATCTATTCCTGATATTGGTACTTCATCTCAATCTATTCCTGTTCTAAGCACAATATCTCAATCAACTCCCATACAACCTATTCCTTCTATCTCTTCTGAACCCTCACCTCAAATACTCCAAAGCCTTCTGTCCATCTCTCATAAGATGGATAGTCTTCAAGCCTCCTTCACCTCTTTTCAAACCAAAACAGAATCTCAACTCTCTCTTCTAACCCAAGAGGTTGAGTCACTCAAATCTACCAAATCCCAACCCCAACCCACCCCTGCACCAGTTGATCTTTCTCCAATTCTTACCAAATTGGATCAACTGATATCCCAATCCACTCCCTATGTTCCTACTCCACCTCCTATCATTTCAAACCAAACACTCACTTCTTTAAACCAAACCATTTCCAATCTTCTTACCCAACTTCAAACACTAAGACCTTCACCTCCTAATATTTTTGTAACTATTCCTGACTCCCTTCTTCGAGTCCCCTCTCTTCTGCAAACCATAGATACAGAGGTCACCAACTTAAGCCACTCTTCTCAACAGAGGCACAGTGAAACTATCCGAGAATTTACAAATATCACTGATGCTATTCTCAGGCTGAGACCTCTTATCTCTGCCTCTGTCCCTTCCTTCTCACCCACTCAACCCTCTATCCCTACCACCTCACCCTCAACCTCCACTATTCCACCCTTTACCTCTACCCATGCTCCAACTCCTTTCTCTACCTATACTCTCACTGCTCATGTTAAGCCTGCCAAGCCTTCTGATAACTTTCCTTTTTCATTTTTTGATGACAAAAGGGGGGGAGAAGTCAGACTCGGACTCTACTAGTTCAAGCTCATCACAGGATCAAATTACAGCAGTAGAAGCTGAAAAGGCAGCAGTAGATCAAGCAGGCCTCAATGAAGCAGAAATTCAAACTCAATCAACTTCTGAGAGGGAAAATCCATCTGAGGGGGAGCAACCTGCTCAAGATGAGCAGAGGCCAAAAAGAAGGCTAAAACAAATGGCCAGAAGGAAGAGTACCAAAAAGCCTAAACAAGATGAATCTTGTGCACCAATTGAAGTGCCATCAGAAGATTCTGATGATGATAATGAAGATAAAGTGTCTCTCTCCTCTCTGCTCAACTTGAAAAAGCAGAGTCTCTCAACAACAGCTCCAAAAGTCCAAGCTTCCTCTCCAGCTCAATCAAGTCAACCAACTCCCAGCAGTACATCAAGGAGAAAAGGAAAGAAAATCATGTCTGCTGAGGAGATTGAAGCTGAAGAAAGAAAAGAGGAAGAACTTCATAAAGAAGATCAAAGTCTCAGAGAGCTTAGTGACTTAGCTGCTGCACTTGGTACATCTATTGAAGAAGTGTTGAAAACCAAGGAAAGGCATCAAGATTTCACTACTCCTGAAGATCTTGCTGCAATTATTGGTGTTACTGATGATGAACTGAGAGAGTTACAAGAAGAAGAACTGATCATGCTGTCCTCTCAAACACATCAAGTACAAGCTGCACCACAGCAAGATGACCCTTCCACCAAGAAAGTACTTAAAAGAGGAAAGACTCACAAGGAAGCCATTCAAGTTTTGCTCAATTTCAACTTTGGAAGCACTGCTTAGCAAACTGAAAGGCAATCCAAGGAGTTCTTGGAAAATAGAGAAAACTTGGTGAATAGAATATGTGCATACATCATTTCAAGGGTTACTCCTTACAAAGGTACAGATGAAGGTCCTTATCTCAGAGTAGTGAGAAGAGATGAAATAAAAACTTATGAGGATACTTATCTACATCACTGCAAACTGCTCTCCTTTTTTTAGATGATTGAGATCCTGTACCATCTCCTAAAGTCCAAGAGTGATATTCTTCAAAGATTCATGGGAAAGTTTGAGTATTGGATCCGCATGTCAGTACATCATAGACTCTTCACTCATGATCAATTTGTTGCTCATGTTCAAGCAATTGAGGATGCATTCAAGAAGACTTCAAAAGCCTTTATTGTTGCTGAACAAATTATTCTCAATCCTGATCATCCCTATCTTCCTGCTTATGAGAATCTGAATACTGCTCTTCCTCCCAATACTCATCCTGAAATGTTCAGGTATATAACTGAACCTGAAAGAGGAATGTTCTTCATGAACAGAGCTGGCATGTGGAGATTTTTGAGAGAATCTGAGATAGGGAAAGCTCAAAAAGAACTGATATTTCATGCTGCAATAGCTACTAGAGATTTGACAGGAAATGAGCACTTTGAACAATTGATAAGATCAAGAGCTGATCAACTTCTAGCTGAAAATCCACAGATCAGAACTCTTGAAGTCAAGGAAGAACCTTGGTGGGAATGAAGACCACACTTCATAACTAGAATAATTGTATTGTTTTCATTTCTAAAATAGTTCAACTTCTGTACTTAGTTTAAATTACTCTGTACAACCTCTCTGTAAATATTTGTTTTGTAATCAAGCTTGAAACTTTGATCATGGACTACTTAGCTAAAATTGCAAGTATAGATGTATCTTAGTAGATAGCTCACCTAGTGTAAATATAGAAAATCAAAAATCCTAAAAACAGAAAAAGGATAGAAAAGATACCACAAAAACAGAACAATGGTACTTCATAAATTAAAAGATTCCCAAAAACAGAATATCAGGGAACATATATTAAAGAGTTACCAAAAACAGATAGCTAGGATTGCACTTAAAAGTTTTATCTTTACAAATCCTAGTCAAACTGATTCTTCTTAAACAATATAAGGTTTTGTCATCATCAAATAGGGGGAGATTGTTAGGGAGATAGCAATATCAAACCTAAATCAAACCTGTCTATTAGTTAAAATAGGATTTGATGTTAACAAAACCACATATTCAGTTTAGACTTAGATAAATGAAAAACATGTGTTGTTTTTCATGTTAGACTTAAAGAAAATTGTAAGTAAGAAGTGTCAGCTGAAGAAAACAAGTGTCAGCTGAACACTGAGTATCAGCTAAAGGACAAGATTCAGGAAGATCAGCTGAGAGGAAAAGATCAGTCAAGAAGCATCAGCTAAGGATCTACAATGGATCAGCTGATGGTCCAAAACCATCATCTGAGAAAAGTTTCAAGATCAGCTGAGCTTTCAAGGATCAGCTGACACAATCACATTGATCAGCTGATGCCTCCCATCTGTCAGATAAGGTATTTATTACTTATCTAATCTTTTCTTCATAAGCTGATCATACTCAAATGATTAGCTGAGCTCTTGGGATCAGCTGACAGTTTAGTTTGATCAGTTTATTAGCTATACTTTGATTTGTGTTGTCAGCTGAGCAATTCGATCAGCTGAGCACATCTAGTCAGCTAAGTCTTTCACATTTAATCCTTAGCTGAGCAAAATTACATTTGCAGTTCAGTGTCTGTTAGCTGAGTTATTATTCTATATCTCAGTTAATAGCTTTTCTATGTAATATTTTCTTTAGTCAAAGGCAGAACATGTGTTGTTCTTATTATGCCTTAGATCTTTCTTTGTAAAAGTACTTAACACTTTTTGTATCTGCAAAGAGACAAAAAGGATAGATCTTTATCCCCTGGAAAAGGAGAAAGATACTTTTGAAGAGAAGATCTCGAAGATATGCTGCTTCAACTAAGTATGGCTGACAACTCTATACTTGGTAAAGTCAAATCTTCATAAAGCATGGTGTTGATAAAAGTACAAGCATGGAAAGAGAAGTTTTACTCTCCCAAGACATAAAGGTAGTACTTTAATAATATAATAATAGATAGTGGGTAAACTCCTTACTGAAAAGTATGTTTACTTTACACACTTTGCTTGTAAAGTTAACTTACCTTTCAACCACTAACTTTATCTATTATAATATTATTAAAACAAGTACATTTGTCTCCTTCTCTCTTCATCAACCCGGACATCCACTTTGCTTATATATACTCATGCATGGAAACATGCTAAGGATGCGAATAGATATAGTTGAACACTGAAATCTCATCTGTTGAGAATTAGAAGAGTTAGCATTTTTACTTTCAGTGTAACAAACTTGTTCATGTGTTGAACATCTTAAACATAAGTTGTTTAGGAATAGCTTAGTCTATGTGTTAGACAAATTTAGTTGCCACCTTTTATTGAACTTAGATTTTCCGCATCTAGTTCATGTAATTCTTGATTTACATCAATAAGAATTATATAAAAGTAAACCGTGTGTCATTTAAATTTTAATTTGCTAAAGTTTGTATTCAACCCCCCCTTCTACAAACATTTGTTGTTGTAGTATCCATTCGGGACCAACATATACGAAGATCCATATATGAAGATACGAAGATCCACCACCGCCATGAACCACCATCGCATGAACTACCACCGCCGCATGAACTACACACGATGGTGACTAATCTACGAACACAACTGAAGAACATCTAATCTCGATTCAAATTTCAGATCTGGAAAACCCTAATCACGATTCAAACTCAGATATGGAAAACCCTAATCTCGATTCAAACTCAGATATGGAAAACCCTAATCGGTGATCCACCGCTGCCATGAACCACCACCACCGAGCATACGAACACATATCTTGAACAAAACCATAAATCAAACATATCTTGAACATATCTTGAAGCGACGGTAGTGAAACCCAGATCTTGAAGCGACGGTGTGAACGATCTTGAAGATATGTGTTGATGGTGGAGATGGTAGTGAAACGATCTTGAAGCGAAGGTAGTGGTGATGGTGGCTCTGTGGACTGGTGGCGGTGGAACCGATTTTAGAGAGAGAGGGGTAGAGAGAGAGAGCTTCAAAGAGAAAGAGAGGTGGTGGTGGTGGTGGTGGAACCGTTGAGCGGTGGTGGTGGTGGAACCGTTGAGTGGTGGCGGTGGTCGGAATCTGGAGTGGTGGTGGTGCCGGTGAAGCCGTTTTGAGAGATACAAGGGAGAGATAGTGTGTG
Organism: Pulicaria dysenterica; assembly: GCA_947179395.2. Classification (NCBI taxonomy): domain Eukaryota; kingdom Viridiplantae; phylum Streptophyta; class Magnoliopsida; order Asterales; family Asteraceae; genus Pulicaria; species Pulicaria dysenterica. The sequence goes on along the minus strand of OX359292.1, from coordinate 64,495,455 downwards.
AGATATTTATTAGATATATAAATTAAGTATATTATATCAAAAAATTAAATAAAAAGCCACATCACAATTTGTTTGCCACTTCAATTGAAAGTTAACCGGTTACCTGGACTTCCGGTTACCGGTTCCCTTTTTTGTCAAAAATTGGAATTTAAAGTCCTTTCTTGGCCCGAAAAAATGGGCGTTACCTTTATTGACAAATTTAGATATTTTAGTTACCTTTCTCATCAATTTGACCAAAGTAAAAGGTTACGGGTTTAATCCATATTGACCCGATTTTATGTAGTTCAACCCACCAAAGTTTAGCAATAGCATTATTACAATAAATCAATATAAAATCTTTTATTATTTATCTTACACATATACGAAGTGAGAAAAAAAGTAAAAACTAACTCATATTTTAAAAAGAATAGATCATTGCACTTCAGTCTACCTCCTAGACTCTATATATGTCAATGTGTGACATTTATAATATATACATTTAGCAACCATTAACTTAAGCCTAAAACACCGTTAATAAGTTTTGCTAAAATCACCATCTTTCTTATACTATATATATGTAATACATATCAAATAAAAATAACTATTATTTCCTTGGTGTAATGGAAAGGCCATTTTTTTAATATCCCTTTGTTTTAAGTTCGATCCCCCGCGCCACAATCTTTGTATTTCATGCACATTACCCCATGTTCATTATGTAGCCTGACTGATATCCTTTATTTTTTCTTAGCTCTTTTCTTTATTATTAATCTTCTTAATTCTTGATATAACTAACTATACACTAGGAACCTGATTCTTTTCTTTCTTTTATTTTTATTTTTATTTGCTTTATAGTTCCTATTTTTTTCTTTTCTTTGCTGTTAGGTTTTTCCTTTTTTATCTTTTATTAATACGAAATAAAATTCAAAATTCTTACTTTTGTTTGTAAATAAATTATATGTATGTTTATAAGACATAGTCTTTTATACAATATTCCAATATTTATGACTTTTCTTATAAGATATATCTTAGTTATTTTATAGTTATTTTAAGATAAGAAATTTAAGATTCTAAATACTAATTTTTAAGTTATTTTATATGGCTTATCTTAAAAGGTCTATATTTACAAAGCAAATCTTTTTTAAAACATTATTATCACACTATATATTTTATTTTACTTTTGGTTCAAGGATTCGGATTCAGTCATATTTGTTGTAATATAAAGCAGTTTTTATAGCAAAACTCATTTAGTACGATTTGTTACATGTGTCTGAACAATCACATTAATTTATATTAGTATGAACCACAATATAGACGTCAATCACATTTAATGAAATCATACATGTCAGAGAGAATAGAACACACAATTTCCCCCCTACTAAATACATGATATATTCAAACCGCAGCAAAGTGCGGTTGAACCTTCCTCGTTTTATACATGTTTTATTTCCAATAGCTATAGAATTACCATTACCGCAAACAAGGTACACATAAAGAAATCCACAAAGGACCCAAATACAAGCAACAAATCACAAAGGACCCAGATTCAACAAACTACCATTACAAACCAACGCGAAGCAACATGATACATCTAGAAATACACCATAAGGTACAAAACCAATCAGGCTTTGGAAATACAGCCGCCAAGAAACCAAACAAGAGTAATATAGATTACGAAGAATTACCAGCTACGGAAACGTTAGCAACCACGAAGTCTAGTCCATTGATCTATGTTTTTCTCTCCAAGCAATCGTTTAAAATCTTTTTAATTAAAAATAAGCAAATAAAGTTGAAACTTTTCTCTTATTTTCTTTGAAGATCGACCACCTCAATTCTATGAGACCAAATGCACTACAACCAAACCTATACGGAAACAATCCACTTATTTTATATATCGTCATTCCTAAATCTTTCATTTGTTGGGTATTGGTGGCACTACTATAGACTCGCCCTTTTGTGACGGCAAAATCCATCGCAAAACACTGATTGCAACGGATTTGCGACGGATAACAGCCGTCCCAAAAAGCATCGTCAGAAATTCAAGTTGCGATAGGTTTGCGTCGGAATTGCGTCGTTCGTTTTGCGTCGGATTTTCATCGACCTTAATTTTGCTGACATTTTTGCGACGGCTATAATTCTGTGACGGTGTTGTGACATATACTACTTGCTTGTGACGGACAATTTTTTTTTTTTAAGCAAAGAGAGTTCTATTAATAACCAAGACAAAATTAGTCTCAAAGATTGAGACTCCATCGTCAAAATACAAATAGATTAGTATCAAACAACACGTGTAAACAAAAAGGCCTTACCAAGGCTATCTATTACCAATTGGTCTCACCGCTAACCACGGACTTTGAAATCATTCATCCAAATTAATCTTTAAGTCTTTAGACCTATTTTCCACCCATAAAGCAATCACTCTATGAATACCCGGGAAAGGATCTTCCAATCTAGCTCTATCCATTGCAGCTTCTTCTAAATGAAGTATGAGATTCCTCCAATTCCAAATCGCCCATAAAACACCCACACATACTAAAAAAACCAAAAATACTTTTAATAGTTTTAATCTTTTAATAGTTTTAATCTCCAAAAAATGAAGTATGTGACGGACAATTTTGCGTCGGATTTGCATCGACCTAACCTTGTCTTTAATCTTTTAATAGTTTTTCCGTATAGCAAACTCGTATATCTTATAATACACTATTATATAACTTTACAAACACATAAAAACTTTTAAAACATTATTTGCCCGAGTCGGGCATGTCATTGTATGAAAAACGATACTTCAACATTAGTAAATCTATATATAAAAATATATAAAAATGCACACCAACGTGTCTATAAATAACATATAAAACCTCTTACTTGATCAAACCGTCAACATGTATAATAAATGATATGGATCGTGTTTATTGGTGCCGTTTTTAGTAAATTTTATCCAAGAATGCAAAAATACGAATTCAGATTCCGTCACAAAAGTGTGATATTTGCGATGGATTGGTGACGAACATTAACTTGTTTTTTTTATTTTTTAATTATTTTTCCGTATAACAAACTTGTATATCCTATAATAAACTATTGTATGACTGTACAAACATATAAAAAATATTAAAATATTTTTACCCGAGTCAGACGTGTCGTATGAAAAACGATTTTTCAACACTATTAAATCTTATATAAATATATGAAAATGCACATAAACGTGTCTATATAAAAGTATATAAAACCTCTTACTTGAACAAACCGTCAACAAGTATAATAAAGATATGACTCGTGTTTGTTAGTGCTTTCTTTTACGACTTTTTATCTCAAAATGCAAAATTACGAATTCGAGGTCCGTCGCAAAAGTGTGAAATTGTGACGGATTTGCGAAGGACAGTTTATTTATATAATTTTTATTGTCATTTATATATTTTTGCGTCGTTATATAATTTTTATTATCATTTATATATTTTTGCGTGGATTTGCGTCCATTTTCTCTGTCGCAAACCTATCCGTCGCTAGTTTGTCGTTATTCTGTCGCTAATTTCTGTTGCAAACCCGCCCGTCGCTAGTCTGTCGCTATTCCATCACTAATTGTGACCACATGCTTGTGATTATGCCTTGAGATTCATTCGCAAATCCGTCGCAACACAGTCGCAACTTGTCTATTTTTTGCTACGGGTATTATTTGTCGCAAATATCGCAATAGCATGTTTGTGTTGTAGTGTGGTTCATAGAAATGCAACAGAAGCAAAATTATGTAGAAACAATTTATAAAACAAACCACTAACACTCACCTAATGGACCAATGCTCTAAACATGAACAATGCAACAATATAAATACAAGTGAGAAATATACCCCTTAGCAAGAAGAACTCCTTAAGAATGATGTCTTTGGATGATAGGACGCAAAGGAGTATCCCTCAACCGGTATCCACACCAAGTTGTGTATGAGTCCCACTTACTAGAGTGTTTGTAAGACTACAAGAACATCACGAAAGTCTTGCACCAAGTTGAAGTTCAAACCTTTGCCTTCAAAGTGTGTATAAGAGAGAGATATCGAACAAAGATCTTCAAGTTTCACCAACCATAACTCACTAGACATCAAGTATATTTTATACGCCACCTAAGGAGCCTAAAACCATCCCTCAATTAGTCTAGAGTAAATGACAATCAACAACCACTTTAACTAGGCTTAAAAAACTAATTAAATAGGATGTTAAAGTGTCGGTCACACTCGTGCCAGTCCAACGGGGCACGCCCAAGTCACGCCTGACTTGGGCCTATACCTAGCCACTTGGCACACACGTGTCTCCATTAGACAAGGCCGTGCCTGGCCCACCAAAATCATATTTTCGTCTCTCTCTCTCTCTCTCTCCTGTGATGCCTGGACCAAAATTTGGCTTTTGACCCAATAGATCCATGCCTTGTCGACAGTGGTACCAACTCGTGTGTGTCAGCGCGCATAATCTAACATCATCTTTCTTTTCTAACAAATTGCTAACCGAGATAGAATCACCCTAGTCAACCTTCGGAACATTCAACTAGTGCATGATTAGTGGATTCTACATTGAGATTACATCTTGGACAAAGTAAAGTGTTCAAGTTAATACCTTTGTTGTCCAAGTTGGAGTGCTTGGAAATCTTCCCAATCTTGCTCTCTGTAGGAAAATAATTTTATAGCATATAACTATTACAATTAGTTTCTACTCTAGCTGCCAAATTGCTTTCTAGTTTGTCTTGAATAAGAATCTAAGTTTCTTAACTATAAAATCACCATCCTTCGCCATCCTCCGTCACTAACCACCAGTAAGCAGCCTAATCACTATCCTCCATCTTTGGACCTTTTAAACTCGTTACATTTTCTAGTTTTCCAATTTCTCTTCCTATTGTTCGGTTATCTTCTCCGGCTTCCCTACCTTTTGATCCAATTTTTGTCATCTAATAAGATTTGTCTCTAAAACTGGAGCTTTTATTACATTTAAGCTCAAAAACTTTTTTAAATTAAGTTTGGAGTCACCCGACCATTTTTCCTCCCAAAACAATGTACCCCTCTCATTTCCAACTAAGTTTACAAAAGACTCTTTTAAATTACTTTAAATATTTACTAGACTTGAGTCCCGCTCCAAGATATTGTTGCAAATCAAATTGCCTACAAAATTCCCAAATACTCACCCCAAAACCCCCTCAAACACATAAATGCTTTTTATACATTCGACAAAAAACGAACCACTATTATATGAATTTTCTGAAGGATTTTGATCTCACCAAACCACCCTAAGACACAAACTGGTCAAACCTGGGTTTGATTATACTGGTTCAATCCTAAAGCGGAAACAGATTGAACACAACCCTCTAAACCCTAAAAGGGTTAGGATCTTTCATATGATCACATCAATTTCTCATCAACAATCCAAATAAAAGGTTAAGAAAACAATACCTCTTGTGATCTTGGGATTGCTAAAGTTAGTCCACCACTAATGCACCACCAACGAACTGGCTGCTAGACCGCTCCTGGAATTACCCGGATAAACAACACGCGAACTTTACGTGTGTGTGTGTGTGGTGATCGACGCAAGCAAAACCGAGAACACCCCTTGGGTGTTGGTCGAACTCGACGCAGAGAGAGAGAGAGGGAGAGGTTGACGCAGGGAGAAGGGGTGGAGGCTAGGGTTTTTCCTTTCTTGTTATCTCTTAAGGAAAAATAAGCTTTACAAGGTTTAAATACTTTAAATCTTATCCAAGCCCAAGCCCGTTCAATTAAAGCTCATGTCTTTAGTTGAAGTTTCATTCCTTACACTTTGACCCCTTGGACTTTACTAGTTAATTAATTAACTATTAATTAACTGGTCCGTTAAATATTAAACTTAATATTTAATTTCCCTTTAAATAATAAATAACTATTTATTATTTATTTCCTTCTAATAATTAATCCAATTGATTAATTATTTATTTCTCCCTTAAATAATTAATTCGACTGATTAATTATTACCACAAGAAAATACTGGTAAATTCCGAACTGTTTTAATTGGGTGTGCAGCTGTGTGACCCTTTAGTCTCTTATAACATTAGACACAATGTACCCATTAATTATCTCTGCACATAATCCAACAGACTCCCACTTGTGCAAGATAAGTAATAGTTACTGTACATTGTTAGCCTAAGGAGGTCCCTAGCCAGACACTTAGGATAACCAGGTCATAAGAACTCTTATACCCCAAAGTAACGTGTGATAATGTAAACTCTCATAAAACAACTGTTTATGAGAAATCTATCATAAACTAACTGTTCATGAACCAACTATCATAAACTACCTGTTTATGAATGGGTACGGTTATTATAGGTTTGTCCCTTGCAGCGCGATATTTCAATTTTGAGCATGAGAATGGAGAGTGTCAACTCAAAATCTCAAGAATTATTTCATGACATACTTAATTTCAAAACTGCGTGATAAACGACAAAGAATATATCAGTTCGTTTGGGCACGGCCGTGCACTTACCAGTTTTTCCAATCAGTCAAGGGGCCCAGAAATATCTCTCCTAAAAAGGAGGTGCAAATACCTTCTTGCATATTTACATTTGGCAATACGGCTCCCACTGAATCTAGATACGCCCCGTATGACCACCCTGTTATGCCATGGCGTTAGGACACACTAAGGAGACAACAGTTACCGTATCCCAAACCAAATACCTCAGGTTTAAGGATAACCTATGTGATAAATACTTTTGACACGAATCCACGAAGTATTTTTTACGGTGGGTCAATCCAATATTCGTAACCCTAACGAATATCCGTCAATTTTGGTCCGCAAAAACCTTTTGTAGCTATATTCGATATACCATTGAATCTACCCCAAAATTACGATGACTTTACAACCCTATCAAGGTTCCCACCAAGATAAGTAGTCACGGATAATGTTTTGAATAAACCAAGTTTATTCCTGGATGGTCTAAAACATACAAAATGGTGAAGAACAATGAAACTAATATCTGCACCCTCCATATTCCACCCTGGAATAAAGATGCATAATTTCTATCATTTCATTGACTCAATTCACAACGTTTATCTGAATTACTTATTCTTTTACATTGTAACTTATCACGGATTACAGAGAAAATAATATGCCTATAAACCTAAAAACTCAAGACTAGTACCTTAGAGAACCCCTTCTTGGTTTTGCTAGAAATCGTTTTCGCAACCTAAATACAATTCTAGACTTACTTATTTTATTAATTCCTTAAACTTGGAGAACTGGAAATAACTCCAAAGTTTCTAAGTTTATAAAATAATCCCCTTGTAATTAAAACTTTAATTACACTTGTAGATGTGTTAAATCTTACTAGATTCATACCCCTTTTTGAAACGATAAATCCATTTACACATACTTGTAAATTTGAGATTAGATCCCCAGTGTACACAAACACTTATATAATTTCATTACTAAGGATATCGAAAAATATCCTATTTTATCATCTCTAACGTTAATCAACTACCAACATTAATTATTTTGACTTTTGAACCTTTTTAGTTATATATAATTCTTTTTAAGTCATAACTTCTTAAAAAAAACTTGCAATGACATCCTTATTGAGAACCTTTCAATAAGTCATGCGTTCCTCGGATTAGTTCCCTTTCAAGAACCTTTTATTTTAGACCACTTCTAAAATCATCCGACAATTATATACTTTAAAAGTTCATACTTGTATTTATCATACTAGTTAGATCAACCTTGATAATGTTGGATTATGTGCAGAGATAATTAATGGTTACATTGTATCCAATGTTATAAGAGACTAAAGGGTCACACTACTACATACCCAACTAGAACAGTTCGAAATTTACCAGTATTTTCATGTGGAAATAATTAATCAGTGGAATTAATTATTTAAGGGAGAAAAAATAATTAATTAGTTGGATTAATTATTAGAAGGAAATAAATAATAAATAGTTATTTATTATTTAAAGAGAATTGAATATAAGTTTAATATTTAACGGACCAGTTAATTAATAGTTAATTAATTAACTAGTAAAGTCCAGGGGGTCAAAGTGCAGGGAATGAAACTTCAATTAAAGACATGGGCTTTAATTAAACGGGTTTGGGCTTAGATAAGGTTTAAGTATTTAAACCTAGAAAAGGCTCATTTTATAGAAAGAAGTGATCTAATCCTAAATCAAGCAAACCCTAGCCACCTTCCTCCCTCCCCTGCGTCGACTTCGACAAACCCCAAGGGGGTTTCGGTTTTGCGATCCATGCATACACACACGAGTTTCGTGTTGTTTCTCGGGTAATTCCAACAGCGGTCTAGCAGCCAGTTCGTTGGTGGTCAAGTAGTGGTGGACTATCTTTAGCAATCCCAAGATCACAAGAGGTATTGTTTTCTTAACTTTTTATCTGGATTGTTCTTGAGAAACTGATATGATCATTAGAAAGATCCTAACCCTTTTGGGGTTTAGAGGGTTGTGTTCAATTTATTTCCACTTTAGGATTGAACCAGTAGAATCAAACCCAAGTTTGACCACTTTGTGTCTTAGGGTGGTTTGGGCAGATCAAAACCCTTCAGTGGTATCAGAGCCTCGGCTCTATGATCTAAAGTTTCTAGCTTTATCAGTTTTTAGATTAAAGGTTTGTTCTTGATCCCCTAGTTGCTTCAAGTGATTTTCGAAAATCAAGAAGGGCAACAATACAGTTTGTTTTTGTTACCCAGTTATTAAAAGCCTTAATTCTATTTATCAGAAAGTTTAAACAGTTAGTTTGAACGGTTGAAGGATGACAACTTTTAAGGAATCAAGATAAATTAAACAGATTGTTTAATTGATAGAAACCTAGTTAATCTATTTGTTTGATTCGTTTAAGTTAAATCATCGTCTACTTCATCTTGTTTCTGCTTGTGAAAATCAAAAACCAAAGAGATGATTAAAACAAGTGTTTGTTTTTCATCTAAAATATAAAAAGTCTTTATTTTAATCAGAAAGGTTTAAACAAGTTTTTGTTTAAAACGGTTAAAAGATAAGTGTTTTTATTTAAAAACTGATCTTGACCAGAATTTTAAACAAGTTTTTGTTTAAAGGTTAAAAATCTAGTTTTTAGGATTGTTAAGTATTAATGGAACTATTTTTGGTCACATTAATAATTAAAGTTTTTGGTTTTAAGTAAATCCAGATTTTAATCAGGATATTAAAAACTGGTTAGTTTTTAATAGATTAATGGGATTAGATTTTTAAAAGGATTTATTTTGTTTTAATCGGTAAAATCCGAGACCACCACCAGCGCCGGTGGCTACGGCGGCGGCCGCCCAGCAGCGGCGGCTGCGGGCCGGCGGCTGCGACCCAGGCGGCAACGGTGGTTGTTGACGACAGTGGCGGCATGACCAGTCGGTCGGCGGCTGTCGGTCGACAGTGACCGTCGATGGCGTGGGTGTTCGGCCCAAGAGAGCTACGGCTTAAGGTGGGTGTTCGGCCCAAGTGGGGTTCGGCCCAGGTGGGTCTCGGTCCAAGTGGGTTCCGGCCCAGGTGGGTCTCGACCCAAGTGGGATTCGGCCAAGGAGGGTCATCGGCCCAAGAGTAGTCGGCCCAATTTGGTCTTCCGGTTAAGTACGAAGTTATTAATTTTAAGTTTCAAAATTAATAAGTTTTTATATAAACTAGTAATTTATATATTGTAACTAGTTTAGTTAAAGTATGTAATTTTTGGATGTTTGTTTATCATGCCCAGTTGAGACATTATAAATAAACTCTAAAAGGGTAAGTTTATATAAAAGGATTGAAACAAGATGTTATTTAAATAGTGATCAGTTTTTGTCGTGTTTGGTTTTTGGGTAAAATCAGTAAAAACTCGACATAGGAATTATTCTTTTTGAATAAGGTTATGTTTTTCAAAATTTATTGAAAAACTATTTTGATCAAGTTAATTTAAATAACTTAGATGATTATAATTCTCATTTTTGATTAATAGTTATTAGTCAAAAGGGTAGATGAGAATAGTTAAACGAATCAGGTTATGTGTTTATCGCTTTTATATATATTAACTGCGTGGTTGTATATATATATATATATATGTTGTTTATATATATTGTGTGGTTGTGATATATAGTTATAGTTTTGCCAACTTAGGACTCGCTTTTCTTTCTTCTTTTATTTTTGGTTTTAGGAAGGTCTGCGTGCCAATTACAATCTCTTTCTTTTCAATTGTAATAATGTACTGGTTCGGGGAGGCCTGCGTGCCATTTACAACCCCTTTCTTCATTGTATTTTGTAATAGGGTAGTTGTAGTTTTGTCCCATGATCAAAATGGAGTTCAAGGAGATTCTCAAGATGATGGCTTGCATAGTGCTCGGGTACTTCGGAGGAGGTGTCAAGGTAAGTGGGAGCAATGCATCATGAAGGCGAATCCAAGTTGTTTATATCCTTAGGATTGACCCTTAGGATTAGTTGGCAAAATTATAGGTTTTTATCTGCTTATTATCTGCGTGGTTGTGATCCTTTTATGCTTATTTGTATGTGATGCTGTAAAAAAGGGGTTTAATAATAGGTAATTATTAAACAGTGAAAAACCACGGTTTATGACAAACTAGAATATGACTTCAGTTTGCAAGTCATATTAGTTAAATTTTTATAAATTTAAAGTTTTGTCAAATAAGTTTGGAACTTATAAAACCGTTTTGTGCACCTAGTATAGGTACACATGTTAATCGTATTTTTTTAAAACAGATAGTTTTAAAAGGTTTTTCAAAAACTGGAAAGTTAAGTTTTTCTTTTAAATTTAATTGTAAAACCCAAGAAAGTCTTAGATCAGTGTGCTACCCATCTAATGGTACACCTTTACTGTTAAACGGTACTCGGGTGTCGGAAGTGCCCAGACCTTGGGCATCCGGGTTCAAACCATTGCGGCAAGGGGTATGAAAGATTCTGCGATAATCGGGAGTCCCGGCCAGAATTCATACTGTCTTAGATGGTGCGATCTATTTTGGTGATAATCGGGAGTCCCGGCCTAAAATGCACTAGAGTAGAGTTAAACATACTAGACTAGGTCTAAGTGCTCTAAGAGATTCTAGGAGTCGTATCAGCTAGGTACGATTGGTATAGGGTGTTATACCTACCAGAAATAGCATGACTTGGCGGGAAGTGACCAAACCTTGCGTCAAGTATGTGAAATATGGGTCCTAAGTCTGATATATATTATTTATGGGTTTTGATGATATATGTTAGAAAAGTTTATTTGCAATTACTAATTAAACCGAGTTTTAATTTGTAGATGGCAACCAACGTTACCAACACTAACAACCTCTCTCTTCGCTCTATCCTAGAGAAGGATAAGCTCACCAGGCCAAACTTTCTCACTTGGGAGAGAAATCTCCGGATCGTGCTGAAGCATGAGAGAAAGTTGTACGTCCTAGATTAACCTCTGGGGGACCCTTCTGCCAAAAACGCTAGGGCAGACGTCAGGGAGGCTTTTCAGAAGCGCTCCAATGACGCCCTGGACGTGAGTTGCCTCATGCTTGCAACAATGAGTCGTGAGTTGTAGTCAAGCATGATGGAAACTCTTTCTTACGACATGATCCGACAGCTGAGGGACATGTTCCAGGATCAAGCCTGCACGGAGCGTTATGATGCCACTAGGGCATTTAACTCGTGCAAGATGGTGAAAGGGACATCGGTCAGTAACCACGTCATGAAAATGAAAGGGTACATGGACCACCTAGAGAGGCTTGGGCACCCAGTACCGTTGCAGCTAGCAACGGATACGATACTCAACTCGTTGTCAGACAACTATAAGCCTTTTATAGTCAACTACAACATGAACAACATGGAGAAATCCGTGGCGGAGTTGCACTCTATGCTTAAGACAGCGGAGCAGAGTATCGGGACGAAGTCTAAGGACGTCCTCATGATGGGCAATGGAGGTTATAAGAAGAGGAAGGGGCGCACCGGAAAGGGAAAAGGTAAGACCCAGCCCAGCCAGAATGTACCCAAGGCTAGTGATAACAACAAGGGCAAGAAGCCAAAGCCGAACAAGGCAAGAACCGAGTATCGGTGCTTCAAGTGCGGCGAGGCCGGACACTAGAAAAGAGATTTTCCGAAGGGTCACGAAGCAGGAGGCAAGTCTGGCTCCTCAGGTATCGTGTGACTAGCTTCTTTGTCACTTTCCACTTGTAAAGTTTCTTACGAGTTTTCTAATATCTTGCAATCGTTTATTGCAGGAGGTTATGGAAAGTGAATTGGCTAAGCATTCAAGATACTACGTGCTTTATCCGGATATTTAATATTTCTTTTTCTTAGTTTTTAAACTTTTAAAGTTTTTGGATTTGATTGTTTTGGTTTTAAACAATTGGTTAACTCTATGGTTTGTTTTTTTTTAGAAATTTTGAATAATATCCGTGCACGTATGTTTAAATGAATCAAGTTAGTCCAGTTGTGACTAAAGGTTACTAATAAGTCAAGTTTTGACTTAATAGATGATTCATAGTGATCTTATGCATAAATTGTTGTAGTTACATTAAATCTCACTATATAAATACTTGGATAAATAAATTGTGTTTATGAAATTAGAAAGTCTTTCTAATTTACAAGTATTTAAGGATTTTATGAAAGATAAATATTCAAAGCATTGAACATGATCGGATAAGAAATAATAGTTATTAGTTCTAGATAAAAGTTTTTGGGTAAAACATTTAAGAAAGTATAAAAGTGATTATAATAGTTATTATGATCAAGGTTGTTTTATACAAAATGTTTTAGGCAAAGAAGTTTAAAATACTTTTACAAGAGTTTTATACTTGTAGTCGTGTTTTAGGTTTAATGAAACTGTATTCCATAATTGGAAAGGTGGATATATGAGAAATCCAAGTTCTAGTTTCATAAAACGTTTAAATTTCTCACAAAAACTGTTTTAAGAGCAAGTGTTTAAAACACAAGTTTTAGGTGTACTAGTCAAGGATTGACTGAGTCTAAAAGGTTGTTTTAAGGTAATGCACTTTTTCATAAAAGATAGTGGGAGCACCTGACTAGTGTATTAATCAAGTTATCAAGGTTGATTTAACTAGTATGATAAATACAAGTATGAACTTCTAAATTATATAACTGTCGGATGATTTTAGAAGTGGTCTAAAATAAAAGGTTCTTGAAAGGGAACTAATCCGAGGAACACATGACTTATTAAAAGATTCTCAATAAGGATGTCATTGCAAGTTTTTATGTCAAGTCATGACTTAAAAAGAATTATATATGATTAAAAAAGGTTCAAAAAGTCAAAATAATTAATGATGGTGGTTGATTAACGTTAGAGATGATAAAATAGGATATTTTTCGGTATCCTTAGTAATGAAATTAGATTAGTGTTAGTGTACACTGGAGATCTAATCTCAAGTTTACAAGTATGTGTAAATGGATTTATCGTTTCAAAAAGGGGTATGAATCTAGTAAGATTTAACACATCTACAAGTGTAATTAGAGTTTTAATTACAAGGGGATTATTTTATAAACTCAGAAACTTTGGAGTTATTTCCAGTTCTCCAAGTTTAAGGAATTAATAAAATAAGTAAGTCTAGAATTGTATTTAGGTTGCGAAAACGATTTCTAGCAAAACCAAGAAGGGGTGCTCTAAGGTACTAGTCTTGAGTTTTTGGGTTTATAGGCATATTATTTTCTCTGTAATCCGTGATAAGTTATAATGTAAAATAATAAGTAATTTAGATAAACGTTGTGAATTGAGTCAATGAAATGGTAGAAATTATGCATCTTTATTCCAGGGTGGAATATGGAGGGTGCAGAAATTAGTTTCATTGTTCTTCACCATTTTGTATGTTTTAGACCATCCAGAAATAAACTTGGTTTATTCAAATCATTATCCGTGACTACTTATCTTGGTGGGAACCTTGATAGGGTTGTAAAGTCATCGTAAATTTGGGGTAGATTCAATGGTATATCGAATATAGCTGCAAAAGGTTTTTGCGGACCAAAATTGACGGATATTCGTTAGGGTTACGAATATTGGATTGACCCACCGTAAAAAATACTTCGTGGATTCGTTTCAAAAGTATTTATCACATAGGTTATCCTTAAACCTGAGGTATTTGGTTTGGGATGCGGTAACTGTTGTCTCCTTAGTTTGTCCTAACGCCACGGCGTAACATGGTAGTCATAAGGGGCGTATCTAGATTTAGTGGGAGCCGTATTGCCAAATGCAAATATGCAAGAAGGTATTTGCACCTCCTTTTTAGGAGAGATATTTCTGTGCCCCTTGACTGATTGGAAAAACTGGTAAGTGCATCGCCGTGCTCAAACGAACTGATATGTTCTTTGTCGTTTATCACGCAGTTTTGAAATCAAGTATGTCATGAAATAATCCTTGAGATTTTGAGTTGACACTCTCCATGCTTATGCTCAAAATTGAAATATCGTGCTGCAAGGGACAAACTTATAATAACCGTACCCATTCATAAACAGGTAGTTTATGATAGTTGGTTCATGAACAGTTAGTTTATGATAGATAGCTCATAAACAGTTGTTTTGTGAGAGTTTACATTATCATACGATACTTTGGGGTATAAGAGTTCTTATGACCTGGTTATCCTAAGTGTCTGGCTAGGGACCTCCTTAGGCTAACAATGTACAGTAATTATTACTTATTTTGCACAAGTGGGAGTCTGTTGGATTATGTGCAGAGATAATTAATGGGTACATTGTATCCAATGTTATAAGAGACTAAAGGGTCACACTGCTACACACCCAACTAGAACAGTTCGGAATTTACCAGTATTTTTGTGTGGAAATAATTAATCAGTGGAATTAATTATTTAAGAGAGAAATAAATAATTAATCAGTTGGATTAATTATTAGAAGGAAATAAATAATAAATAGTTATTTTATATTTAAAGAGATTTAAATATTAAGATTAATATTTAACGGACCAGTTAATTAATAGTTAATTAATTAACTAGTAAAGTCCAGGAGGTCAAAGTGCAAGGAATGAAACTTCAATTAAAGAAATGGGCTTTAATTGAACGGGCTTGGGCTTGGATAAGGTTTAAGTATTTAAACCTAGAAAAGGCTCATTTTATAGAGAGAAGTGATCTAATCCTAAATCAAGCAAACCCTAGCCACCTTCCTCCCTCTCCTGCGTCGACCTCCCTCCCCTGCGCGGACTTTGACAAACCCCAAGGGGGTTTCGGTTTTCCGATACACGCATACACACACACACACACGAGTTTCGTGTTGTTTCTCAGGTAATTCCAGGAGCGGTCTAGCAGCCAGTTCGTTGGTGGTGAAGTAGTGGTGGACTATCTTAAGCAATCCCAAGATCACAAGAGGTATTGTTTTCTTAACTTTTTATCTGGATTGTTGTTGAGAAACTGAAATGATCATTAGAAAGATCCTAACCCTTTTGGGGTTTAGAGGGTTGTGTTCAATCCGTTTCCGCTTTAGGATTGAACCAGTAGAATCAAACACAGGTTTGACCAGTTTGTGTCTTAGGGTGGTTTGGTAAGATCAAAACCCTTCAGATAAGTTGATAAACACACTAGTCAGATGTTCCCACTATCTTTTATGAAAAAGTGCATTACCTTAAAACACCATTTTAGACTCAGTCAATCCTTGACTAATATGTCTAATAATAAATAGTTATTTTCTCTCGTGGGTTAGCACAATCCGGAGATTTCTCTCCCAAGTGAGAAAGTTTGGCTCGGTGATCTTATCCTTCTCTAAGATAGAGCGAAGAGAGAGGTTGTTAGTTTTGGTAACGTTGGTTGCTATCTACAAATTAAAAATCGGTTTAATTAGTAATTGCAAATAAACTTTTCTAACATATATCATCAAACCCATAAACTCGGTCACTTCCCGCCAAGTCATGCTATTTCTCATAGGTAACACCCTATACCAATCGTACCTAGCTGATACGACTACTAGAACCTCGTAGAGCACTTAGACCCAGTCTAGTATGTTTAACTCTACTGTAGTGCATTTTGGGACGGTACTCACGATTATCACCAAAATAGATCGCACCACCTAAGACAGTATGAATTCTGGCCGGGACTCCCGATTATCACAAAATCTTTCATACCCTTTAACAGCAATGGTATGAACCCGGATGCCCAAGGTTTGGGCACTTCCGACACCCGAGTACCGTTTAACAGCAAAGGTGTACCATTAAATGGGTAGCACATTGATCGAAAATTTTCTTGGGTTTTATAATTAAGTTTAAAAGAAAAACTTAACTTTCCAGTTTTTTAAAAACCGTTTTAAAACTATCTGTTTTAAAATTACGATTTACATGTGTACCTATACTAGGTGCACAAGACGGCTTTATAAGTTTCAAACTTATAACCTTGACAAAACTTTAAATTTATAAAAATTTAACTAATACGACTGGCAAACTGAAGTCGTATTCTAGTTTATCATAAACCGTGGTTTTTCACTGTTTAATAATTACCTATTATTAAACCCCTTTTTCACATCATCACATACAAATATGAATAAGCATAAAGGATCACAACCACACAGATAATAAGCAGATAAAAACCTATAATTTTGCCAACTAATCCTCAGGGTCAATCCTAAGGATATAAGCAACTTGGATTCGCCTTCATGATGCATTGCTCCCACTTGCCTTGACACCTCCTCCGAAGTACCCGAGCACTATGCAAGCCATCATTTAAAAAAAACTCCTTGAACTCCATTTTGATCATGGGAAAAAACTACAACTACCCTATTACAAAATACAATGAAGAAAGGGGTTGTAAGTGGCACACAAGCCTCCCCGAACCAGTACATTATTACAATTGAAAAAGAGATTGTAATTGGCACGCAGGCCTTCCCAAAACAAAAAATAAAAAGAAGAATAAAAAGCGAGTCCTAAGTTGGCAAAACTATAGCTATATATCACAACAATGCAATATATGTAAACAACATATATATATATATACAACCACGCAGCCAAAATATATAAAAGCGATAAACACAGAACCTGATTCGTTTAACTATTCCCATCTACTCTTTTGACTAATAACTATTAATCAAAAATGAGAATTATAATCATCTAAGTTATTTAAATTAACTTGATCAAAATAGTTTTTTCAATAAATTTTTGAAAAACATAACCTTATTCAAAAAGAATAATTCATATGTCGAGGTTTTTCTAGTTTTTCCAAAAAAACTAAAACACGACAAAAACTTGATCATAATTTAAATAACAGCATCTTGTTTCATTTCTCTTTATATAAACTTATCTTTTAGAGTTTATTTACAACGTCTCAACTGGACGTGATTAATAAACGTCCAAAAACTATATATATTTTAACTAAACTAATTAAAATATATATAATACTAGTTTATATAAAAACTTATTAATTTTAACACTTAAAATTAATAACTTTGTATTTAATCGGACGAACTTATTTAGGCCAACTACTCTTTTGGGCCAAGGACCCTCTTGGGCCGATAGCTACCTGAACCGGGAGCCACCTGGGCCGTGACCCACGTGGGCCGAGAGCCACCTCGGCCGAGACCCACCTGGCTACGTTGCCGACGACCTCCGCCGCTTGCAGCTGCCGTCGACCTGAGCCGCTGGCAATGGGGTGATTTTGATTCTTTCCGATTAACACAAAAAATTAAATCCTTTTAAATCTTAATCCCTTTTTAATCTATTAAAACAGACTAGTTTTAATAACCTGATTAAAACAGGACTTAATCAAAAACCAAAACGTTACCAAATGTATCATAAGTTTTAACAAAAGAACCCAACGTTACCAAATATCTGCCGACCATTAAAACAAGTATCGAAGTAAACAAAAGAAACAACAAAAGTGTTCCCCAAAAATTCATCTCGGCAGTATTAACCATAACATAGTACCCAACCTCGCCAACAACTATTTACCTGCATAAATGAAGGATACATGGAGAGGGTTAGCTATAAATAGCTAGTGAGTAACAATAAAACTAAAGTACCATAACAATAATATTATAACATGCAAGGCATATCACAGATTATCAAACAATTATACCCTAACACCTAGCGATGTTCCGGTATAGCCAGGAGGAGTCACATCTTGCAGGGTTGTACGCCCGGCTCAATGATCCAAACTGGGGGAACTGAATACATCATATCGCGCCGGTAGGGGAGCGGGTAGCGGTCCACCATTGCATTAACGAGGCGGGGAGAGTTACCCCCTATCGGGATCAGTAGGAACTGAGAGCCCATATATCAAGTTGAGGCACGGAGGTTTTGCAAGAACCCCCATTCGCGATCGACGAATCGCCGTACCCCAAACATCTAACAAAGTGCCGGAACGAACACGAATTGGCCGACTCTGGCCGCATCATAACAAAGTTGGCCTACAAAAAGCCATAGTATAACAAAGTGGCCTACTCAAGCCCATAGCATCAGCACATATCAAATTATATCATAATTGGCCTACTCAAGCCTAACATAATAACATATCAACTCATATCATATCAATTTAACCATACATAATTAATAGCTTACCTTAAACATGGTATAACATTTTTATTGTGATGCCTAAGGTTAACCGGTACTCACCTCAAAGGTTACAGCAGGAAAATGTAGTGTTCGGTGTCCTCTAGTTCTTCAGAAGCACCTAACACATCATTTACAGGTTCGTTAACACATTATACTTAACACAATTGGTTCTAAACATAAGGTACAAAACTGTCAAACTAAACCACTGCTTGCGATCGCAAGTATATACCCTACGGTCGCAAGGACCTTTCACAAACAGCCCTTACGATCGCAATGGAATCTCTTGCTACCGCAAGGTTCCTTTTCCAATAATCCAATGCTTACGATCACAAGGGAATCCCTTATGCTCTCAAGCATGGTTCTTTAGTTGGTTACGATCGCAAGTTATGAACCTACGGTCGTAAACCTCATTTCCTTCGCTCGTAAGCGGTAAACCAACAAACAACCCCTTACGGTCGCAAGGACCCTTGCTTGTGTCCGTAAGGCCCCTTTTTACATCTTACGGTCGCAAGGACCATCTCCTGCGACCGCAAGGACCATTTGAACCCCTTACGACCTCAAGGACCACTGATACAGCAGGCTTCGACCCTGTTCGATCACAACACCTGCAACTTCGAATTTTGACACATATTTCGACCATAACTCAGTTCCAATTGTTTACACACTTTATTTATCATCATTTGCAGCTTATGAACATATTTAACACACAAGGAAACACAAAAACACCATTTGAACCATTCAAATGGCTATTATATTCATGAACTAGGTTTAAACTAAGAACACTTACAAATTTAAGATGAAGATGATGATAAGAACAGATTACACACTCGATTTTAGTCTTGAATCTCCTTTCAATATGATTTCTTCTCTCAAATTTCATCAACAGGAAGCATGTATGTGTGTGTACGTACGTGAGTATGTGTTTGTGTGTGTTTTGTGAAGTCCCAAGAGATAAGAAGATATAAACCGACCTTGGTTGGTTAATAATTTAAAACGTGGTATTTTGTTTCCTTTTTCAACTTACAACTTATCTATCGTTACCCGTTTCAACTAATGGGGATATATTTGGAACCATTATCTAAAACCAGTTACTAACTTATCACTTTTATCTATTACCATAACTATTTTACATAAAACTTTTTTATCACATATAACCAACAAATAACACAATTAGCAACAAAACACATTGATTATAATTAAGGTAGAAACATATAAGCACAAAGTACAACAACCTACAACTAGGCTCTATTTTAGGATGTTACACATGTGATGAGTATAAGGACGAAAATAATTATATGTTGAATACCCACATTTAGTCCCCCCCCCCCCCCCCCCCGCTTTAACCCCCTCTCAAAACCGAGACTAAAAGGCCAAAACAACCGGGGCTAAACGTGTATTTTCTAGTAGTAACTGTGTTTTAATATAATAAGTAAAAAGAGGCGTATAATGATTTAAAAATATAATATTTCTTTAATACTATACTAGCTAGCACCGGGTGACTAAGCATAGGAGAGTGTTAAGGTAAGTACTTTTAAATGTTCATAGTATTAAATAAAAATAACGTATATAGTTAACAATTTTTGTGAATCATACTTGGGAATATAAAATCTTTTAAAAAGACGATAAATATATTTAAAATTTAGAATTTCATAACCAAAAAAATAAGTGTTTGTATAAATAATCATAAAAATAGGTAAATGTATTTATCAAATGTTTTTGTTAAGATATTTAAGTATTATAAAAACTAAATTACGTAAAAATTAATATTAAAAAAACAACTCATTCGTAAACTATTTAGAAGAACAAAGAATAATGATTAATAAAAAAATCTTAAAATATAATAATAACGCCATAACATTTTTTAATACGTAATAATATAATATATCAAGATAAAAGATGAACGAAGTCGAGTTGAATATGTTGTCACGAATGGATGACGATACTTCTTGTGGTCACTAGTAATCCGTCATCACCATAGATTCCTATGTTGTTTAATCAATATTTAATGAATTTAAATATTTATTTTAGATGTCTTTTTGTAAGTATTTTAACTAGTACCATGTGTGTTTTAATTTTCTATATTTTTATGTATACATCAATCATTATTAATTAAACTGGTGGTGATTAAATATAATTATCTTTAAACATCATCATAAATTAACAAATTAATTAACGATCGCTAATTGGGCTGTGAAAAAGAAAACAAAAGTAGCTTTGTTTAAAGTTGATTTTGAGAAAGCGTTCGACTCAGTCAACTGGAATTTTTTGATTCACACTATGAAGCAAATGGGATTTGGAGATAAGTGGTGCAAATGGATATACGGTTGCTTTACCTCAGCGTCAATATCAATATTGATCAACGGCTCTCCATCTAAGGAATTTAAAATGGAAAGGGGTCTTCGACATGGAGATCCACTCTCTCCTTTTCTTTTCTTGATTGCAGGTAGTTTTACAACTCATGACAAGAGAAGCTTGTGAGAAAGGGGTATTTAGAGGTCTCCAACTGTCGGATAGGAAGTACAACTTATATTTGCTCCAGTTTGCGGATGATGCACTCTTCTTTGGTAAGTGGTCCCGTACAAATCTTAAGAATTTGGTGAAACTGTTGCAATGTTTTTATGAAGTTTCGGGTCTGAAAATTAACCTGGATAAATGCACTTTGGTGGGTATTGGTGTGGATAAGGAGGAGGTTGAGCAAATGGCCTTGGAATCTCACTGTAAAAGTGGTAGTTTCCCTATTACATATCTTGGTCTTCCCTTAGGCCACAAAACAAATTCAAAATCAGTTTGGAATGTGGTAATTGAAAAAATAAACAAAAAGCTAACATCATGGAAGATGAAAACTTTGTCGTATGGGGGTAGGATTACACTCTTGAATTCGGTGATCACGACACTTCCGCTATATTATTTCTCCTTACTCAAGGTCCCGGAAGGTGTGGTTAAAAGGCTTGAGAGTATTCGAAGGAGGTTCTTTTGGGGCTTTGAAGAAGGGGTAAACAAATTGCATTGGATATCATGGAAGAAAGTCATGTTGCCAAAATCAGAAGGAGGGGTGGGTGTTTCAAGTTTAAAGGCAAAGAACCTTGGATTACTATCTAAATGGTATTGGAGATTCTTAGATGATAAAGAAAGCTTGTGGAGAATCGTTATTGAGGAGTTATATGGTAAGCAAGGGGGCTTTGACAGAAACACTACGGGAAATACTGTTTGGGGCTTGATTGTTTCTGCATGTAGAGGAGTTGAAAACTTGGGAGTTGACTTTTTTAAGTCTTTTCATCTTAAAATAGCAAATGGTTCAGAAACTCCTTTCTGGTTGGTGGAAGTGGAAGGCAATGATGAGAAATTGAAAAACTGCTTTCCCAGGTTATATGCTTTAGAAGTAAATAAAGAAGCAAAGTTTAAAGATAGATGGTCCATTGTAAATGGCTCTTGGTATGGTTCTTGGTGCTGGAGGTCGGAGGTCAAGGGCAGATCTTCTGAAGAACTGATCAAATTACTTCAAAATATGGCCTTTAACATCAATGGGAGTGATTCTTGGATATGGAAGACAACAAAAAACGGGTTATTCTCGGTTAAAAACATGACTTCATTAATCCAAAGTAAGATCTTTCCACCGATTCCTCAATCTATTCATATGTATTGGAACCCCTCTCTTCCTATGAAGATTAATATTTTTTTGTGGAGGCTTATTAACAATGGGCTTCCTTTGAGATCAAACTTGATCAGGAAAGGAATAGTTGTAGACTCTCCTTTGTGCATCGATTGTAATTTACAGGAAGAAGATAGGAACCACTGCTTCTTTCTTTGCTCTTCTTCGCAGCTGGTATGGCGAAAGGTATGGGCTTGGTGTCAAAGTTCGGAGCAAAGGTTTCTATCTATGGACGCTTTCGTTAGTAAGTGGGCTTCTACGGACCTAAAAAGTGTAAGGCAGCTGATCTCTCAGGCCATTTATGTAGTTACTCTTTGGTCTTTGTGGGCTCGTCGAAACAGAATTCTACACGCTAAGAGTGAAGATCGGGAGGCGGTGAAACATGAAGATATATTCCATTCCATTCAGCGTCTATCGGCATTATGGGTGGGTAGTCGAAACAAAAAAGTCCAGGTTGTTTGGGATACATGGTGTAAAAGTCCTCTTTGATATAAGGGTTGGCTGATGTATTCATTCTCTCTTCTTTGGTCTTGTTTTGTAATACATTTTGTATCTAGCACCTCGCTAGAGGTCGGTTTTGATTTTTAATAAATTGGTGGTCTAGGTGAGGGTGATGGCCATGCCGAAACTCTCTTCCTAGGCTATCTTTTCTTGGCTGTTCAAAAAAAAATTAACGATCGCTAATATGACTACTCATACTTGCTCATTGTAAAATGTTATATATTTTAATTAACAAGTTAGATCACTTTATATATTAATAAACTAGATAAAATGTCCATATAATACACGGGTTGATTTAAAAAAATGTACGGTTCAATATGGTGCTTTAGCAACTTTGAGTTTTGTTTAAAAGATATTATCTTTATACTTTTCTTGTTTGGTTTTCTAGGTGGAGTTTTCACAATAAAGATTTTTATTCTGTTGTATATGTTAATTTATTGTTTATAATTCTGTAAAACCCAATAGTGGTATCTTGTCAAAGGGTAATCTTTTGATTAAATCTTAATCTATAAAAATTAAGGTTATGATTATTATTTATCAAGATTGTTGCTTACATGTTTTAGATTAGATATATATTGTTTTGTTGTTGTTTGATTTGCGACTGGATATGTGTGACTGGAGACACACTATTATAAAAGCCCCGATTTTAAACGGAATTTCCGACGGATTACCGACAGCTTTGGGTCGGAACACATATCCGCCATATTAGCGACAGATTTTAGACGAAATTTGCGACGGAGGTAAGTCGTCGGAAATCCGTCAGAAGTGATTGAAGTTACCGACGGATTAGAGACGGATCTGTGAAGAAAGCAAGTCGTTGGAAACCCGCGAAAATTTCCAATAGATTTCCGACGGTGGTTAGTATTTTTTTCTATATTTTAGATATTTATCACAAGATTTTTCAATACATGTGTGCATAACCTTATAATAATAATGTTTATATGTATAAATGTCCATTTACATGACTCGAAACATTTAGTCTTATACGTATCCATGTATAGTTACATATATCTGTGTGTGAGTATAATCGCGTATAAATATGAACGTATGTGTAGGAGTGTACGAATCGAAAGAATTTATTATATATTTTAAGGGTAATACACATACATGCGTATATGTATGTTAACGTGTGAGAAAATGCGTCCCAAATGCTATTATGAAAAGGCAGTGAAAAATCCGTCGGAAATTTTCTGATGGATTTCGGACAGTGGTTACTATTTTTTCTATATTTAGGTATTTCTCACCATGATTTACTATACATGTGTACATAACTTCAAAATAAAAATGTTTATATCTATAAATATCCATTTACATTACTCGAAACACATAGTCATATACGTATCCATGTATAGTTGCAAATAAATGTGTGTAAGTATAGTGACGTATTAATATGCACGTATGTATATGAGTGTACGAAACGAAGGAATTTATTATATATTTTAAGAATTATACACATACATGCGTATATGTATCTTCACGTGTGAGAAAATGCGTCCAAAACTCTTAAAATAAATGATACCATGAAAAGGTCATCGGAAATCCGTCAGAAATTTCCGACGGTGGTTACTATTTTTTCTATATTTTAGGTATTTCTCACCATGATTTTCTATACATGTGTACATAACCTCAAAATAATAATATTTACATGAATAAATGTCCATTTATATGACTCGAAACATGTAATCGTATACGTATCCATGTATAGTTGCATATAAATGTGTGTTAGTATAATAACGTATAAATATCCACGTATGTCTACCGGTGTACGAAACGAAATAATTTATTATATATTTTAAGGTAATACACATACATGCGTATATGTCTGTTAACGTGTGAGAAAATACGTCAAAAACACTTAAAATAAACGATATTATGAAAAGACCGTCAGAAATCCGTTGAAAATTTCCGATGGATTTCTGACGGTGGTTACTGTTTTTTCTATATTTTAGGTATTTCTCACCATGATTTTCTATACATGTGTACATAACCTCAAAATATTAATGTTTATATGTATAAGTGTCCATTTACATGACTCGAAACATGTAGTTGTATACGTATTCATGTATAGTTGCAAATAAATGTGTGTAAGTATAATGACGTATAAATATGCACGTATGTATACGAGTGTAAGAAACGAAAGAATTTATTATATATTTTAAGGGTAATACACATACATGCGTATATGTATGTTAACGTGCGAGAAAATGTGTCGAAAACTCTTAAAATAAACGATATTATGAAAAATCCGTCGGAAACATGGTCTGTCGGAAAACCCATCCCAAATCCGTCGGAAGTCGATTAGCGAGGCCCCTTTTTCCGGTGATAGTATTCCATTGTTAATGACATTTTCCGATGGATTTTGCCGTCAGAAATTGCCATATTGGTTGTAGTGACACACCTAGTCGCGGTGTTGGTCTTGACGGTGGAGCCCAATGCCTGAGGCCTCCGCGCCGACAACGGCCCGGTCGTGGCCTACGTCGGGCAGCATGTGACGTACGTAGCCATGGCATGAGCCTAGAGCCTGGGTTTGGCTGTGGTCTGTGCCTGGAGGCCCACGGCCTAGCCGTGGCTTGTGCCTGACACCCCGTGGCCTGCACTCACCGTAGTCGTGGCCATGACTCATTTGTTCAATGACATTTAAAATTTTGTTAAATGAAGTGTCCTAATCGTTTAATAATTTTTTTCTAATTAGACCTTTATTTATATTAGAAGATATATCCGGACGTGGTTATCATATTTGTAATCACTTGCAAGGATTCAAGAGAAGTAAAAAGCTAAGGCATGGTGATATAGACCTATGGGTAGGTAAAGGCTCCGTGGTTGGTGCTTAAACTTTAGGAACATATAATCTTAGTTTGCCTTTGAGCATGATACTACAACTTGAAAATTGTTATTATATTCCTAGACATATCAAAAATGTCATCTCCTTTGATTTACTAATAGACAGTGATTTTTTATATGTCATTGAAGAAAATCTATTCTATGCTATAAAAATGATATTTTTCATTTCAGAGCATGTTCTCATCTATACACTTCAAATCATCAAGATAACAATGGTGGAAACATAAGACCTTCGCAGGTCCAGTATGTCAAGAGCCAGATAGGTATTTAGGATTTCTAATTTCTCATGACGTAGGGGATCTTAGACCCACATCCTACAAGGATTTTGCCTCACGCAATGGGTATGAAAAATGGCTTAAAGCCTTGAACACAAAAATACAATCCATGTATGAAAATCAAGTTTGGAAATTAGTAGACTTGCCTTAATACAGTAAGGTTGTTGGTTGCAAGTAGGTCTTCAAGAAAAAGACTGAAATGGACGGAAATGTGCACACCTTTAAAGCAAGATTGGCTGCAAAATATTTCACGCAACCTAATGGTGTAGACTATAATGAAACCTTTTCGTCATTAGCAATGCTAATTTTATTAGGAATGTCATTGACATATCAACATACTTTAATTATGAGATATAACATATGGATGTTAAAACCACTTTCTTTAACTAGAAATCGACTAAGGACGTATATACGATACAACTACATGGTTTTGGAGATCATGAAAATCCTAACAAGGTACGTATGCAAGTTTCTTAAAACCATTAATGGATTATAGTAATTAAGCTGGAACTTACACATTTACGAAAAAATCAAAGTATGTTGTTTTTACTAAAAGTGAGTTTGATCCATGTGTTGTTTGACAAAATTTAATGGGAACGTAGTAAACTTCCTCGTCTTGTATGTAGATGACATACTACTCATAGAAAATGATATACAAGCATTGCAAGGAGTAAAATATTGTCTATGTACATGTTTCTAGATGTTAGACTTTGGAGAAACCGCTTATATTAAAAGGGGCAATGTTTGAAGAAACAATCATTGTTTAGATTTAAATGGTTCATGATTGTGATTTTATATATATGATTTCATTGCAACAACATCATCGATGTTTGGCTATTAATCTGGTTCATCTTCATGTATACGGCGATTAGGAGTTTAATTTTGCTCATATGATTTGGCCTCCTTGATGATCAGGGTTTTTGTAGCATTTACTCAAAACAAGTAGGTTTAGGGTTTAATTAGATTTATTCATGGATGCTTAAGGTGTCATTAATCAATGTTAATTTGTAGGATTTTTTTCCTTCAAATTCAGGGTTTCAATCTAACTTCAATGTGTTAGGTTTTATTCTACAATTTAAGGTTAGGGTTGAGATTTGTTTGATTTTTTTTATTTAGAATGGTTTTCATTTGCTTACCATACATATGATTGTTTTTTTTTTTTTTTTTGAACAGCAGCTTTCATTAGCAAATTTCCAAAGTCTATTACAAACATACATAATCAAACACACAGGACATCATAACTTGAAATGTCTAACATACTAACTCAGTTGAAGCATATTAGTATACTAGCCACATTTTGGCTCTTGGGATTGCATACACTTCCACCACTCGTATCCATAAATGCCTCATGTATAATCAGCTTGGATTTCCACTATACTCAAGCATCCCGACAGCCACGAAAAACAGCATCAGTAATGCTCCATACTACAGCAAACACACATCGCAGTCCCAAAACAAAACAACATCACGAGGCAGCGGCAATACAATGCAAACAGCAGCCCAAGACAGCAGCAGCACCAATAACAACCAGCAACACCAGGGCCAAATAGCAGCATCAAGTACAAACAGCATCATCAACACGCAAACAACAACATCAAGAGACAATCAGCTTCATCCGATAGCATCACGCAATGAACAGCAGCATCAAGAGCGACCAACAATACAACACTAACGCACCCAGGCAGCCACACCACAACATCATATCAAACCTGTATCAAGGTAACGGTAGGACCACAAGACAGAAGCATAATCCAATCAAAACAGAACCGGGACGCCGCATCAGGGCAGCATCAAAACAGCACTAAGAGTAACATAAAAACAACAGTAGTTATCATGTTAGTGTTGCGTATCATAAGACACAAAAATTTTGTAGTGGAGATACGCACCAACTGACCAAGAACTCAGGGGCTCAACGGGGTGTTCTACTAAAAGAAAGGTAATATAATCTCCCCTCCGCTCAAGGCATTCAAAAATATGCATTGTGAAACTCCTCCACCAATATTAAAAGGAATGACTCAGGGGCTCGAAAGGTTCATTAGGTAAGGTAACCCGAAATCAACCACCAACCTCCACGCCTCCTTACACCAATTAATACCCGTAGCACCCCCTTATAACACCAAAACCTAGAGAAGGCCACCCCCCTACACCTGGCCACTACCAAAACCTACTTATAGCACCACCCACCCCACCCACCCATTAGATGTTAACAACGTCAATCACAGCTACGAGATCAAAACACCTCTACCAAAGAGAACAATCAGTCGCGAGTTCTGAGGCTTAAAGGAAGGATTTGCATCGGCTTAAAGAAAGGTGGCCTAGCAAATCAAAAGGGAATGGTGTGCCCCCTTACCACACCATGGTTAACAACATTGTGCAAACCTCCTGCACAGTAACAGTAACCCCTGTACCAACCTATGACCATGGCTAAAAGATGTGTGACAGCTAAGTGAGTGTGTGCACAAGACGGTGCCACCAGACCTCCAATACAAGAAGTATAGCCACAGCCATTAGTCCTACCAACGCCACCCTTATAACGCCTTCCCAGACCCGCCCCCCACAGATTAAACCAAGAACACAGTTTGAGGCATCAGTAGACCTGCAATGAGCATAGGGAACCAAGCCCTAAAACACTTGCCACAGTCGCGTGGGCAGACCATCCTAAGCTTCACGTTTATAGAAACAAAGCCTGCTCATTATTTGCCACAAGAACAATGCCTTTCGTTTCACGTGCCTTAGCCTTTCCAAACCTGCACAAAACACAAAACAGAACAAACAGAAACAAGATACCAACCATAACTAAACCGAAACGAGCTACAACGAAGCCCTAGAGATCCCTGACTTTGCAAGATGATCAGCTTCCTCGTTGCAGTTTCGATCACAGTGTCGGATGACCACACTCTCAAAGCGTTTTATTAACCAGGTAATTCTATCAGCCACTTCTCTGTATCTCTCTAGGATATCCACCTCATTTTGAAGGAACATTACAGCCTGACTGGAGTCAGTCTCAACCACAATCTTTCTTGCATACCTCTTTCCCCACCCAATCATAGCAAGAAGTGTGAAGTAGATGGCCTCCAGTTCACATTTAGTAGCACTAAATGCCTTTAATGACTTAGAAAAAGCACCCACTATGTTCCCATTGATATTTCTCCAAACTCCTCCAATATCTCCTTTTCTTGAATGCCCACAAAACGCCCCGTCCACTTTGCATAAGAAGGTGTCTTCACAGGAGTCAGATGTGGTTCATATTTCATAATCAATTACATCAATGTATTTTATCTATTTGTTTTGACTTCTAGATTTAGATCATAAACAGGTAGATTTTAATTTAAATTCCGAGTTTTGATTTTTAATAGATGTTGTTCAAATAATGATAAAAATTCTGGATTCTTAACTAACACGTAAATGTTAGAGTTTGGTATTTTTTTAATGAACGTTCTTAAAAGGATGGAATGTTCTTTATAAAATACCAAGCTTACAAAAGCTGTGATCGATGTTAAAAATAAATAAATTATAGGCTACTTATTGTGTAATCAGGCACAACTAATTCGGTAACTAGAATTCGATAAATTAAAATAATAAGTTTTAAAATTTGATACATATATACAATAGTAAAATCTAAAACTTTGAACATATTTTGGTGACCAAAACCCAAAACAAAAAACCACAAAAAAATAGATCCCTAAATTAATTATGAGTGAACAGACGGAAAAGAAAATATTAGAAATTTGATAATCACTAGAGAAAAATTAGTAATTAAGCTACACAAATAATATCATTAATCATTAATAAATATTATGATAATAAATTAACTAACCCGACCACTTCCTTCGATTAATGCTGAAAAAGTATTTATTTTTTATTATAATATCTAAAGGATAAACTTAATATTAGATTCTTTATTCAAAGTATAATCACATGTATAATTCATTAATTCTTAATCAACACTAGCATCATCAAAACCTTACTAGTGGCTCCAAAATAAAATAAATAAATAAAACAAACCATGATTGTGAGACCTGACGATGGAGACTCGCTGGAATGGGTTAAACAAATAAATTAAGGCTGCTACTATAGCTTGAATTTTGGGTATCTTGTTCGTGCCGTTCGTTATAATCTTTAAATTATAATAAACATCTAACTATATGCCACATGGCATGTTTTTAAGGCCTCTTTTTTGTGTTTTCCCGCTCATTCTAAACATATTATACGTGCGACACGTGTCCTCATTTTTAAATCCCTCTACCGCGTATCTCTCCTCTGCATTAATCGACTCTCTCTGTACACTAATCGATTAGGGCTTCGCTTTCATTGTCGTAAGTTATCGATGCAGTTTATGCAATTGCTGCTCCACTAATTATAACTTCAATTTCTTTTCATCGTTGTTAACAGTGAAATTCCTAGATCTGTTCTGATATCAGTCCTACACTATTTTGATTTCAATGTTTTAATTTTATGATTTTGATCCTAGGTTATGTTTTCGGTCTCTACGTCGCACACAATCAATTTCATCTTTGTTGTAGGGTTTTATTTTGCAGATTTGCAGAGGTAATGGCGATGATTATGTTTCTCCTACAGCTAAATTCTCGATTTTGATTTTTGTCAATATATCTAATTTCGAGTTCTATCCTATAGGTTGATTTCTTTTCTTTTCTTTTTGTTTTTTAATGGCAATCTGTTGCATGACCTGCACTTGTGGATGTACCTGAGTTTGTACTTGACCTCCATTTTAGATTTCTATCGTTATAACAGGTTGCTTCCAAGGTGTTTGGTGAAATGCTCAAATGAAAAAAAACCTCATAATAGCGAACTTCGCTTACAGGTATGTTCACCGCCTTCATCCACTCAATTATTGCTTACTTGGAGATACATGTAATTTCAAGAAGATGATTAACAATACTAATCTAATATTGAAAATTAGTTTCTTTGGTCCCAAATGTCAAGCCTTCATCCACTCAATTATTGCTTACTTGGAGATACATGTAATTTCAAGAAGATGATTAACAATACTAATCTAATATTGAAAATTAGTTTCTTTGGTCCCAAATGTCAAGCTGCTTTTTTTTTTGCCCTAATTCGATTCATTCTGTGTGCACGATAACTCAGATTAGATTGATGTGTAATTGTTAGTCAATTGTACGGAGAAGTATTAGGAAATAGGTATCACTGATTCCAAGTAATTTAGAATTCCCCGATTAAAATGTAGTAAAATACGAGCCATAAGTTATATCTATCTACAGTATTCAGGAGAAACATGAAAATGGTGGAAAGCTTGATGTCATATAAATATTGTTTGCAGACTTAATCTATTGATTATTTAGGAGAAACATGAAAATGGTGGGAAGCTTGATGTTATATAAATATTGTTTGCAGACTAAATCTATTGATTTGGCTAATGATAAGAACAAAGCTAATCGTGCAAATAGAGTATTTAGAAGAAGCAATCTTGATAAAATAATCACATGGATTTGTCTAATCAGATGGGCTCCCATATGTTGGGCAGGTTTGTTTTTACGTCTACTGTATATTTGTTTTATACATGTTTTTCGGTTATAAATTGTGTGATAATGGCGTCAAATTAAAGAAGGTAGCATAAATCATAAATAAAAAAAGGTCATAAGGCTATTACACGTGTAATACTTAGCTTCTTTGTTTCGATTACAAGGGTCATAAGGCTATTACGTTTCTCATGTACTTCGATTGATTTCTTGATTCTTGGCATCTGATAGTAAGGGAAGAATATCACTTATTGTTGAGGTTATGGTGGTATATATCGTATCAACTATTAAGTCTAAAGTTCGCTTTGGAGCTATTACAATTCATGGGTGTAGGTTGCATGATGATAGTTTTAAAAGTTGGATATCTTCACCTTCTATGCTGGCTGATTGAAATTTATGAGTAATCACTGGAAACTGTTTCTTGACTTCTTGATATCTAACAAACCCGTTGGGTTAATTTTCTTGTCATTTATGTGAGTTTTAGTTTTGCTGCCATGTATGGGATTGCAGTGGCTGCACTTGGGATGCTAAGCACTATATCTATTGGTCTAGCCATCGATGCTTATGGGCCCATCAGTGACAATGCTGGTGGCATTGCAGAATTGGCTGGAATGAGTCATAGAATTCGTGAAAGAACCGATGATCTTGATGCTACTTGAAATACCACAGCTGCTATTGGCAAGGTATGAAACTTTTCTGCTATCCTTTCACTATTTTTAGTTAGTTTTTTAAGGTGATTGAGCTATTAAAAAAATTCGAATTTCCAGAGTAAATAATATATATTTAGATTGCTATTGTGTTGTTTCTTTAATGATGGTTTCTTTAATGCGGATGTTGGGGGGTTTTTAATTCATTTTTTCTCTGCATTTGTGTTTGTGCAGTGAGCACAGAACTGATGGTTTATTAGCGTTTTAACTGTTTTAAGCTTTCTACTCCTTTTTGAATATGTATGTATCTATCCCCATGTAATTCATGTTTCACTGCCAAATTGTTTCTTTAACTCACTGTCAAATTTTTTTTTATGAAATATCTTTATGATTTAAACATATATTTATAATAACCTGGTGAAAAAAATAATGCTCAATTAAATTTGTATGATTCTTGTCAGCAAACATTACTGCAGATTGGTCAACTCATACTTAAAACAATATGCTCCAAGCATGTAGGCAACCTATTTAGAGGTGATGCTCTCTGTAAATGATAACCAATTTTAAGAGTTCAGACATAACCAAAGCTGCTTATTTGATGAGGAAACAAGTAGCGAGGGAGTTGCTCATTCAAACTGCTTATTTGCATGTGTTCATTTTACATATCTTACCTCATAAGTCCTTAAATAAGCAGAATTGCGAAACACGAAAACAACTGCTAATATGATAATTACATTATTTTATAGTAATTAGGTATTCAACTATGGTCTATGGGCTACTATGTTCCTGCAATAGTTTGCAAAACATGCAGGGCTATTAGTAACCATTTGTGTGTTATTAGTATGAATTCTGTGTTATTAGTATGAACTATGTGTTATTAGTAGCCATTTCTGTGTTATTAGTATGAATCAGATTTTAATTCTAGATAAGTTGGTTAAAAAAGTTTAAAGGTCTAATGAGTTGGTGTAGTTGAGTGTTGAATCTGTCTGAGTTGGTGCCGGAGAATAGGAGATAAAGGCTTCCTTAATCTCTATCTTGCACCTACCATGATTGACATGTATTATTGCATTTTTGTTGATAGATATCTTTTTTCAGTGCACCATCTTTGTTTACCAAACCATTTTGTTTTTTCCATCATACCATGTGTTTTGCATCAATATATATCACCATTGTCTCTTTGATGCTTCTGCTTTATAATGTTGATTAAAAATTTTAAACTGTTAATGTTGTTTCAACATCATTCACATATTTTAATTTCTTGATATGCTTTTTATACACTCCTTAGCCATTTCTTTAAACAAAAAGTCGACCAAACTGAGGTTGATTTACATCCATCGTCCATGTCTATTTCTCTTCAATTGACCTTTTCTTGGAACATAAGTTTTACGAGTGAGGTTCTTTAACGTATTGTTCAACAAGAGAAAAATAACCCAACTTTAACCTTTAGAGATTGGGTGAAATACTGAAATTACCAATATTGTTGGATTGGTTTGGTTACTAATATATAGTCATGAAATTATAAAGGCATTAAGATCATTGTTCTTACTTCTTATGTCTGATGTTTATTTAATTTTTCTGTTATATTTTTCAGGAACTGCCTCTGGTTCAATCGAGACATCTCAACCTTATTTTGATGCAATTTGCAAGGTTTGAATCTTATAACCATAACAACTTTATATGAGTATTTACTTGGAATTCATTTTGTATAGAAAATACATTAAGTTCATTGTGTTTTTGGTGTTTATTTAACTGGGTTTAGACAAAAAAAAAACAACGGAATGATGGATTGTTGTAGTTTATTTCTTTTTCTCACATACAACCAAATCTTTTTGTTTAATTCGCGTACAGTTGTGATTTGATGGGATGGCATGAACTTTGAGTAGGCAAGAGTTTGAATCTGCTTAAAGCTAAGAGTTTTCTTCATACCTGTGGAGAAGACTATACAGCTACAAGGATGCGGTTGACTGCTTCAAATAAAATGATCTCTTTCAATGCTCAAAGAAACCATTTCCACTTGCTATATGTGTATTTTGTTATGACAATAAACAAAATCCAAGAGTATTTATTATCCAAAGTCGGGTTGTTTTTGCAGAAATTGTGTTTATACATGTAGTCAACTATATTGTCTTGAGTTGAAAGTAGAGAATGATTAAAGTTATTAATTTTGTAAAAGCAAGTAGCATAATATCTAATGTTGTATACAAAGAAGTTTTATCAAACTTATAAATTATAATTGTGTTTCTATTTTGTACATTTTATTTTTTACAACTTAATTATAATCAACCCGTGTAATACAATATTTTCAGGAGAAGAGAAAGAATACTTAAGCTCTCATAGTCTTTGTCAAACTGAAGATCTACGCAGTGAGTTTAATGAAGGTCTATACTCTCATGATATTCTAAATGGTCTTAAGCTTTCTGATTTACCAAACCATCGATTAGTACTTAAAGTCGCTGTTCCAGTCATGTTATTACGTAATACCGATCACCAAAAAGGCTTATGTAATCGAACTATGCTACAAGTCACATCAATAGGTAGGCGTGTAATCGAAGTAGAAGATATAAATGGAACTAATATTGGTGAATGGCATTTAATTCCAAGGATGTGTATGACTCCTTCCGATAAGAGGTTTCCTTTCAAAGTTCAAAGAAGACAATTTCCACTTGCGGTATGTTTTGCAATGACGATAAACAAAAGCCAATGACAATTGTTATCAAGAGTGGATTTGTATCTCAAGGACCCTGTTTTCTCTCATGGTCAATTATATGTTGCTTTTTCTAGAGTTAAAAGTAGAGGAGGATTAAAGATATTAATCTTAGATAAGAAATATAAAGTTGGTAACAAGACAACTAATGTTGTGTACAAAGAAATATTCAACTAATGTATTTTTTATTATTTATAAGTTATCTATAACCAACCCGTGTAATACACGGGTCTCTAAACTAGTTTTATATCGATTTGTTTTCAATTTATATATTTTTGTGTCAAGTTTAATTTGTATCACTTTTTCTTCGTGTCTTATTTGTGTCGATCCATTTTGACCAAATATAGATGCATATGTTTTTTATTTTTTATTTTTTTGGTTTTAATATACGGTGTTCATTCGAAATCTTGGATTGTCTCGATACAAATTTTGAATATAATTTTCGTTTCAATTCATGTTAAAAGTTTGATATTTGTTTCGATTTTACCTCAACTTCGAATCTAGTGCTCGTTTTATTTAACTCAGTTTTAATTTTTGATTTGGCTTATATAAGTGAATATAATAAATAATGTAAATGAATATATAGAATATGTGATGTACTCAATTTCTACCAATTACCTATAAAAAATGGCATTAGACACCCTAACGAAAATTAAAAAGCATCGATAAATATAATTATAAAGTAAATCTAAAATATTAAAGTACCAACTACGAAGTAGTCAAATATCGAAGTACCAAATTAATATGGCCATAATATCAAGAGTTAATTATCAAAATAGTCCTTTAACATAGCTATTTCTTCCATTTTGGTCATTTAACTTTGGGAGTGACCAAAATGGTACTTTAACTACCATTTTGTCACCAAAATGGTCCACCCGTTAGTTGACTAACAGTCAACTCTGTTAAGTTATGTTAAAATGACAATTATACCCTTTTATTTATTTTATTCCTTTATTTTATTTATTTTATACATTAATTAATTAATTAATACTTAATTATTATTAAATATATATCAGAAACAGCAAACCACCCCCCCGGTCTCCCTCACCTCTCACCTCTCTCTCTCTCTCTCTCTCTCTCTCTCTCTCTCTCTCTCTCTCTCTCTCTCTCTCCGCTGGCGGCTTGCACCACCACCACCACCTCCGACCTCCGCTCACAAACCAATCCAGCCACCCCCAAACACCACCCTTCTCTGCCGCCATACTCACAATTGAGAAAACACATCCAGCCACCCCCAAACATCTTCTCTCTCTCTCTCTCTTCTCTTCTTCTCTTATCTCTCTCTAGTTCTAACCACCACCACCACCTGACACACCATCACCGGATACCACCACCACCAACACAAACATATCTGAAGGAAGAACAGCCGAAAAAGGGTTTTCATAGGGTTTTGAAAACCGTCGCCCTATCGCCGTTCACCTGTATGTTCAAAGGAAGAACAGCCGCCGCCGCCCTATCGCCGCCGCCCTATCGCCTCGAAGGAAGAACAGCCGACGGAGCACTATCACCGCCATCATCAAACCTCCACCTATCCATCGCCAAGATCTGGTTCAAACCAGATTAATCATCTCTTTAAGCTTCAGAAATTTCTAAAACCATTGAGATCAAACCCAAAAGGAGATTTGGGGTCGGATCTAGGGTTTTTCCACGATTTGGTTTTTTATACCAAGATTTGGGCTAAGAAGTTTCTTGATACCGGAGGTTGCTTTGGTTTGGTGTTCCATGGGTTCGCAACTTTCTTAAAAACGCAAACATCCGGTGGTTTTAGGCGACGATGGTGGGGTTTTCGGTGGTGGTGATTTAGGTTTTTCTATGGGGGTAGATGGTGAAGTGGTGATGGCGGAGTGGAGTTTTTTGCGGTGGCGGAGTGCGAGACAGAGAGAAAGAGCGGCAGAGTTTTCTACGTTGACGGTGGAGGCGGTTGGCGGTGGCAACGGCGGCGGCGGCGTTGGCTGTGCTTAAGGGTGGGGAGGGTGATTGACGAGAGAGTGAGAGAGGGTAGACAGAGAGAGTTTGTTTGGGTTTAAGAAGAGAGAGAGAGAAATTAAACTTAAAATAAAATATTATAATAATTTTATATATTTAAAATAATTAAAAAATAGGAAAAAATGATAAAAAGACCAAAGTACCCCTGTCTTAACGGAGTTGACTGTTAGTCAACTAACGGGTGGACCATTTTGGTGACAAAGTGGTAGTTAAAGTACCATTTTGGTCACTCTCAAAGTTAAAAGACCAAAATGGAAGAAATAGCTATGTTAAAGGACCAATTTGATAATTAACTCTAATATCAAATACTAATACAATTTAATATTATTTTGAGTTTTAATTAAAATTTTCTATTCCAAATTTTTTAATTTTATTTTTTAAGGTTTTGTATTTTAATTCTAAATATTATTACCTTTAGATGTCACTCTCCATATGAATTCACGATTCCTTTTTTAAAATATAAATTTTAAGGTTTAAAGAAAATTTTATAACTTATTGGTTTTTACCCTAAGACAGGTCATAGGGTCACTTTTGTCGAGACCTTGGCCTAATCTTATTTTTCTTGCGTCGACTTGTTTCGTGTCTGATAAAAAATTACCGGCCTTGAACAATAGAAAAGATAAAAAAGAATCATCATATATTTATTAGAAAATATTACGTGCACCTATTCTTAAATAGTTGTCGAGTAGATAAATATTACAAAGTTTTAGAAGTGACAATTTTACCCATTAATTTAGAGAACTATAGTATGGTGTTGTTTGTTTTCGAAGACATAAATATCTTATGTCTTATTTTATATCTTCAGGAGAAGATATGGTTTAAAAAGTCTTATGTCTGAAAAGGTTTGCGAAAAAAAGATATAGTTTTTAGCTTTTCAAAATAAACAAAAATAAGACAGAATAAGATCTTATGTATGTGAATAAGCAAACAAACTTATTACACTACAAGAAATACAGGTTTTTGCGGCGACACCCTTTTGCGGCGACAAAGTTACGCCGCTAAAACACAGCTACACGACAAAAAAGTGGGACAATCTCGTTAGAAAAGTGAGCGTCGCCGCAACAAACCTTTTGCGGCGACATGTGTCGTCGCTAAAGGATTTCCCACCACACGAAAACCTTGGCGGGATTATTTCCCACCGAATAAATTCACCGTCGCCGCAAAAGGCTACCCGACGACGTTTGCCGTCAAAACGTCGCCGCAAAAGGCTTTTTTATTTTTCTTTATTTAATTAAATTAATTTTATATTTTATTTATTAATTAAATATATGTGACGCCGCAAAAGGGCATATGTCGCCGCAAATACCATCGCGACAAAAAGCTTTTTTATTTTTCTTTATTTAATTAAATTAATTTTTTATTTTATTTATTATGTGTCGCCGCAAAAGGGCATATGTAGCCGCAAATACCGTCGCCGCAAATACCTTTACGAGATATAGGGTTTTAACCTTTCTTTCTGCCATTTTCTTGCACAAAGTGACTCTTTCTCTCCCGATTTTCTTTCTGCCGCAAATACCTTCGAAACCGCCGCCGCCTCTCACACTCTTCTTCCTCCGCCGTTCCCTCGCCGTCGCTG
Organism: Pulicaria dysenterica; assembly: GCA_947179395.2. Classification (NCBI taxonomy): domain Eukaryota; kingdom Viridiplantae; phylum Streptophyta; class Magnoliopsida; order Asterales; family Asteraceae; genus Pulicaria; species Pulicaria dysenterica. Next base: position 64,457,350 of record OX359292.1, on the reverse strand, counting down.
CTCCCTCTCGCCATTCCCTCTCGTCGCTCCCTCTCTCACCGTTCGACGTCGACGTCGCCGGTCGAATCCAACTCGCTGCCTGCCTCCGCCGTTCGCTCTCTTCTTGTCGCCGGCGACCTTAGTTCCGAGGTAAATATCCCCATTTTATGTTTTTATGTAGCATTTTAGTTTTAGATCTTTATTTTTTATTTTTATTTTGCTACAAGATTCTCCTCCTCCTCCTCCTCTTGCTGCCGCCGTCGGCCATCCTTCTACCGCCGCCGCCGCCGGAAATCTTATCCAGCGACTCCGGCCACCCTTCTGCCTCCTCCTCCTCCGATCCTAATTAAGGTAAATTTTTTATGTTATTATTAATGTTAATTTGTTTAGGTTATTATTAATTTATGTTAGATTTTTATTTTATTTTTTAGTAATTTAAGTTATTTAATAGTTAATTAGTGGTAATAATTGATTAATCTAAGATTATTGTTAATTAATGTTAAATTAATTAGTGTTAATAATTGATTAATTTAGTTGTTAATTTAAATTCATTATGTTAGATAATATTTTATGTTATAATTTTAAATTATTGTTAATTAGTATTAATGTTTAAGTATTGTTAGTATACTAAAAATGTGTTAAATAATTAATTAGTGTTAATAATTGATTAATTTAGTTTTTAATTTAAATTCAATATGTTAGATAATATTTTATGTTATAATTTTAAATTATTGTTAATTAGTATTAATGTTTAATTATTGTTAGTATACTAAAAATGTGTTAAATAATTAATTAGTGTTAATAATTGATTAATTTAGTTTTTAATTTAAATTCATTATGTTAGATAATATTTTATGTTATAATTTTAAATTATTGTTAATCAGTATTAATGTTTAAGTATTGTTAGTATACTAAAAATGTGTTAAATAGTTTATATGATGATGTTAAATAGTTTATATGATGACGTTTGATTATTATCTATTGTCAATAATGATAGATTAGTGCTACATACTTCTAATCTTTAATCATTGTTAGTACACTAAAAATGTTAGAAATTAGATCAATCTTATATTATTATTTAGTGTTAATCTTCAATGTTAGTGTTAGTGTTAATCATTAATCTTTAATATTTAATATACAATTATTGTTAGTATAATAATAATGGTAGAAATTAGATTAATGTTAGCTTTAATTAATATGATGTTTAGTTATGTTTAATAATTTTGTTAAAGTAAATGTTCATTTAGTGTTAGTAATCATGCTAGTTGTTAAATTTGCGTGTGTGAGCTTAGAATGCCCGCTCGAAATTGATTTAGAAATTAATTTCGGGTTGTTCCCATGTTGGGACTGCTATTTGAATACCTTATCTCATTTAGGATGTGAATGTTTGTTACATGGTTGTGTGTTTAAGAAAGATTCGATTGTCATTTACTATATGCTTCCCGGGTATATATTTCTTTATATACTTGGGAGCTAAGGGTAAATGCTGCCGAATTTTTCTTAAACAACCGATCATGTAATATGTATTCACATATGAGGTAAAGTATTCAAAAAGTGGGTTAGGAAGGCCACCCTGCTACAAACCACTCACAATTTCTTAATATAAAATTTTAATACATGATTTGTATTCTTAATTAGTATGATATGCTTTGAACGCAGTTATGACGATTGATAAGAGTTGGACTACTTTAGCAAACCGTAATTGTCGTGAATTTTTTATTGGTCTTGACGCATTCCTCGATAGGTGTAAAGACTACGTAAATAGCTATGGTAATATTCGTTGCCCGTGTGATTATTGTGATAACACCTGTTATCACCCGCTTAGGGTACTTAGGGTTCATATACATGAAAACGGGTTTAGCGAGGGCTACAAGATTTGGAGGTATCACGGAGAACCAATTGTTCATCGAGCATCACGTGATGGTCTTGGTCAAACGAATAATGACTTGCATGATTACCTCAATGATGTTTGTCAGGAGAATACTGTAAACGAACACAACATGGAAAGTAATGAGCCAACTGAAGGCCCAAATGATGAGCCAACTAAAGGCCCAAGTGATACAAATGATGAACTTGGTGAATTATTCAAGTTAGCCGGCACGGAGCTATACCCTGGTAGTGATTGGATATCTTCGCTTGACTTTTTGGCAAAGTTAAGGCACATGAAGGTTATCAATAAATGGACCGATACTTCATTTGACCAATTGTTAGAATTGCTTAGGGTTGCATTTCCGACAGCTAATATCCCGTCATCACACTATGAAGCTAGGAAGATAATGAGAACGGTCGGGTTAGGATACGTACCTATCCATGCTTGTATCAACGACTGCTGTTTATTTTGGGATGAATACAAAGATTTGCAAAGTTGTCCCATATGTTCTGAGAGTAGACGGAAAGACAAAAACACGAAGGGAAAGAAAGTTGCTAACAAGATACTGCGTTACTTTCTTTGACGCCTAGGCTAAAGCGTATTTATAGCTCAAGACACACTGCAAAGTCTATGACTTGGCATGCTACCGGTCAGTGTAGAGAAGATGGTAAGATGCGCCACCCGGTGGATGGTACTGCATGGAAACATTTCGATGCACAGTATCCTGATTTTGCTGCAGAACCTAGAAATGTCAGATTAGGGTTGGCTGCTGATGGTTTCAATCCGTTTGGCAACATGAGTACTTCTTACAGCATGTGGCCGGTCATATTGACAACATACAACACACCTCCGTGGTTATGTATGAAAGAGTCTTCATTCATGTTGACCTTGTTAATTCCTGGCCCTAAATCACCTGGTAAGGATATTGATGTTTTCTTGAGGCCGTTAGTTGATGAATTGAAGAGTTTATGGTCTAACGGAGTCCAAACGAAAGATGCAGCTACAGGCAATTGCTTCACAATGCGCGCAATGCTTTTATGGACCATCAATGATTTTCCTGCTCGTAGTAGTTTGTCAGGTTGGAGCGGTCAAGGCTACTTAGCGTGGCCTACATGTAATGTGGACACTCCATCCATTCATGTTCAAGGTAAAACCGCTTATGTTGGTCATAGAAGATTCTTAGGTCCAAAACATCATCGGAGGAAGAACAAGTCATTCAATGGTAAAGATGAGACTAGACTTCCTCCTAGAAAATTAACAAAGAGTATTATACTAAGCCAACTTAATAAGTTGATGCCTCGTATTCCGGGGAAACATGCTCTTTATGGGGGCAAGAAGAGAAAACGTGATACAGCGGTTGAGATGAATTGGAGTAAACGTTCTATTTTCTTCGAGCTCGAATACTGGTCTTCTCTTCAATTAAAACACAATTTGGATGTCATGCATATTGAAAAAAATGTGTATGAAAGTTTGTTGAATACACTATTAATGAATGAGAAGTCTAAAGACACTTTAAAGGCACGAAAAGACTTGGAAAATATGAATATTCGACCTGAATTGTGAATCACAACTAATGGTCGCAATAAGGTCTTAAAGCCTCATCCTAAGTATTCTTTCTCAACCGAGAACATAAAACTTTTTTGTAAATTCATTAAAGGAGTTAAACTACCTGATGGATTTGGCTCAAATTTCAAAAAGAAAGTTTCCGATAATGATAGCAACATAACCGGGCTAAAGTCTCATGATCATCATATAATGATACAAAGGTTGTTGCCACTTGGAGTGAAAGCGTACTTAGACCCAACTATTTCAACACCAATAATTGAGTTATGCTTTTTCTTCAAGCAAATTTGTGCTCGAAACTTGATGATGCAAGATATGAAAAAAGCTGAAAAGCAATTGATTGTGTAGTTTTGAGCAAATATTTCCACCGGCATTTTTCGACATAATGATTCATTTGGTTATGCATTTACCGGAAGAGGCTATTCAAGGTGGCCCTGTTTACATGAGGTGGATGTATCCATTTGAAAGATACATGAAAAAGCTAAAAAATTATGTTAGAAATAAAGCAAGGCCGGAGGGATCTATAGCGGAGGGCTATGTTGCAGACGAAGCTTTGACTTTCTGTTCAAGGTATCTCGAGGGTGTATCGACGAAATTTAATTGTCCAGATAGAAACGAGGATGCTCCAATTCCAACACGTGAGTTTTATGTGTTCCAATCAGTATGTACACCAATTAGTAAAGGTGTAGATATAAAATTGGATCACATGATTCGCTCGAAAGTTGATTGGTTTGTACTCAACAATAGTCCCGAGATTGACACCTACAAGACGTAAGTGTTTCTTTCGGTTTGTATTTTCATAAGTTTTATTTTCAATAATTCTACTAATATTAAGAACATTTATAGTCAATTTACTACAGAGATGCCGATCGGGAGTAATTTACAAACAATGTTTCCTCGTTGGTTTAAGAAGAAGGTAAGCTCATTGTATATTACCTTGAATAAATAACAATTATCACTCAATCACTTATAATTTTTTGCTTTTCATAGATCAATTGTGCACGAGATGCGAATAAATCTCAATGCAGTGATGAGTTATTTGCTCTTGCAAACGGACCAAATAGTGCAAACACTTACACTGCGTGCATTGTAAATGGTGTGAGGTTTGTGGTTCATAGTCAAGATTTAGGCCGTACAACTCAAAACAGTGGTGTTTCAACAACCGGTACAGATGGAACAAAGTATTATGGTCTGCTGGAAGAAATTCTGGAGCTGACATATATTAGTGATTACAGGGTTGTGCTGTTTCGATGTAAATGGTTTAAAACCGATAATCAACAACGTTGTGTCACTAAGAATAACATAACTAGTATTTCTACTCAGACTGAATGGTATGTAGAAGACGAATACAATCTTGCAACTCAAGCAAATCAAGTCTTTTACCTTGATGACCCGTCAAAAGGCCGTCAAAGAGGTGATTCAAGCCAACATTATTGGAAGGTCGTTCATGAGGTAAATCATAGGAAGATCTGGGACCGGGATATCATTACTGAAGGCGACGAAGATGTTATACATGACAACAATTCATCAGATCTATCATTGTCTGCTTATTTAGATCATTTGACTTATACGAGTTTGAGTATAGGTCAACCAACGGAAGTTGAACATGTTCATTTACCCGAACATGCTAATATTGTTAATGATAGTGATGATGACATTGACGACTATGATAATGAAGATTCTGATTCTGAACATGAATGTGAACCACATAATTGTAGTAGTGATGAATCTGATTAATCTAAAGTAGTAATTGGTATTTGTAAAAAGATATTACTTTGAATTGTTATTTTTAGCAGGTTTTTTGATTTATATAATGGTTATTTGTAAACTAACATTAATGCTACTTTCATGGGCTTGTTTGTATATTTGTATTTTTTTTTTCAGATGGCAGCTGTAGCTCGCGGCCATGGTGGTGATTGTGGTGGTGATCCACCGCATGGTAACTGGCAACCTTCTTCTGGTGCTTGTGGCGGTGATGATATTATATAACTTTGAAATGTTTTTTATAGGTTAATTTAATTACGTGTATTCTTAACTTGTTTGCTTGAAATCGTAGGCAGCAACAAAGGGCGTGGAGTAGCCCGAAATGAAGAAATGAGAAAGGCGTGGAAGAGGAACGGGAAACGACCACTTCCAATCGAGTTTGATGATATTAGATGTAACAAAACTTGGAGACCGGTCGTGGTTAATGCCGATTACTTTACGAGTTACGCGGGGACCTTGGTGAGAGACGACATCCCATATTACTTCCCGTCATGGGAAAAGGTCCCCGTAGAATTGAAGGCAGCGATCGTACCGGGCCTTGAGGTTTCACTTAAGTTTTTTTTATATATTGTATATTTGTAAAAAATATACAATAAACTAACTTTTTCGTATAATTTACAGACTTACTTTGATTTAAGGCACCATTATGACACTCCACACCATTCATCGATCTTGACGGGAATCGATAAGATGTGTGCTGAGATGTACTGTAACACCCACTTTGCCGGCCTAAATTAATTAAGGTAATTAAATTAATTAATCTTGGGAATTATATTTAATTTGGGTATTACTTGCCATTATGGGATATTTATTAATTGATTGTATTATTTGTTTATTGTTTTTATTATTTTAGTTAGAAAATGATTAAAACAAATAAATGATGATGTGTGTCCTTTGGCCTAGTCTTCCACGCCACTTAGTCACCAACTTCACCACCCATACCTTATTTGCTTGTAAAGTTGTACAAGTGTGTTTGTGTGTGTTCTTTGGGTTGCTCTCGGGCGAGAAGAAGGAAGAAAGAAAGAACATTCAACATTTGGTTTCTTTAATCTTGCATGCTTAAGTTGTTAACTGAGAATCATCATCATAAGGTTAGAATTCTGGATTTATAAGTTTTATGTTATATGCATTCGGGTTTGATATATATATATTTATGAATGCCGATTGTTTTGATGATTTGATGACCATAGGATGAATGTATGTTAGATTTTCATGATAGAATATGTTCATTATATGTTTAGAATAATTTCTGGAAACATATATATCTTGTATGCATGAAATCAGTAAGATTGAAGTTAGAAATATATTTTATGCATGAACTTATGATTCTGTCGGATTTATGGTTGAATGACTCGTAATCCGATAGAAGTATCGGAATCCGATAGAAATTACTCGGATTTGGCCTTAACTCTTTATCGGATTGTACCTTTACCGGATTATGACTTTTTACCGGATTTCATGTTTATCGGATTTGGCCCTAACTCTTTTATCGGAATCTTGGATTATCGGATTTAAACATTTAATCGGATTGTGCCCTTATCGGATTGTGATTTTATCGGAATTGGACTCTTACTCGGAATCCGCCTTTGCTCGGATTTAAAATGATCGGATTTGGTATAATCGGATTTGGACATTATCGGATTTGATGATTTAAAGATAAACATGATTTGTATATCTGTTTGGGGTTTATGTATGTTGAGTATATGTATAATTGTATATATATGAAAACATGAATAAATATGATATTTATTATTGGATCAGTATTATGGATTGAATACTGACTTGGGTTACTTCAATCTCAGGAACTGAGAAGACTCGGTGAATTTAGTCATCTGAGTGTGCCAAAGTTTTGAAGACTTTGGTGAGTGGACTTATATCTTCGGATATACAGGATATGATATCCTATTTGGAATGCTCTTGTTTGGATTGTATATACATGTTATTTGGGGACCAGTTTAGTCTGGGCCTTTGCTTGGGGGTGTAACTTATCAGATCTGGTGGTGCATTTATTGTACTCCAGAAGACTGGTGTTGTTATCATTGTTAGCTGGGCTATCGGTAAACCTTGGTTTTGGCCGACCATGGTTGTAGGTGCTTGCAACACCGCCGGTTCTCCTGGGATTCATGAGCTATTTGGTTTGGGCATATTTGCCTTGTGTATGTTTAGATATTTGTTCCCTCACTTAGCTTTGTGCTAATTCCCCACTAGATTGTTTTGCAGGTTCTCTTTTGGTGAGCTTGTTGCTTTTGGGCTGGGAATATGGACGGACCAATACTCTGATGTCAAAGTTTTTGATAGAGCCTGTTTTGTATTAACACTGTATAGGTCTTTGTACATTAAACAAGTGAAATCTTTTGTATCTTATTTGTAACTAGCTTCCGCATGCAGTAAAATATTTGTTTAAAAAGTACAGTGTTATAAGTTGGTATCAGAGCCCTGGTTTGAGGATTTGCATTGATGATTTGTGCAATACTTGAACCGAGGCTCTGGTCAGTCCAGTATTCCCAGAGTGGGTAATTAGTAGTGTAGCTTTGAGGGTGGTTAGTGTTTATACTAACGGATTATATCTAACAATTGGTGAGATGTTGTGTATAGCATAGAAATGGCTGATAACGTGAACCAGACAATTACCCCTGCGTCCCCCGGAAGAAATCACCAGTCCTCCACTACAGTCAATGAGCAGCACCACAGAGCCGGTACTTCTCACAACGATGAATCTGATCAACAAGATTATGTGTTGCAATTGGAAGATACTCTTCAAAGTTTATGAGATCGGGTTCAGGAGTTGGAACAGCAGTAACATCAGACGCAGTTCTCTTATCAAACCCAGACCACTCATTAGCCCAGAGAGTCAGCTGTATTTACCCAGTCAATACCACCTCCTGTTTTCTCTGCTGCACCTTTCAATACAGTGTCAACACCATTTGGTTCTTTACCATTCGTTACTATACCACCTGTATCACAACCCCAACAGCAGCACCAACCACAACAACAGAACTTTTTCATTCCATGGTACCCAACTCAAGGAGGCTCTAAACCGAAAGGGCAATACAAGGATTTCATGGGTTGCCAGCCACCGGAGTATTCAGGAAGCTCAAATCCAAGTGATACTTTGAGTTGGTTAAGGGATGTGGTGAAGGCTTTGGATGCCTGCAACTGTGAGAAATCTGATAGAGTTATTTTTGCAACTCGGAGGTTGAAGGGTCAAGCTGCAACCTGGTGGGATTCTTTGACTGCTCATCTATCCAGGGAGGTTGTGAATTCTGTTACTTGGGATCAATTTCAAACCAAGTTCTGCGAGCAATTCTGTAATACCTATGATTTGGCTAAGGTGAAGCGGGAGTTCATGGATTTAGCTCAAGATGACAAGATGTCGGTGGATCAATTGATTGCAAAGTTTAAAGAAAAGCTGAGGTTCGCTAAACAGTGGGTACCCGATGAACCATCGCAGATAGATCATTTTGTGCAAGCACTGTTGCCGGAATATAGGGGTAACACCCGGATGGCAACATCATTGGTTCAGGCGTTTACTGTTGCACGAGCTACTGAGGGTGACGTGAAAGCTCGGGAGAGATTGAATCGGGAGAAAGGGTCATCGCACAGGTATGTGGGAAACCAGAGTGGGAACAAGGGAAGGTGGCAGAATAACCAGCATCGGGGTGATCAGAAATCGAAAGGTTCGGGGTCTTATCAGAACAATCCTTGGTGTAAACCCTGTAATGCTAGTCATACTGGTCCGTGCACATCACAGACGAAACGATGTTTGCGTTGTGGTGGATTTGGTCACGAACCATCAGTTTGTCAGTTTAAAACAAATGTTTGCTGGAATTGTCATGAAGAGGGTCATAGAGCTGGAGCTTGCACTAAACCGTGGTCAAAGGGGACGGGGCAGGGGGTAGCCAATGTCGGGGGATCGTCTTCTGCAGGTCAGAAGAGAAAGGTTGCACCTTCTGCGGAAGGGAGAGCCTTCAAGATGACTGTTACAGAGGCAGCTGATGACAGTGATGTGATAACGGGTATGTTTATTGTAAACTCTGTGCCTGCTCGTGTGTTATTTGATTCTGGTGCCAATAGATCTTTCATGTCTGTATCTTTATGTGGCAAACTGAAACTACCTGTTACTGTTATTGCTTCTCCTTTAGAAGTAGAAGTAGCTGATGGTAAGTTAGTGCCTGTAACTTCCTCTGTGACTGGGGTATCTATAGACATTGATGGTACTAGGTTGCCTGTAGACTGTTTGCTGATGCATATTCCGGGGTTTAACTTAGTATTAGGCATGGATTGGTTAAGTCACCATAGAGCTAGTATCCAGTGCCATAAGAAGCTGATTACTATTTCTTTGGATGACGGGTCGCATGTCGTGGCTCGTGGGGATAGATATCGATCTTCTTTTCCTATCATCTCGTATATGAAGGCTAGAAAATCTCTGGCTAAAGGGTGTGCGTCTTTTCTGGCTTACGCCATTGATGTGAAGAAAGAGAAGCGACCTGTTACCGATGTTCGTGTTGCCTCCGATCATCCAGAGGTATTTCCAGATGATCTGCCAGGGTTACCACCGGTACGGGATGTGGAGTATAAGATAGAATTGGTACCGGGTACCACACCGATTGCGAAAGCTCCGTATCGTTTGGCTCCATCTGAGATCCGGGAGATGATGACTCAGATACAAGACTTGCTTGACAAGGGGTTTATTCGCCCGAGTTCTTCGCCGTGGGGTGCACCAGTACTGTTTGTGAAAAAGAAAGATGGAACTCTTTGTATGTGTATTGATTACAGGGATCTGAACAAGAGAACCATCAAGAATAAGTATCCGTTGCCTAGAATCGATGATTTATTTGATCAGCTTCAAGGGGCTTCTTACTTTTCAAAGATTGATCTATGATCCGGTTATCATCAGGTCAGGGTAGCAGAGGGGGATATTCCTAAGACTGCTTTCCGTACTCGATATGGTCATTATGAGTTCTTGGTGATGCCATTTGGATTGACGAATGCTCCTGCTGTATTTATGGATCTGATGAATCGCGTGTGCAGACCTTTCCTAGACAAGTTTGTTTTTGTGTTTATCGATGATATTTTGGTGTATTTTAAGACAGAGGATGAGCATGATCAGCATTTGAGACAGGTTTTGGAGATTTTAAAACATAACAAGTTGTATGCCAAGTTTTTAAAATGTGAATTCTGGATACGTGAAGTTCAGTTTCTGGGTCATGTAATTTGTCAAGATGGTGTTAAAGTGGATCCGTCCAAAATCGAGGCAGTGATGAATTGGAGTGCTCCGAAAACACCAACTGAGATAAAGAGTTTTCTGGGATTGGCGGGTTATTATCGCAGATTTATTAAAGTTTTTTCTAAGCTTGCCGGTCCGTTGACTAAGTTGACTCGAAAGGATGTTCCGTTTCTATGGGGTTCAGCTCAAGAAGATGCTTTTCAGACTCTGAAACAGTTGTTGTGTCAGGCTCCTGTTCTTTTTTTGCCAGAGGGTTCAGAAGATTTTGTTGTTTACTGTGATGCTTCTCACGCGGGTTTGGGTTGTGTTCTAATGCAGAGGGGTAAGGTAATTGCTTATGCGTCGAGACAGTTGAAACCGAATGAACGAAATTACCCGACTCATGATTTAGAATTAGCAGCTGTGGTATTTGCGTTGAAACTGTGGAGACACTATCTGTATGGAACCAAATGTATTATCTGCACTGATCACAAGAGTCTGCAGTATGTGTTTACTCAGAAGGAATTGAATATGAGACAACGTCGTTGGTTAGAATTGATTAAGGATTATGATTGCGACATTCAGTATCATCCTGGAAAGGCTAATGTAGTGGCAGATGCACTCAGCAGAAAGGGATCTTCGGATACTGTAAAATTTATGCAATTGGAAATCAAGTCTGATTTAGTGGATCAACTCTTGGCTGCTCAGCTTGAAGCTTTGAAAGATGAGAACTTGAAGGATGAACTAATGATCAAACGACAACATGAGTTAACTTCTGATTCGCGTGGTTTGAAGGTTTATCATACACGCGTGTGGGTACCGAAATTTGGTAGCTTGAGGGAATTAATTTTAAATGAGGCTCATAAGTCCAGATTGTCGATACATCCGGGTAGTACAAAGATGTACCTTGATTTAAAGACTCGGTATTGGTGGCCGACAATGAAAACAGATATTGCGAAATTTGTTGGAACATGTCACATTTGTGCGCAAGTTAAAGCTGAACATCAGAAACCGTACGGATCATTGAAACAATTGGATATACCTGAGTGGAAGTGGGATCACATTACGATGGATTTTGTAACTAAACTTCCACGAACTCAGAGAGATCATGATATGATTTGGGTCATTGTGGATAGATTAACCAAGAGTGCACATTTTCTTGCTACTGCTGAAACTGCACCTTTAAATAAATTGGCTCAATTGTACATTGATGATATAGTATCTAGACATGGAGTTCCATTGTCCATTGTGTCGGATAGAGATTCGAGATTTGTGTCCAACTTTTGGAACAAACTGCAGCAGGAATTGGGGTCCAGGGTAAAAATGAGTACAGCTTATCATCCGCAGACAGATGGTCAATCAGAAAGAACTATTCAGACGCTAGAGGATATGCTGAGGGCATGTGTGTTAGAATTTGGGGGTGCATGGGATTTCCATTTGCCTTTGGTTGAGTTTGCTTATAACAATTCCTATCACAGTAGTATCGGTATGCCACCGTATGAAATGTTGTATGGTCGTCCTTGTAGAACTCCGACTTGTTGGTTAGAAGCTGGGGAAAAGCAATTTGCAGGACCTGATATGGTACAGATGACAGCTGATAAGGTTGAAATTGCTTGAGAGAAATTGAAAGCTGCAAGGGATAGACAGAAAATGTATGTTGATCCGCGACGTCGACCAGTATCGTTTGTTGAAGGGGAAATGGTTTACTTAAAAGTATCTCCTTGGAAGGGTGTGATTCGTTTTGGAAAACGCGTGAAGTTGGCTCCCCGTTACATTGGTCCTTTCAGAATCAGACGTGTGGTTAATGATCAAGCTGTTGCGTTGGATCTTCCAGATGAATTAGTGGGCATTCATGATACCTTCAATGTCTGTTATTTGCGCAAGTGTAATGTAAAAGATCAAGTGCAAGTTCTTCCAATTCAGGATCTTCGTGTGGATTTGAATCAGAAACTTATTGAGAAACCAGTTGAACTGCTGGATCGTAAAGTCACAAAATTGAGAAAGAAACAGATACCAATGGTTTTGGTCAAGTGGAAACATAGTTTGGGTTCAGATTTGACTTGGGAGACTGAAGCTGATATGAGGAGCCGGTATCCTTCCTTGTTTGAGCGCGATGTGATTCCGAGGACGGAATCTTCTTAAGGGGGGAAGATTTGTAACACCCACTTTGCCGGCCTAGATTAATTAAGGTAATTAAATTAATTAATCTTGGGAGTTATATTTAATTTGGGTATTACTTGCCATTATGGGATATTTATTAATGGGCAAATTGCCGAAAAAGGTAACGTAATTATCCATTTTTTTCAATCAAGGTAACGTAAATTTTTTTTGCCTAAAAAGGATTAAAAATTCAATTTTTGACAAAAAAGGGTAAAATGACTTCCTAGACCTGCTGACTGTCCAGTCAGCAGGTAACCGATGACGTGGCAACACACGTGGCAGCCCAGTCAATGCCATTTGATGCCCTATGCTGACATGGACAATACACATGTTAGTCTATGCTGACATGGGCAATACACGTGTCAGTCTAATGGATACAATTTTTAATATGTATTTATTTAATGTCTTTAACTTTTTTTAATTAATTTTTAAAAAGGATTTTTATGTTTGTGTTTAATAAGTTTTTTTTTAATGTTTGTGTTTAATATATTCATGTTCTTGAAGAAGATATGAAGGTTCACCACCGCCGCCATGAACCACCACCGCCGCCGCCGTGAACCACCATCACAGTAAACCCTAACTTGAAGAACATACATAAACAGATCTAAAAATCAAACCCAAACAAGAAAACCCTAAATCGAATCTGAAAACCCTAACTCAAAAAACATAAATAGATCTGAATCTTGGTGTTCAACTCCAAATCTGAAACACATTCAAGGTGAAAACCCTAAATCGAACACAACTGAAGAACAGAGAGAGAAAAAATATTCTCACACACGAACACAACTGAAGAACAGAGAGAGAAAGATCTGAGAACCGCCGCCGCCATGAACCGCCGCCGTCATGAACAACCACTGCCAACAAACACACACACACACAGACACCACAGATTCAAGTGAAAACTCTAAATCGAGACTCTAACCCAGATCTTTTGGGGGTTTTACGGTGGTGGTTTCACAGATCTGCCATGAATCAAACATATCTTGAACAGATCTGAACATACGAACACATATCACGAACAGATCTTGAACAGATCTGAACAAATCTTGAAGCGACGGTAGTGAAACCTAGATCTTGAAGCGATCTTGAAGCGAAGGTGGTGATGGTGGCTATGTGGAATAGTGGCGGTGGAACCGATTTTAGAGAGAGAGGGGTAGAGAGAGAGAGAGCTTCAAAGAGAAAGAGAAGAGAGAAAGAGAGGAGAGAAAGAGAAGAGAGAAAAAGAGGTGGTGGTGGTGCCGTTGAGCGGTGGTGGTGGTGGTGCCGTTTAGTGGTGGCGGTGGTCGGAATCTGGAGTGGTGGTAGTGCCATTTTGAGAGATACAAGGGAGAGAGAGTGTGTGGATATTTATTAGAAAATGCCACATCAGAAATTTCGGTGCCACGTCAACGAGTTTTAACCGGTAACCTATTGATCCGGTTACCGGATCCCTTTTTTGTTAGAAATTGAATTTTTAATCCTTTTTAGGCAAAAAAAAATTTACGTTACCTTGATTGAAAAAAATGGATAATTACGTTACCTTTTTCGGCAATTTGCCCTTTATTAATTGATTGTATTATTTATTTATTGTTTTTATTATTTTAGTTAGAAAATGATTAAAACAAATAAATGATTATGTGTGTCCTTTGGCCTAGTCTTCCATGCCACTTAGTCACCAACTTCACCACCCATACCTTATTTGCTTGTAAAGTTGTACAAGTGTGTTTGTGTGTGTTCTTTGGGTTGCTCTCGGCCGAGAAGAAGGAAGAAAGAAAGAACATTCAACATTTGGTTTCTTTAATCTTGCATGCTTAAGTTGTTAACTGAGAATCATCATCATAAGGTTAGAATTCTGGATTTATAAGTTTTATGTTATATGCATTCGGGTTTGATATATATATATATTTATGAATGCCGATTGTTTTGATGATTTGATGACCATAGGATGAATGTATGTTAGATTTTCATGATAGAATATGTTCATTATATGTTTAGAATAATTTCTGGAAACATATATATCTTGTATGCATGAAATCAGTAAGATTGAAGTTAGAAATATATTTTATGCATGAACTTATGATTCTGTCGGATTTGTGGTTGAATGACTCGTAATCCGATAGAAGTATCGGAATCCGATAGAAATTACTCGGATTTGGCCTTAACTCTTTATCGGATTGTACCTTTACCGGATTATGACTTTTTACCGGATTTCATGTTTATCGGATTTGGCCCTAACTCTTTTATCGGAATCTTGGATTATCGGATTTAAACATTTAATCGGATTGTGCCCTTATCGGATTGTGATTTTATCGGAATTGGACTCTTACTCGGAATCCGCCTTTGCTCGGATTTGAAATGATCGGATTTGGTATAATCGGATTTGGACATTATCGGATTTGATGATTTAAAGATAAACATGATTTGTATATCTGTTTGGGGTTTATGTATGTTGAGTATATGTATAATTGTATATATATGAAAACATGAATAAATATGATATTTATTATTGGATCAGTATTATGGATTGAATACTGACTTGGGTTACTTCAATCTCAGGAACTGAGAAGACTCGGTGAATTTAGTCATCTGAGTGTGCCAAAGTTTTGAAGACTTTGGTGAGTGGACTTATATCTTCGGATATACAGGATATGATATCCTATTTGGAATGCTCTTGTTTGGATTGTATATACATGTTATTTGGGGACCAGTTTAGTCTGGGTCTTTGCTTGGGGGTGTAACTTATCAGATCTGGTGGTGCATTTATTGTACTCCAGAAGACTGGTGTTGTTATCACTGTTAGCTGGGCTATCGGTAAACCTTGGTTTTGGCCGACCATGGTTGTAGGTGCTTGCAACACCGCCGGTTCTCCTGGGATTCATGAGCTATTTGGTTTGGGCATATTTGCCTTGTGTATGTTTAGATATTTGTTCCCTCACTTAGCTTTGTGCTAATTCCCCACTAGATTGTTTTGCAGGTTCTCTTTTGGTGAGCTTGTTGCTTTTGGGCTGGGAATATGGACGGACCAATACTCTGATGTCAAAGTTTTTGATAGAGCTTGTTTTGTATTAACACTGTATAGGTCTTTGTACACCAAACAAGTGAAATCTTTTGTATCTTATTTGTAACTAGCTTCCGCATGCAGTAAAATATTTGTTTAAAAAGTACAATGTTATATGTACAGAGACCAAAAATACAAGTTTAAGCTTAAATGGTTTGAGAGAAGAGGGGGGGTCTCGCAGGCTCAACGACTGCGTCAAGACCCTCCTCCTAACATGGAACTGAGTGAGTGGGGTTTGTACATTGACTATTATTGTGGGGTAAAGACCGTTCAACGGTCAATAGCGAACACACAAGTAAGAGCGCAACAAGTAAATCAAAGCTTGCATGGTCGGAGATCATACTGTCAGTATCGATTCGAGAACGTAAGTCTATTTATCTTTAAATCTTAATTTTGACATAGTATTTATCTTTAAGTCTATATATTAATCGTTATTAAATATATA
Source organism: Pulicaria dysenterica (assembly GCA_947179395.2). NCBI lineage: Eukaryota > Viridiplantae > Streptophyta > Magnoliopsida > Asterales > Asteraceae > Pulicaria > Pulicaria dysenterica. The sequence goes on along the minus strand of OX359292.1, from coordinate 64,441,326 downwards.
CTTATTAAATTTGTTTATAGCGTGACCCGGAAACGCTAGAACCCCCTAGCTTGATTGAACAGTACATGTTAAACCATTCACGCAATGGCGTCTTTACATCCGAGTCTCTTCAAGAAAATTATGTAAGTAATTATTTATAATTCATGAAACTTATGTGTTTAAATTTATATATATATATATATATATATATATATATATATAAAATATGATTTTAATTGTTTTTATATCTTATTTATACACAGCGTCGTATGGTTTTCTTGGGAGACGGTCAAGTCGGGAGCCAAAATCCGTTGAGTGACGAAGAAATCTTGAAGGCGGTGTTGGGTGAACGCCGAGGACATGTTCGTGGAATGGGAAGAACATTAAGTTCTTCATCCGTATCTGCTACACAATCTACCGCACAATCCCAGCCTACAGGGAGATTATATACACAAGCCGAGGTAGATGCCATGCTTGCGTCTCATTCTTCTGATATCCAGCAGGTCCGGGAGGAGATGCATACTAATTCTCAACGTACACAAGCAATATTTGAAGCATTACGTGCGGCAGGTATAAATGTCGATATTCCCTCAACTTCCCCACATGAACCAAGCACTGATTTGGCTTCTCGTGATGAAGCGTCTAGGGATCATGATGATTAGTCTATTAGTTTGTTAGGCGACGTTGTGATTGTCTAAAAACGTTTATGTTAACTTTGAAACTATTGATTGGTATGTATGTTTGTTTTATATAGCTTAAAATGTCGTGTTACAGTTGTTTTGAGTTCTGAAACAGCAGGTTATTGTAATTGTACGGTTTAAAATGGGTGGAAAACGCAAAATACAGCAAAATGCTGGAAAAAAAATTTAGACTTTTAGCGGCGACATGTCGCCGCAAAAAGTGTTATTTAAAATTTAATTTTTAATTTATTTAAATAACTACGTCGCCGCAAATACTACATATGTCGCCGCAAAAAGTATTATTTATATTTTAAAATTTAATTTATTTAAATAACTACGTCGCCGCAAATACTACATATGTCGCCACTAAAAGATTTATTTTATTTTTTAAATTAAATCAAAATCGTCGCCGCTAAAATACCTCATGTCGCCGCAAAAACCCATCCACGTGGCACTTGATGGGTCCGTTGTGTGACGTCGCAAAAAGTCAAATATGTCGTCGCAAAAAACTTTTGGGTACGAAGCTTTAGCGGCGACTTTTTTGCCGCGAATAACCTATGGCGGCGACAATTGGAGTTTTAGCGGCGACTTATGTCACCGCAAAAAGCCTTTTTTTTGTAGTGTTAGAAACATCTACGGACGCGCGGACATTAATTTCTTTTGGAAAAACAAACAAGTTTATTATAAAGGTTAACGTACCCGTAGGCGTTTTTTTAAAGCAAGACTTTATTTGAGAAAACAAACAAAGCGTAAGTGTAGTTTTATGTTTAGATTAAATAAAAACAAATAAACTGAATGAAAACAAAATAACTTATTTGTGAAATAGGTTAGTGGTATAATACTATATAATAATGGTCTTGAGGGTTGAGATCAATTACGGGTCAATAACTAGTATATTGTTTGTTAGCCCAAAATTGACTTTTTCACTCAAATTATAAACACACACACACATATATATATATATATATATATATATATATATATATATATATATATATATATATATATATATATATATATATATATATATATGGGTGTAGTTTATATTTTTGGTGTAGTTTGCATTAAAATCAAACAAGAGGGGATCAACATGTAAATATACTACATGACTATATATAGAGATATGACATATTGTATCCTTATAAGCTGTATAGTTACATTAATAAGAACTATGTGTTTTCTATGGTGTAAATCGAGAGCTTAGTTTTTCTCACAACATTATCATTGTTCTATATATCAATGGTGGAGAATTAAGCAAACTTGAGTCACTTGAGATCATCAAGTGGTATAAGAGCTTGACGGAGAGATTTGATACAAAAACATCTTAGAATTTCCAGATTTTGAAAGTTTTGTGATTATTTTCGTAAACCGAAGAGCTGTTCGTCAAATTGATCAAAATTCATCATGAAATATTTGTTTTTGATTGGAATCATGCTTGATATGTGATCGCAAAGTGTTTTAGTACCATTACGAACTGATTTCAATCCAATTGGATTACATTTTGATATCCAATTTTCAAATCTAAGGGTTTTAGAGTTTCAAAGTGCTCTTGAGAAAATTGGTCGAATTAGCACTGATTTGAAGTTGTTTTAGATAGAAAATGGCTTAGAAGTTGTTCATCAGCCCCAAGAACAGCCGAATTTGGGAATTGCTACTTTAAAAAATCTACATTACGTCAACTGAATCAGTTAGTGCTATTAAAGATTAAACATTTATTCAAATGTTTTGATAACGAAATTTATATTAAAGATTTTGATTTAATATTAGGAATCTTATAAAAATCTAAGTTAATATGAAAATAATAAGTTTGACAAAATAAATCATTAAAACTATAAATTTGTATTGATCACAATAAAATATTACGAGATGATTCAAAAGGAATCAAGAATGCAAACATTATAAAAGCCAAATGCACACAATACCCATTTAGTTAAAAACGATTTTTAAACGTACAACAACAAGTATATAGAATTCGATTTATAAACAAGAACGTATTTTCATAATTAAAATACATTTTCATGTGCTCAAAAGATCAATATACTTAATTTGGAAATGTATTTTTATAAAATAAATTGTCAGGGACAAAAAATGAAATACATATCGGTTGGCAAATTTTATACAGATGATAATACAGATAAAGTGTACTAATCAAAGCACCTAACCATTCAAATTGTATAGTTAAGATATTTTTAAGAAGTATTATTGTTTGAGTATTGTGATAAAGTAAAAAAGAGATAAAGTATAAAAGGTACGATTTCTTAATATTTGTGTCAAGAAAGTACAACTTACATTATGTGGTGACACTCTCATCCACCAATTCAATATCCTTGATATTAGTGCCGAATTGATTAAAGAATTCATCTCACAAGTATCAATAAAAAGTACATAGAAATATTATAAGACATACAATGTGAGTTTTGTCAGCCTCCAACGGTAACATTTTAAACCGCCAAATAAAACTATGAAGGAAACCCAAGTCACAGGCCACCGTCGACCGTGTGCTGCGATCGTCCGGTCTCCTGACAGCTTTCAGACTTTCTCTCTCATGTATATAAAAAGCATATATGGTCTCTCATTCTAAATACACATCTTGCACAAAAAAAAAATCCTCTTTTAAATTCAATCACACACTTGTAAGCTTTCATATTTATATTTCAGATTTCTGATTCTTGAGTTGTCGAAACTTCAAAGAAATGATCTACATTCCACAACTCAAAAAGAGCAAGAGAGATCAAGATAGAGAAACACAAGAGCTTCAAATATATATTCATTTAGATCTTATTTTTCTAAGAGTGAAATCATTTGTACACACCATTGTTGATGTTGATGAGATTTCATTTCTTGAGTGATAGTTCTAGTTGTATAACTTATTGTACAATTGGGTTTGACTATTTCTCACTTTGTTCTTGGGTTTGTGTCAGAAGTATGAAGGTGGGATTGATAAGATAAACACTGATGTTAACAATGAGAATAAGAAAGCAGATGACCTGAACACAGACAATGCCAACTGAAAGCCGTACTGTTTGATTATTCTGTAATGCTTAATGATGCACAAAGAAGATTTAACAACGCTAAAATGATGAACATACTCTCTGATACAAGAGCTGATTTGCAAGAAAAAATCGAACAACTAGAGCAACAACTTGTTGCCTTTTCTCAACCTCACAGCACGGTTTTAAAGAAGAAAATATCCGAGCTTCTGAAAGAAAGAGATTTAAGAAAGATAGAACATAATTGATGACTAAAATATCTGAAACATACTTTTGTTTGTTCATACGCTTTGATTTGTTTTCTTCTTTTCATGAAGTATTTAGAAAACTTCTTTCATACTTTTATTAAGTTATATATTAAGTGAAACGTTGCTTACTAGAAAATAAAAACTAAGAGATTTCTAGGTTTTCTAAAACATATTTAGAAAGGTCAAATTGTATAAAAATAAATGAATTCTATCTTAGTTATGATTATATATAGTTAACTTTTTATCCTAAAAAATTATAATCAACTGTTATAGTTTTCACTGTATGTAAACAATTTTTATCTATGTTTTGTTACCATTTTATACAATGAACATTATCATAATTATCATTAGGAAATGATAAACACAACCTTAAAAAATCTATGGTTTTAATTTAAAAATGGTAACCATAACTCATATATGAAAAGTTTAAATTTAAATAAAAGATGATTAAGGTAGATTTTTTTACATATATGAAAATTTTATTTTAAAACATGAGTGGTGATTATTATTTTGAAAATAGACATCGCCTTTTTACCTCTTATCGACATATTTAAGGGTTGTGATTATCATTCTTATTAACATTATACAACAATTTATATATAATAGAGGATTATAAAAATTAATATATTATTTTTAAAATATATATATTATATAATAATAATTAAAACAAAATTTAATATATATTCGTGTTACTTAATTTATTAGATTTTGATTCCTTATAAACGCATGTGTTACTTTTATTATACTAAATATATAAGAACTATATAAGACAGATTGTGCAAGATGCTTTTTAAAGCTTGGATGCCAATCTTGCCATATATGGTCAAAATAACCAGCTCGTCTAACGAACACAAATTGCCGAATTAGTATTTAATCATACTTTATTCTAGGGTCTATGGTAATTCAATAAAATAAAAAATGTATTTTGACACTTCGCGAGTTGTTTCTTTTTCTGCTAGTGGCATTTAAAAAATGAATTTCCTATAAACTGTCGCTATTTTACTTTTTTTATACCTCATTACAACATGATTAGATATTATTGTTGTGGATGTTGTTCAAAAAATTTTAAGATATATTTTGGCACTTTAATTGCGAGTTGCTTTTGTTTGGTCTTTTATGCAACACTCTGTGTAACTGCTTATCTTCTCCATGCTCCATTTATTAATTACGGATGTTGTTGCGGTAGTCATGAAAAACTTACTATTACAATACTTGTGTGGTTTTTTTAAGTACGTTGAAAAATTATTTATATATTTAATATTTTCTATTTCGTGTATCAAACTTTTAGTTTGTTGCTATTATATATATTTTGGTTATATAAAAATAGCAAGATTATATAAGTTTAGGACATACGATATGAATTTTAATACACACAATAGTGACAAATAAAATATTCAATACGCACAATAAAAAATTTTAAAATCCAATACACACAATAACAAAATATTACAAGTTGAATACATTTTAATTAACTAAACCTTTTTCAAAAATATAAAAACTAACATAACATCATCTATATTATAGCCGTTTCCAACATCGCTTGTTCAAAATTGAACTCGATCAATTAAGTTTGTTATAATCAATTTACTCACAGAAATAGAACACAAAAGATAGGTCATTAAATGAATTATTTTATGGCATTTCATAAAATGTACAAAAGACAATTTAAATGGAACATATTTGAACTACACTGAATAAGTTTAATCCAAGATGAAAACATTAGGGATTTACCTTTTATTGTGAGAGCGTATGTGAGTGAAAGTAGTTCAAAAGTTCATACACAAACAACTTGATTACATGACACTTGCAGATAAGCCACAAATTGTTAATAAGTAAAACAAAATATCTGTTAATGTAAAATAAATACAACATGCGTAATGTCCCATTTTTTTTAATAAAATATGACCGTAACCCTGGCTAAAAATAATATAATGTCGATCCAACCATCCATAATCATAATTAATATATATATATCAATTGGTCAAGAAGATTGCCAATTTCTCATGAGAATTAGAAGGGTACTTTAGTAAATTTATCAATTTATCATGAAATGTAAATTTATCATGAGATATAGACATGTGGTGGTGTCATTGGCATATACATGTATATTAAATTTCTAGTCTTTCAATAAAACACATTAGGCATACATACATTATACATACATACATAGATATGCTTAACTCCATAATCTATAGATGAGATTTATGACTTTACTTAACAAAGTTTGATTAAAAATAATATTAGTATGGATATGTTCCCCTCAAGATTTTCCAAAGTAAACAAAAAATAATAAAAATGAATAAATAATTTACTAACTTACTATTAGAATACTAACTTATTTTATAGTAACTCACTAACAAATTATTAATTTAATTATGCAAATAAGTCGATGATAAAATATTGTAGCATGCATGAAAATATTTGGAGAGCCGAATTTTTACATTTAAGAACTATTTAGAATGATAACTAATTTTATGAGTTTAGTTAATCATTCTTTCTAATTTTAACATAAGGTAATCAACTTATAATCTATGAGAAAACATGACCAGTTATGTTTGACCCAAATATAGAGGATTTTAACCTCTCAATAGATGATGAGAGCTAATTCAAATTGTTTTTCATACCTGCACACATCCATTTATTACGTTTTCTGTTGATGTAGATTTTTATCATTTCGCCCCCTCGCATTGCGAGGGGCAAATGGTTACTTGTTACAATCAATCCGAGTATCAAAGTATTTTAAATCATTCGCAAACAACGGAAGCTAAAGCATGGATCAATGTCTCAAATATTTGAATTATGGGTTTAGTTCATCAAAATGTATTCAAGTTGTCACCTTTTGTTATTGTATGTATCTAACTTTCAAACTTACCATTTAATGTATCAAACCTTCAAAACTTACCATTTAATTTATCAGACCTGGTATAGAAGGTCACATGCTGACGTGACACTAGTTTTGCTGACGTGGCATGTGACTTGAATGCTGACATGTATTTTTCTTGTAAAAATAATTGAAAATAGATATAAATATAATAATAATATTATCATTATTAATAATATTATCATTATTATTAATAATACAAAGATCTGCTATGGCCATTTCATCAAACCCAAAACTCTAACAAGATTTTCCAGATTTGTTTATTACCCAAGATGTGCGATGAATGATGGTTCGATTTGGGTTTGTGGAAGATGATTCAAGGTGTGTTCTTTAGGGTTTCGATCCAAATCTGCATCTCCATGTGCGTTCTTCATCTGCGTTAAGGGGTAAATCGAGTTCTTTCTTCAACTATTCATCTCCATGTGACTGGGTTTCGAGATTAGGGTTCTTACTCTTCACCTTCATCGAGTTTATTCTTGGTTCTTAATCTTCATCTTCAGATCTGGGGTTCGAGATTAGGGTTCTTATATGATTTACGGTTCCCGAGTTCCTGATTTCAAGAGATGGGATTTGGACATTTGGTTCCCGAAAGGTAAGAACTTTCTGTTTGTTCTTGGTTTACTTCAGATCTGGGTTCGAGTTTGTGTTTACTTCTGTATTTGTTCCTCTTCGTATGTGCAAACACGACCCAGATCTAAATCTTGGTGCTTGATTCATATTCCTACAAGATCTAAATCTTGGTGATTTATTTGATTATTCTTGTTTGAAGGGGTTCAGTTTCATATCGAAACCAAAACCCGAAATCGAAATCGGACCTATGAACAAAGATTAATCACCATTCTTCTTGTTTGAAGGGGTTTCAGTTTCATATCTTTGAAGATTTTCTTGTTCAAGAATGGTTCAATCTGAAGTTTCATTCAAGAAATCAATTTGTAGTTCATTTTAGAAATCGATGGTTTCAGTTTCATTGAAGAAATAGATGGTTTCAATTTCTTGATCTGTTCATTCTCAATATTACAAGTCAGATTTAATTTTTTTTTTGTTTTGGGTTTTTGTTATACATCGATTGTTCTGGGTTTTAGTTTGTTTTGGTTGAAGATTTAGTTATGTGTTTTAGTATACATCATCTCATCATAACAAATTCATCTGAGTACATGTGGCATTTCTTGGATGAAAAAATAAATCAAAATTAATAAAATAACTGGCTACCTGCCCAACAGGTAACACAATACATTAAAAGGTAAGTTTAGTAAGTCTAATACATTAAATGGTAAGTTTTAAAGTTCAGTACACATAATAGTAAAATGTGACAACTTGGATACATTTTGAGAAACTAAACCCTTAAATTATAGGTATAAAGCATCACTGTTGTCGTCATGATGGAGCGCTGTCATTTGCTTACCCAAAGTTTCTGAAAAACACAAACAACACCGCGTTAACACAAAATTTAGTGAGTTAACACTACGCTTACACTTTATGATGAATAGCAAACACCAAATCAATCCACACACTGCAGCTAGGCCCCGCCCTTGCTGTCACATCTTGGGTCCACCCGTTGATGCCTAACTCGGGCCTCTCCCGCTCTGACACGTCACAGGTCCCACCTTCAGATGGTGTCATAATCTCCCAACTAGCTACACAGGCTTTGTTGGTCAATAAAGTTCACAAATCAATAGTAGTTACCACGTATAACAAGTTAGCTATCAACAATATACATATAACTCGTGCACCGCATTATCACATAAACTGCAACTAAATAGTACAGTATAATGAGTACGTTAATATGAACTCACTTAATTTATAGCGTAATGTTAATCAATAGATTACTAACAGATATCCCAAAATTTAGATGCTACTTGTAACACCTACTAACCAGATCTTTAGTTGATTAAAGGCGAATCAAGGTTCCCGATTCACAATGTTTGATCAAAACTTATCCTCAGGTTTACAATTCTGATTCACACTTGAGATTTCCATTACTTATTCAGATTCATAGTTTTTGATCCCAGCTAAGATTCTGATTTACGATTTATACTAAGGGTCAATTATGATTATCACACAAACACACATACACGCACACACACACACATATGTATATACATACATATAGTTTGCGATTCTGGGAATGAAGATTCTAAGGTTCACAATTCAAACAACATGCCTGATTTTCAATCCTGACTTAATAATGGAGTTTTCGATTCACGATTGACGATTTAGTGATTTCGATTCAATTCAAGGGCATAGATTACGATCCGAATTTGCGATCCCTGATCACGATCGGTTAAAAGCCAGTTTTCGATTCAGTGTTTTCGATTGGCATCGAGGGCCAATTTACGATTCTCAACTATATGTAGTTTATGATTTTGGATTCACGACTCGTGCCCAAGTTGATTTACAGCTTAGGGGAATCTTACTAAGAGACTCAACCCGCTTTACCATCACCACTAGGTGTGAAGATTTCGATCCTGATTCACTATGTTTTCGATTCATATGAACTCAAGAACATTCACGATTAAACATTACCATAGACGATGCATTCAAATCAAAACATAATTATTTTTCCGCATTCTTGTCTTAAAGGAATCTTAGTATCATTTTAACAAACCCCTCACCATTAGTTTCATATTTATTGAGTGAAACATGATCTAAATCCCATTTTGTTCTCAGGTTTGACTCGTAACTTGAATAGCCACGAAAATCCCATAAAATTTAGTCTAATTATAACCATCCACAAAGGGTAAATGATCATTACCTGATGATCCCTCAACGATTTGGTGTGAAAATGGTGATGATTCAATCTTCTTCCTCACAGAAGCAACAAAATTAACACACACTACACCTTAACACACACTCAAATTTCGGCTACAGTAGCAATTATTTCGGATTTTGTACATTAAATATATATTTATACCCTTCACATCATTCTCCTGTGTCTAAAGACCCCTTAATGAGTACATTTCTAATGCTAAGTCTCCATAATATTAACAATAGTATCCAATGGACGCTTGTACTCTAATGACAATATAATAAAATTTACAATTTTAAAAGTGGTCATTACAACGCGTATGGTTTATTTTAAAGTAAAATAATGATTTGACTAAATATAACAAAAATTATAATACAAATATGGACTTACGTCCCAGTTTTTAGAAAGTATTCAAACCTACCAAACTAAGTATAAAACACTTGTGGTGCTCGGGTACATCAAAACTGTATTTATCTAGTTAATGTATTATCCTTTACTAGTTTATTGCTCGGGTAAGAAAATTGAGACGGTCGTAAATATATAATTATTTTTTATTTAAACAAATTATATCACAAGCTATTAAACATAATTTATAGACAACCCATAATTAATTACATTAATTTACAATTTTTATATAACCCTCTCATATTTTCTTAAAAGCCCCTCACATGTTTTATAAATTCCCCCTCACAATTTTCATCAAACCCCCTCCAATTGATTTAAAATTGAATCGATCAATTTTGCAATTGATTTAAAATTCCGAATGTTGCCAAAATTGTTTTTGATAATTGATTAATTTTGCAATTGAGGGTTCCTATTGATTAATTAAGATTGATTTAATAATTATTTTTAGAAAATTTGCATGTCTTTTATATATATATATATATATATATATATATATATATATATATATATATATATATATATATATATATATATATATATATAGATAGATAAGAAATTTTTTAAAACATACATAAAACAGTGAAAGCTTATGTTAATAACATACACCTAAAAATAAAAACAAAATAACAGAAAAACATAGAGAATTGGTTCGCCATAAGCATAACACATGTTATACAAAGATAAAATAGCACTCAAGGATATGCAACTATGCAATAAGGATAAAATTTCTATTCTAATTAAGACCATGATGTGAATCCCATCAGGAAATTCATACTACTTCAATAAAGGTATCACGACAAGTCAAATATAGAACTGAGGTTGAATATAAAAACAAATAATTTTCAAACTTTTCTAGATTTAAATTCTTATTACTTGAATAAAGAATTACATAAATGTTCAACGAAAAGCTAACATGATCTAGTCGCAACTCGAGATACACATATGAAGATCCAAGATATTCCGCTACTAGATCTCTACGTGAAAACTAAAAACAAATTAGAGAGAGCTGAGTTTAAGATACAAGAGTATAAACAACGTTGTATCTATGATCAGACTATGTTGATATTCTGCTTCAATACTGCGCTTGGGGCTTCGTTTTTGGTGAATGATTACAATACAAACAACTTAGTAGTACAAGGGGAAACATTAGCCTTTACATGAAGTTCATATTTTCAATATTGCTTAAAACATTTTAATAGACGTCAACTTTTTCTATCGAATTAAAATGCGAAAACTTAAAATAAATTATTTTATGCATTTCATATACCTAAGTACAAAACAAAATTACAATATTGTTAAATTTCTATGAATAAATATAACCCGAGATGCAAAAATTAGGAACTTATCTCTTATTGTGCAAGTGAATGCAATTGCAAATAGTTAAAGAGTACCGTACACAAGAAAACTGATTACAATATTACTATGAGTAAACATAATTTGTTAACAATAAGGGAAACCATTTGTTGGCTCTTCAATTTAAACACACACATATATTTATGATACTTTAGCCCTCCAAATTTTTTAAAATGTTAATTGACCACTAAAATTATCTATTAACGTAACTCAAAATCACAATTTAGTAATAAGAGTTAAATATATTTTTAATTTCTGCAGTTTGGTTAAAATTATGGGTTCTATCTCTGGAATTAAAAAATTACGTGTTTGGTCTATACTGTCCGGACTTTATTGCACTTTTGTTCCCTCTCCAACTGAAAAAGTCCAAAATGTCATTCTCCCTTAACTTATTCATTTTAAGAGGTTGATTACATAAATGGTCAATACGTTTGTCACTAATTTTCAATTTTACTCCATAAATTCTGAGAATTATGAATATTGTAATTTTGGTTACCACTTTGTTTCACTTATTATCCCTTAGACTAAGACGTTAACTTTACTTGTTAAAAGACCCCAAATGCATTTCATATGAGGGCATTTTAGATCTTTTATCATTTATCCTAGTCATTAAATAAGTTGTCTCCAACATCTCCTCTATAACCTCACTTTTTCTCATTCTTTTATCACCATCACAATGGTAGCCTTCAACTCTACTATCGCCACCTCACCACCGCCATGACAACCTTCAACTTCCTTGACGCCTCCCAACACATGCATAACCACCACTATTATCATCAATTTCAAATCTAATCACCACCACCATCATCAATTTTTGATCTAAGCATCACTACCACCGTTGTAATCACCACGGACGTCATCAGTTTGTGTGTGTGGAGGTTCTAGATCCATCATCATTTTAATATCTAAGTAACACAGCCACCAACTTAACCATTAATGCCATCATTGTTTGTATGTGTGTAGATTTTAGATCCATCACCGGTTTTAAATCAAAGCACCATTTCCCTCATAGATTTTAAATCTAATCGTGATCGCCACCACCATAACCATGGTTAACATTAATGTTCAAGGTGGTTCATTGTGATGATAAAAGTTCATCCTTTAAAAATCTAAACAATCACCGTTAATATTATGGTCTAAAACTTCTGGTTTGAAATTATCATTTTAGCTTTTTGGTGATAATGTTAGTAGAAGGTTTATCTTCTATGTTAACGTTTATCTTCTAAGTTAACTTGTGTTTGCACCATTGCCCTCTGGCCACCTACATATCAAGCACACCACCGCCACCCTACTCCACCAACATCTCTTTTATATCTTTCATTCTAATCCCTCTCTCTCTCTCTCTCTCTCTCTCTCTCTCTCTCTCTCTCTCTCTCTCTCTCTCTCTCTCTCTCTCTCTCTAACACACACACACACACAGAGAACCCTAATCGTTATTAATACTGCCACGGGTGCCCTTTGGCACCGGCACCGTTCCACTCAACCTATGTTTCTTTTAAACATTAAATACATCTCTTCCTACACTAAACCTTCATAGACAGAACACATAAGATGTGCCCCAACACACCAACCACCAACATCGTGCATGTGACACCTTGCCACCTCCGACTTAACCCGACACTAACATCACAGATGCGTAACCTATGACACAAACCTTCACCTCAGGACTCATTTTAGCTTCTCTGAAATTTTTACTTTTAGGTGTGTGTATGTTTGTAAATTTTTATTTCTAGATCGAGCATCAGATCTAGGGTGGTTGTGATTTCTAGATCAATGCATAAGTACACGGTGTTCTTCATCTTTCAAGTGATTTCTTGTAGGGATTTACAGGGTATAATCAAACACATGGAAAATAAACTTGCAAATCCCGTTTCCAGTATCTCAACTGGATCAGGTGTGGAAACAGAACAAATAATCATAAACCAGTTGTATCATGACAATATATGTCCAATATCAGTTATTATCTAAGAGATAGAAAATATACCCTGAAGACTGCTGAAAGGGAAACACAGCTACTGCACACTAGAACTAGTTGCTAGACCGCCAATACTGAACAATATGCGAGTGTGTATAATAACCCGACAAAAACCAACCTTGGTTTTTGTCCTAATAGCCGCCGCCAAGAGAAGCCTGCCGCAAAGGGAGCTCGGCCCTCGGGTTTCGCGCCGCTAAGCCGCTGGCCGCCGTGCGCCGCCGGGTGTGTTCGCCGGTGAGCTACCGCCGGAAACCGTGACCACCGAGGAGGTGGGTGGTCGGCCGAATGAGAGCAATGGAGAGAGGAGGGAGAGCCTTTTGTGTTTTGTAATTAATGAGGATTAGACCACTGTTAATTAATAATTTCTAACCAAACTTTAATTATTAAATATTTAACTAATATTTAATATCCTTTCTCTCTAATAATAAATATCTATTTATTATTTCTCTTTATCCTGATAATTAATTAACTATTAATTATCTATTTTATACACATTGAATTATTCCTGGTTCATGAGTTGGGTGTGAAGCTGTGTGACCCTTTAGTGACTCATAGTGTTCATGGATGTGACGACACGCGTATACTATCCCTGCACACAATCTATCAGACTCCCATTTGTGCACGATAGTTACACTCCCTTGTCCATCACGAGTCTAAGGAGGTCCCTAGTCAGACACTTAGGTTAACCACGACTATAAATTCTCTTATGTCCAGAGATTCTATAATCACCTACTTGGATTACCGGGCTTTTCCTTTCGCATCACGATATCCCGTAATGTGGATTTCAGACATGGAGCACGTGATCTACTCTGAAAATCCAGATTATATTTCTCGACTTCTGATTTCGACTAACTGCAGTTACGGAGTTACCAAATGATGTCCATCATTCTATCCGAGCGCGACCACGCATTTCATTTAGTCTCCACCGTCAAGGGGCCCTGGAATATCTCATCTCTATAAGAGAAGGTACAAATCCCATCTTGACTGCTTGCATTTGAGCACACATCTTCCGCTGCACCCAGATACGCCCGTTATTGCTATCCAGTTACGGCGTAGCGTTAGAATGTTCCAAAGTACAAAAGTCCTCATGCCTCAAACCAAACATCTCAGGTCTAAGGACAACCAATCAACTAACTTATGTCGTTGGCTCCATGAAGTTAGACTGATGCGGATCACTTCCAATATTTGTACCCCTGATAAATATCTATAAATACTTGGTCATAGAAATTGTGCTGTTATTCTCTACCCGAATAATCAATCAAGTATTTATAATAGCGTTAATATCTCCCTGATGTGGCTCCCACCGCATCAGGTAGCTACGGAGTAATTTTGATATAGTAAGACTTGTATATCATGGATGAATAAATATGCTAAAAGTATAAAGAAATTTAAAAGATTATATTAAACCTCCTATTTCCGTCATGCAGAAATGTTTAATACATAATCATAAAGTTTAAATCTCAATCCATACAGTTTTAATTAAATACTGAAAAAAACTAGGTGCTAGGTCCCATATACTGCATTCCTATGGAACTAGCATGTCGCTCATGCTTTTCTCTTGCTACCGCCTTGGTCAACGGATCAACAACGTTGTCCTCTGTTGGTATCTTGCATATTCTCGCATCTCCCCTTCCGATGATCTCTTGGATGTTGTGATACTTTCTAAGTAAGTGCCTGGTCCGCTGGTAATCTCTTGGTTCTTTCGCTTGCGCCCAAGCTCCCATGTTATCACAGAATATATCAATCGGTCTAGAGATACGGGCAACAACTCTTAGATCCGAGATAAAATTTCCGCTACCAAACCTCTTCCTTTGCCGCATCATTTGCCACAATGTACTCAGCCTCTGTAGTTGAATCTGCTATAGTATCTTGCTTATGGCTTTTCCAAGATACAACTCCACCGTTTAGGGTAAAAACAAACCCTGACTGCGACTTAAAGTCATCTCTGTCTGTCTGGAAGCTCGCATCTGTGTAACCAGTTACACTAATTTCATCCGTGCTTCCACCAAAGACCAAGAACATATCCTTTGTCCTTCTCAAATATTTGAGAATGTTCTTGACAGCTACCCAATGGGGTTCACCCGGATTTTGCTGATATCTACTCGTAAGGCTTATGGAGTAAGCAACATCGGGCCTAGTACATAACATGACATACATATTCGATCCTACTGCCGAAGCATAGGGGACCGATTTCATCCTCTTTTGCTCTTCTGGAGAAGTAGGGCATTGAGCCTTGCTCAATGGTATACCAGATCTCATAGGGATGCATCCGTTCTTGGAATCTTCCATCTTAAAGCGTTTCAACACTTTATCTATGTATGTACTTTAACTAGGTCCGATCAGCCGCCTAGATCTATCTCTATAGATCTTAATACCAAGTATGTATGCGGCTTATCCTAGGACCTTTATCTGGAACCATTTACCTAACCAGGATTTTACTCCTTGTAATGTTGGTACATCATTTCCTATGATCAGTATGTCATCCACATACAGGACCAGGAAGATTGCTACGCTCCCACTGAACTTTGTGTAAACACAGGACTCGAACTCGCTTTTGGTAAATCCAAACTCCTTGATGCACTCATAAAAGTGTAAGTTTTAGCTTCTAGATGCTTGCTTTAATCCATAAATGGATTTTAGCAACTTGCATACTTTACGTGGATTCTTGGAATCCTCAAAACCGTCTGGTTGTGCCATATACACATCCTCTGTTAGTTTCCCGTTAAGGAAAGCGGTATTGACATCCGTTTGCCATATCTCATAACTGAAGTATGCAGATATGGCCATAAGAATCCTAATAGACTTAAGCATGGCTACTGGCGAAAAGCTTTCATCATAATCAATACCTTGAGTCTGAGTGTAACCTTTTGCAACAAGCCTAGCTTTAAAAGTATGCACATTTCCTTCCATGTCGGTCTTCTTCTTGAAGACCCACTTGCACCCAACATCTTTACTGTGTTGTGGCAAGTCTACTAACTCCTAAACTTGGTTGTCATACATTGATTGCATCTCTGCCTTCATGGCATCTAGTCATTTGTCAGACTCACTTCCTGACATAGCATCCCCGTAGGATGTGGGCTCATAAAGATCCCCTTCTTCCTGAGCGATTAGAAATCCCAGATATCTATTTGGCTCAGTCCGAATCCTACTGGACCTACGAAGGTCTTGTGTTTCCACTTCTTCGTCAACCACAGACTCGGGTTGGGATTCAACAATTATTTGTTGACTTACGGGTTCCACTAGTGGAGGAGGCATACCTTCATCCTCTTCAATTTCTTGAAGATCTATTTCTTTCCTAGAAGTTTCTGAACTTAGAAACTTATCCTCTAGAAATGTCCTTGACCGAGCGACAAAAACTTTGTTCTCATCGGGATTATAGAAATAGTATTATAAGGTTTCCTTAGGATAACCGACGAAAATACACTTATCCGATTTGGGTTTGAGTTTATCCGAGAATGGTCGTTTAACAAATGCCTCACAACCCCAAATCTTTATGAAAGACATTTGGGCTTTTTCCCCGTCCATAACTCGAACGGTGTCTTTCCTTTCTCCACAGACTTAGTTGGAACTCAATTCAGCATATAAGCAGCCGTTTCGAGTGCATGAACCCAAAATGACATTGGTAGACTATTTTGACTCATCATAGACCGAACCATGTCAAGCAAGGTTCTATTCCTCCTTTCGGATACACCATTCCACTGTTGCGTATATAGAGGTGTGAGTTGTGAAACAATCCCACATTCATCTAGATGATCGTCAAACTATTGACTCAGATATTCACTACCCCGGTCAGACCGAAGCAGTTTTATCTTCTTGTCAAGCTGGTTCTGTACTTCATTCTGAAATTGTTTGAAGAAGTCAAAACTTTCAGACTTGTGTCTCATCAGATACACATAACCATACCTACTGAAATCGTCAGTAAAGGTAATGAAGTACCGGCATCCTCCCCTGGTTTCCTGACTGAAAGGACTACACACATCTGTGTGTATAATTCCTAGCAGTTTTTTTGATCTTTCATTCAAACTGTCGAAAGGTTTCTTTGTCATCTTGCCGGACAAACAAGATTCGCAATTGTCAATTGATTCAAGATCAAATGACCCTAGAACTTCATCACTATGAACTTGCTCTATGTGTTTCTTATTTATATGTCCGATCCGACAGTGCCAAAGGCAAGTCTGGTTCAAAGTGTCCTTTGAACTCTTACTTATATGATAGATTTCCTTGTCATCTTCTAGATTTATCATATATAGACCATTTTGTGAATTTGCTTTAAAATAGAATAAATCATCTTTAAAGCACAAAATTGTTTTACCTACCGACTGATAGTTAAAACCATTGTCTATTAATAAATCATATGAGACTACATTTTTAATCAATCTAGGGATGTAAAAACAATTCTCTAGCTCTATGATTAATCCTGAAGGTAGCCTGAGACAATAGGTTCCTACAGCTTCAGCACCAATGATGGAGCCTTCGCCTACCAGTAGGTCCTTGTCCCCCTTTGTTAGGCCTTGATAACAAGTGATTCAAGTATATTGTAGGATATATGAAGGTTTTCATATGTAAACTAGAGAGAATATGGATTACACCATAGAAAACACCTAGTTTATTATAGCATTATGTGCACAACTTTAACTATTACAATAGTCATATATCCCTATATATACTCCATGAGTATATTACATAGAAACTCCTATTTCTATACAATTTATGAATTTACATTCTCCCCCTTTGTATTGGCATAGGAGTGTAAACGCCGGTAACCTAAGGATTTTTTTAAATGTTTCTATCTGTCTTTCTTAGATTATATAAGCAGTTTTGGATGTAGCGATTTTCACCATAAAACTAATGTCCTATTACATAACAATTCAAAAGCACGCATGCCCGCTAAAACTAATACTTTTACAAAATTGAATAGAGGTTGTAAGTGGCACGCAGGCCTCCCCACACCAGATAAATAATAAATGTAAACAAATCCACAAACAATAAAGTAAACAACCACAAAGTTGATCCACTAGGTTTTAGGCGTTTGGCTTAAAATAATAAACAACCAATTACGTATCGAAAAAAAATAATACACGTATTATAAACCAACATATACATATATAATTCCGGGTAGATTCAAACTTGAATCTTCAACACCAAAACACAAACTTGTTTTGTGTTAATCCCCAACATTTAACCTGGACCTCAAATTGGGCCTGAAACTGGGCCTTTTGTTAAATATCTCAAACTGGATAAAAACAAAAATACCACACAGGTTAAATACCAATATTATTAAATACATAATAATAAAGTTGGAAACTTGATTTAAAAATTCAAAAACTTTGAACTTCTAAACAACCACAAGTTTCACACACAATTTATACAGACATATATTAAACATGTAAACTGGAAACTTTATCCGGCTAAAGGTCAAAACTTTGACCTTTTACCATAAACCAAAGTTTCTCGCATAATAAATATACAAATAAAAAACAGATAATCTGGAAACTTTAATTGGTTAAAAATCATAAACCTTGACCTTTGACCAAATACCAAGTTTCACGCAGTTAATATATAAACAGCAAACTGGAAACTTTAATGGTAAAAAGATCAGAACTTGATACTTAAACCAATAACAAAAGTTTCATACAAAAATATATATAACGATATATTTAAACAGCGAATCTGGAAAATTAATCATATAACAGATGAGAAACTTGATCTTAACCACAATACTAATTTTCACAAAACATATATACACAATATATAATTATGATAAACTTGTTCCCCATCAAGCCTAGAAGCAGGCTCTGATACCACTGTAGGGATTTACAGGGTACAATAAAACACAGCGGAAGGATCCCAACTGGATCAACTTTATTTATTAAATATTTAACTAATATTTAATATCCTTTCTCTCTAATAATAAATATCTATTTATTATTTCTCTTTATCCTGATAATTAATTAACTATGAATTATATATTTTATACATATTGAATTATTCCTTGTTATTGAGTTGGGTGTGCAGCTGTGTGATCCTTTAGTAACTCATAGTGTTCATGAACGTGATGACACGTATATACTATCCCTGCATACAATTTATCATTTCTAACCTCAATTTTATAGATATTGTTTGTTTGTTTTTGTGACTTCCAACATGACTTTGATTGTGCTCATTATGAGTACATACTTGTTGGTGTGTTCTAATAATTAAAGTTTCTAATCTTGGCCGGAGTTGGTGCACCGGTATATATCTTTGGATGGCCGGAGATGCCTAGGGGTGATTGTGATTTCCTGGTATTTTCTAGTGGTCGGATGTATTAGACGTAATGGTGATGGTGGCCGTGTGTTTTTCTTGTTTTTGGTCGGATGTAATGGTGGTGTTGGTGGTTATATATATGGCCTGAATCGGTGAAATGGCTGTAGTTAATGTGGTGGCGTGGGGTGATTCAAGAAGAAAATGAATCTATTATGCATCTTTTAATACACTAATTATTGAGGAAATGGTAAATGCTCCTAGTAGCATCAAAGTTAGGTGCCGTTGCACTACAAGTTACTTAAATCTTAAACAATCAAATGCCATAAGTACGTTTCGATTATTAAAGTTCTCTGTAGTGCAACATCATCTAAGTTAATTGTTGCTAGTTATATAGATCATTTTCCCCTTAACTAATACACTAAAATGATTTCATTAATATTTAAAAGTATTTAACTGATATTTAAACATTATTTGATAACAAAGAAAATGAAGTCGGTGAATAAGGATTGAACCTGTAAGTTTTTGAACACACGCATTAAATCCGTAATTTTGAACAAACTACCACTACAAGAAATTAGGTAATTGTACACATTTTTCTGGACAATATATACACACTTTCAAGTGTGTAAACTTATATAATCCACGCTTTGTTCATGCGTGGAAAATATTGGCGTGACTAATTTTTTTTAGTTGTTAAGATACACAAGCGTGGACAAATTATTTTATGTCTACACCTACAAGTGCGAACAAATCGCTTGAAAGTCCACACCTTTTAGCGTTGATAAATTGTCAAAACATACACAACCATAAGTATGGACATATCTCTAAATATCATCAACATTAGACATATCTCTAAATAAAGCTTTGTAATTATTAAAAACTTAAAATTTATAATCATAAAATATACTGAATGTATCTGTTGGAACAAACCATTCACAATAATCAACATTCACTTTTTAAATAAGACTCATGAATTTGCTATTAAAGCATATGTTTCTCGAAAACAATCAAGAATACACTAATCTCTACTTTAAAAGAATACAATAAATTGTACAAGAGTTAGAACAGAGTATGACTTAAACAACCCTTGTAACCTCACAATCTTTCATTGATGTCAATATGCCAAGAACACATAAAAAGAGAGTATACGATATTAACTTTAAATCCATTGAGATAATACTTTAATAATATTTTCTACAAGCATAAGATGAAGTTTATAATCACCTAAATGCTATTGAGGATCAATAAGTAGAGGAAATTTTAACCACTTACTTGTGATTAGTGAATGAGTCAATTTGGTTCAGTAACTTAACAATAGGTTTATCATCTCCAACAAGTGCCAGATATAGAGTATCCTGTGGTCTGAACAGATTGAGCAGAGAGGGTGCAAGTATGAACCGAGTATAAACAACACCACACAAGTATGAGCTCATCAAGAAAACTTTTCTATCATAAACAAGTATGCAAGATATAATACACAATACACTAGTAGCAATTTGCACAACTTGGATATAAACAATACAACTTCTTCTTGAAGACAAGGTACACGCCAAAATTCAAATATAATACTCAAAATCATGCACTACTATTTGAAAGTTTAGCTCATTGACCCATGAAGAAGTAACCCATGTAGTTCATTGTATGACACATCATTGGCATGATTTATGCAGAATAAGTGGATTATCAAATCTTCATGATACTTACGAACTCCTCAACTCTATGATACAGTCTTTTTAATTACTTTATCATAAGTATAGCTGAATAAGTTTGTGATATCTTGAGCACTTGTGCTAAATGTCGTCCGTAAAGATGACCCATCACCATTGTTGGTTTAATGGAAAAATTTTGTGTCTTGTTGGGATAATGTACTAATTTAGAATACAACTGAAGAAATCTAAAAAGAAATTGTTTTAAACATACCACCAAGACTTTGACTTTATTGAATTTGAGAAGTGGTATAACTGTGAAGATCAGCAATTGCAATATCCAAACTACATGAAAAACATACAGAAACATTGAAACATTATTGTCAACTACAAGATGAAAATATATACAATTATGATCACATTGCAAAAGAGAGATCAGGGAGTGAGAGAGTTATATATGGTGACAATTGTCGTGATTGACTGATCGTCAAGAAATGGGAGTTGATGCAATTGCCTGTATACAATCAAGAACGTATGGCATTACTTGAACTTTTTTAACTTTTTAGACAAAATATAGTCGTATCCGATCACATGTTTGAGTAATGTGTTTTGAAACCATTAGAGAATTACATCCTAAATAAAAAAGCAAGATATGACACATCTCAAATTTAACCACTTCTAAATTCCACCACCACAACAAATTTCAAACTAAGTTGCAAAAGTTGGTAGAGGTAAAAGATGGCAAGGGCACACGACCACCATATGACTCAAACCAAAACATAATTTCGAACAGTTAATTGATTAAGTCGCATGTTTACTTAGAACATAGAAATACAATCATGATATAAACCTAACAATTGTAGGAATTGAAAACAGGAAACATAACAATCAAGTGGTTTAGCAATTTGAAAACAGGAAACATAACCACTGGTTAGGATTGTTACTACGTAATGACAAGACTTAACATAAATGAGAAGAAAATGAAGAAGACTAATTCAAAGTCAGGAGGTTTAGGGATGTTCTTTATTCATGCACGTGATTGTTTCTTTTTAATTTAAATAAGTGTTCAACGTATCTTTTATCGTTGAGTGAGTTTAGTGGGTTGTTGAGATTTTCTTGTGGTTCTTTAGCTTATTTATAGTCTCAGTTTTTTCTTATTGTGGCATGTACTCAGAAAGTTATTCAATAAAATATATACATCCCTTTGCTCTGCAATTCGTTGTTATCCATATTAATCTATGCTTCTTTATTCCAGTAATCATATACCATCAGAAAAGTGGACATATTAGTAGTTTAAGAGTTGACAGGTTATTATAATCATGAGACTGTAAACATAAGTGATAAGAGTTGACAGGTTAGTAAATTACAACATCATAAGACTAATCGATTAACCACATTATAGAAGATTATTAGACAAAATAATCAACTAATCAACTTGTTCATAATTAATCTTTAGTTCTTTCAAGCATATCATCAAACATTTGGTGTGCATATTAAAACTTTTCTGTTGATTTCAAGGAATAAAAGCAGAACCACAATCAATCTCGAATATTCGAAGAGGAAGAAATCGAATTGAACAAAAAGAAGAAATCAACTTACCAATCATGGAGCAATTGCAACCGAGAGAAGAGAAGCGAGATGAAGAAATCAGTATTCTCGGTCAGTAATCGTTACTTAAAAACCCTAATTTGAGATCGGAAAACGTTTTCGGTGGTTGAACTGAGGCCTCTCAATCCTAATTTGAGAATTTTCTCCGATCACTTCTGTAACTCTGTTGGCTTCATGGAGAGGGAAAGCGTCGGTCAAGAGAAACCGAGATTGCGTTCTCCGTGGAAAGCCTATGCGATAGTGACGAGGGGGAATGAGCGGGAATATATAGAAGATTTGACCAAAAAGTTCAAACCTCTACGCGTATCAAAATCAAATGTAATTTTATTTACGTTTGTAACCGTGTAATAAAACATTATTTTTTGTTCACATGTTTAAGTGTGTAAGTATACATAAATTTGCTCCACACCTTTTCTTGTGTAAATTTTAAGTTTTGTATTTTTTCTGATGTAGATTTTACACAATTACAAGTGTGGATATTTTTTTTAAACACTTATAATTGTGGATAAAATCAAATAAAAGTACACGCCTACGTAAAGCGTGGAGAAAAAACCGCGGATATATTAAAGTTTTTTTGTAGTGTACATAAATCAAAAATATAATTAACTTCAGTAATTAATAGTAAGAATTTGAAATTATGATTTAAACCTGATCATATTAGATAAGGTAATGTGACCTTAATGGAGGTAGACAACAAAAATACATATGAAGATCGAAACACATCATCGTAATTAAATCGCTATCAATAGATAAAGATAACATCTTGTAATTAAATCGCTATCAATATATAAAGATAAACAAGTTTTAATCGCTATCAATAGATATAGATAAAGATAACATGTTTTAATTAAATCGCTATCAATAAATGAAGATAAATCTGGATCTTAAACTTTACAACAATAAAGAGAATAAAAGCAAAGAAGATTGATAAAACAAAGTACTAATCTCGATCTTATATGCTTATATCAACTTATCTGAATTTTAACCGTACGTATAAATTAGCTTAAAGCACCGGAAGTCAGGATGACTATGCATCAGAATGATCACAAGCTTTGAAACATGACTTGTTATTATGACAATGAAACCATGGTTCAACTTTTATATATTTACTTGAAGGCATTTAAGAACCTAAAACACAGGTGTGATAAACACAACGATAGATATACCAATAGGCGATAGATGACACGGGTGATGTTATTCATGACTTGTGTCACACATGGTAGATTATGAGACGACTGCATTTACTTTTAGATAGGAAGGTTGTATTCGTAAACTCATTCCTAACAATACAAATAATCAGGGTATTAGGCATGATAATATGGTCAGTTTTGTAACAATATAGGCACTATCCATATACGAATGAACAAATTAGGATATGATGCAATGATCCAATGCTTAAGACTCATGTAGTGACGAATCATATACAACTTATATGAAGTGTAAAAGGAGCGAGTCAAACTATTTGAGTAACGAATCAAAACACAATATTTTTTTCGTCCCATTTATGCCGTGTGGCTATACAGCTAAATTTGACATGTGATAACTTTCTATACGAATATTTACTAGAAATTATGAAAAGTAACCTAATATATCTTCTAATCTTCTAATATATATAAAAGACTAACTTCAAAAAAATTATTAGATAATCTAGACCCTTCATTTAATAAAAGATTTAATCTTAGCCGTTAATTACTTTAATTCTAAAATTTTGATTTTGACTTTTTAAAGTCAAACTAATATAAATTGGATAAAGATAACCCTTAATTAAATCAATAATAAATATCAATAAATTATCAACAATTAAATAACTAGGCAATCGTATATTAAATCTATTAATTGGATAAACATTATTATTAATTGATTTATTGTTGTTAATTAATTAAATCTTATGTATGTAATCTAAATATTTTAAAATATTATATTAATCAAATTATTGCTTTTATCATTTAAAATATATTATAATAAATTCAAAGTATTTTTAAATTATCACCGATAAATATTTGACCATATTGCTTCTACTTGTAACAATAATGATATATGATTTGTATAAAAAAATACAATAAAGTTTTGTATCTTAATATCACATTTTTCATCCGTCGATGCTTCAATGTCAGGATCGGATATAGATTATATCAAATAACAAGAACTAACTTTTGAATAACAAATCAGAGTTGAGTAAAAGTTAATCTTTAACTATGATCACAATCAACTAAGAAGTTGCGGAATCACACTTAATTGATTAAAGAAGGTTTTGAACACAAAGCAATTCAATCAAACAGTAGTTTTATTGATCAACCAGAATGATTACAATAGCAAACTTCACCCCCAATCTAACTTATTATGTTAGACGAAGAACACAGATTGTTCTTAGGTTTCAACGAGAAACTTAGAGGCTTAGCACTATTCTGAAAGCAGATTACAACTTGAAGAATGAATGCAAAAACTTAATCAATGAGTACGTACATATTATAAATTCTAATCTAGTATTTATATACTCCTTGATCTTCCTTGATTTGCTGACAGTTAGGTAATCTTCTATCTTCTGAGATAATCTTGATAATCTTCCAAATATTTCGAGATATCTTCAAAGATAGGGTTTTCCATATTTAGCTCAACCGAAACTGTTCATTGGATGCAACATTTCTGGTTCTTCTAACAGTCTTCGGCTTCAAGGTCTTCAAACAGTTGTAGATGTTTGAACTAACAGTTCTGAACTTTGTACTAACAGTTGTAATGCCCACAGCAACTGTTATTCACAACTGTTTTCATATTTTCATCTAACAGTTCACAACTGTTTTCCATAAACCCTTCTAACAGTTTCAACTTTGCATGTTAAACAGTCTTAATGCCTTAGCTAATTTCCCAACAATCTCCCCCTAACTTAAAGAATTGATTAAAATCTTTAAGTTCTTTAGATCATAGGGTTCAATCACAGACAAATTAAGCATAAGCAAAGAATGAATTCCATATATTTATGCAAATTAAACTGTTACAATCAAAATTGAGAGAAAACTTACATAGACTTGACTCATGCCAGTCTTTCTTTTAATCTCTTGAACAAATCATCTTTTATTCTATCTGATCCATAGAATTTTGCTTTTAGCATATACTGAAGCTTGACTTTATTGTGCTCTATGAACTCCAAGGCAAACCATTGTTGTTTAGTGTTAGCCATCACCATATGGTACACTTCAGCTTTAGCATACACTTTTACTAACTTGATAGGAAAAGCCTCATCAGCAATCAAAACTTGCATAATCTCCTTTGGACGACATATGCTTGTTAGATGCTTCATCAAAACTTTTATCTCAATCTCCTCAGGATTTGCAAAATGATTAACCCCATATATATACATTTCTTCAAGATCTCTCCTTGTACAATTATTTACCAATTGAAAGAAATTAGAGTAACTTTCCATCAATCATTCTCTAACCACAGTTACACCTGTCTTTCCAGTGTCCTCTCTTAACACCTCAAATCTCCATTATGTGATATGGGATTTTTGACCCAACTGTTCTTTTACCAATTTATCAATCCCTGTTTCTAGTTCAGTTCTCAGTCGGTCTTGAATGATTGTTTGAACCATTTCAGCTTTTGCTTTTTCCACTTGTGACTTGGGAGGAGGTAAAACTGTTTTCTTCTTTACAATTCTTTTTCTTTTCACTCCCTTATCAGCTTTCTTTGCTCTCTCTCTTCCTCATCAATCTCTTTTGTGAACTCATCGGCTAGCTTCTTTGCTATTTCAAAATCAGTCTGTTCTTGTTGTTGAAGATCAGCAGCCAACCTCTGAGCACATTCAAAATCCCTTTCTTCTTGTTGTTCTTTTGATAATTTTAGCTTTGGTAGCTCAACAACAATCTCTTTTCCCTTTCCTTCTACCTCTTGCACTGGTTTTTCAACAACCTTTTCTACAATATGAATTCCTTTGAATCCAGGCTTTGGCTTAATAGGTTTTAACTTTGCACATTTGCCCTCAAGCCATCCATCATCAATCTTTTGTCTCATTTGGAATTCATTGCAGTTCAGCATCTGAGCACCCACTTTCACCAAATACTCTTGTTTCACCTTGGGCCATGTCTTGTAAATCTCAGTTGTTGGGTAATCACCAGACAAATTGTATTGATCAGCACTCTATCCACCGCTGATAGTTTCTCTTCAACTGTTGATTCACTGGGTGCAACTGTTAGTTCATCCACTGCAGCTGTTTGTTCTGGCACTTCAGCAACTGTTGGTAATGAACTCTCCCCCTCTTTGATTGGAACAGTTGAAGGGGGTCTTGCAGCAGCTGTCAACTGTTGTAGTACTTGATCATGTAGCTTTAGCACCTCATTAGCATGCTTCAAACTGTTGGTCAAAACCTTAATTTGCTGGTCTTGTTGAAGAATCCTTTTGTTTAGTAAGGAAATCTTCTTTTTGAGTTTCATGTATGCAGCAAAGAAAGGTGCAAAGTTGGAATTCGTCAATGCTTGGTGTTGCATTCTAGCCTCAATGTCAGCCAGTGTTGCCACTGTTAACATATCATTGACAGATAAAACTGGTGGTTCACTCAATTGAGATTCCACACCAGTACCCCTCTTTTCTTGGTACTGGGGATTTCCAGAAGCTGTTTGATCAGCTTCTGTTGCCATGGTTGAGGTCTTAGTTATGTTAACACTGTCCTGTTTATCCTTTGCGGATAAAACAGTAGTGTCAGCCTCAAAAACTATATGATCATCCTCAAATGGAGTGATCACCTCCTCATTATGCCTGGGAGACAGCACAAGGGGTTCCCTTTGGATATTCTGCACAGGTGAATGCACCTGTGCAGGGCTTACAGTTTTAGGTTCATGAACTGTGGTGGAAGGAGCACCAACAGTTCTTTTCCTCTTCTTTTGAAATGTTTTAAGAGTGGGGGCTTTTGTTGTAGCTATTTCAAAAGTAGCAGAGAGGGAATTTTGAGTATCATGGGCTGTTGGTTCTAGTGTTGGTGGTGTAGCAATAAGTTGGGCTTCATGCTCAACACTAGCAGCCCTGTTTCTTGACAAGAACTCCACCATTGCAAAGTGTGGAGGAGTTATGGCACCAGAAAAATTCTTGCCATTAATCAACAATTTGCTCAATGTGGAAGCCACATGAGAAGAGGGAATAATGACCCTCTTGTGTATTTTAAGGTTTGGCATCAAAAAGTTTAAGAAAATTTGCACAAACCTGGGGTACATCAAAAAGAGACCATATTTGGTCCCGAGATGCTTTACCATTCCATTAAAGATTAGTTTTGAAAAATTGAAGCATCTATTGTTGGCTAGACAAATGAGTGCGAGAGCAATGTTGCTCCCAAACTCATTCCAGCCTGTTCTCTTAGGGCTAATGCACTGCTGGAAAGTATGAATCATGAACTTTCAGTGTGCGCAAAACTGCCCTTTGTAGAAGGTACCCTTTCCCCTAGGGCCCTCATATCCCAATTTTACTAACTCAGTGTATAAATATTCAAGAGAAACTGAGTCAGAATACTCACCATTGACATCATTCAGTTGCAGAGATTGACGAATGATGTTTTCAGAGATAGCGACCTTAGTGCCGTCTATCTTGGAGTCAATCCATTGAACTCCATTTTCCTCTCGCACAGTTGCATTTTTCCAAAACTGGTCGACATGCGAGGTATATATGGTGGGATTAACAGTAAGAGCATTTTGGATGTTGGACAGTGAGAGATACTCGATCATGTCATGAAAGACATGCAGATTATCGGGTTTGGCAAGGAAAGCGATCATGTTGTGCTCTTTGACGAATGGAAGGGGAGCCATTTCGAGTTCGAGAGTTAGGATTTAGGGTTTGCGTGTGATTTAAGTTTAGAACGAGTGAATGAACTGATGAGGAGGAAATTGCCTTATATATGTTTCGAATGTTCAATGCAATTCAAACATCCTCAAAATTCTGCAAAGACCAAAACACCCTTTAGTAACTTAACAGTTGACGGACAAAAATAAAACTAACAGTTGGAGAACTGTTTTCATAAGATGTAACAACTGTTATTTAGAAATAACTCCCTTTTCGAATATCATGATTTTGGACTAACAGTTGTGCATTCTACACACTAACAGTTGAAGTCTGTTTTTGTTAGAAAGTACAACTGTTATTAGATGAGTTTCTCCCCCTCAGATGCACATGGATTTTGCCTAACAGTTGGGCAGGCTATATGCTAACAGTTGAAAACTGTTAGTAGTATTTCAAACAACTGTTAAAAAAAATGTGCAACTGTCAACAAAACGTAGCTCATACACCCATCATAAGCTGATTCATCATAAACAAACCATTAGCCAACACAGTCATCAACAGAATATGCATTTTATTCATGTTTAACACAGATGAACTACAAAGTACATGCATTTTCACAAGCCATTGTTGGTACTGTTTATCTAATTGTGCAAGGGTCAACGAAATTCAGTCTTTTATGACTTCGATTTCTACACCCATCTCTTTCTCTAACGGTTGTTTGTCTCTAATGGTTATGGCTTCCATTAGACTCGGATGATGATGATGAGCACTTGCCAATTCATCATCAGCTAAGACCATGATGTGCAATGGAACTAGTCATCGATTACAATGACCTCCACTGCATCATCATCCGAGGCTAGAACATCATCATCAGCATCATTTCTTCGAATATTGAACCACACTACTGAGCCTGTAGTGCCTTCAAGGTTCAAGTCGAACCTTAAACAGCAGTTGGTAGGCAACTCGTGGAAGAGAGTGAAGTTTTCAAAATCACCTCTTATACGAATATGATCAGTCATTTTATATGGCCTACGTGGGTCTGGGTGCTGTGTCAAGGTGAACATATCTCGATCATCATGCATCTCAAGAACACAAGATGAGTATTTCCAAAGCTCATGCATTCTAACAAATGGGGCAGGGATGGTTACATAACTTTTTTTAGCATTAATTTCTTTGAAGTTTATGAGAAAGAAGTTAGTAGCCATTTGCAAAGAAAAGTTTGCTCTCTGGAATGCAAATGTAGGTGTGATTTGTGAAGAATGCATGCAAGCTAATTTATAGACAAACTTGTGGTTGTGAATTGGTCAATAATTTAGCATGCAGTGACTTGTCAAAATAAAGTGACTTACCTTTATCAGTTTGGAACTGTTCTCAATAAAGTATTTTACCTTTACCACATATCAAGAACATTCACGGGTTTGAAAACTGTTTGTGGGACAGGCAACCAGATACGTCCAAAACTGGTGTGGGATTTGAACTTTTACTCTTCCCTGAACACTTAAAATCAACAGTTATTAGATAACAATACTAACAGTTGCAAACTGTTAGTGTGAAAAACATTGAGTAATGAACAACTGTTAGTCCAACTTAATCATTCCAATGTTTGAGATCAAAAAGTTGAATCTGCTCACATCAAATGCTTTAGTGAACAGATCTGCTAATTGATCATCAGTATGGATTTTCATAACTTGGATTAATTTCTTTTCATTGCAATCTCTTATGAAATGAAATCTGATTTCAATGTGCTTGGTTTTAGAATGCTTCACTGGATTATTAACTATGCTAATAGCACTGGTGTTATCAACATAAATAGGTGTATGCAAGAAAGACAAACCATAATCCAGAAGCTGATTTTGAATCCACAACACTTGTGAACAGCAACTTGATGCAGCAATATATTCAGCCTCAGCTGTTGAAGTTGAAACTGTTGTCTGTTTCTTGCATTGCCATGAAACCAGCCTTGATCCAAAGAATTGACATCCTCCAGAGGTTGCTTTTCTGTCCACATTGGCTCCACCATAGTCACTATCAGAATATGCCACCAAATCAAAAGGTGAATCTTTAGGATACCAAAGTCCCAATTTTGGTTGGCCTTTGAGGTATCTAAAGATCCTCTTCACAGCAAACAAGTGTGACATCTTCGGACTGCATTGAAATCTAGCACAAACACACACAGCAAACATTATATCAGGTCTAGAAGCAGTTAAATACATTAATGACCCTATCATTGACCTATATAGATGTATGTCTACATCCTCCCCCTCAGAGTCTGCTCCCAACTGTTTGTGTGTTTCCATAGGAGTGCTTGCCAATTTCACATCTTGATAGCCAAACTTGTCCAATATGTCTTTGACATACTTAGATTGGCTTAGAAGGATTCCAGAGGGCTTCTGTTTCACTTGTAATCCCAAGAAAAATGTGAGTTCACCCATGGAACTCATCTGAAATCTTTTGTGCATAATGACTTCAAATTCTTTGCACAGGCTGTCATCAGTGGATCCAAAGATTATATCATCAACATAGATTTGCACAAGAAAAATCTCTGTTTTAACAATCTTTGTAAACAATGTTTTGTCAATTGTGCCTCTCTTAAAACCATTCTCAAGAAGGTAGGATGATAATGTCTCATACCAAGCTCTAGGAGCTTGATGTAGTCCATATAGAGCTTTATCCAACCTACATACCCTATCAGGGTACTTTGAGTCTTCAAAGCCAGGGGGTTGACACACATATACCTCCTCATCAATAGTTCCATAGAGAAATGCAGACTTGACATCAATTTGATACACCTTAAATCCTTTGAAGCTTGCAAAGGCAAGAAATAGTCTAATGGCTTCAATCCTTGCAACAGGTGCAAAGACATCATCATAATCTATTCCTTCCTCTTGTGTATAGCCCTGTGCAACCAGTCTTGCCTTATTCTTGATTACAATCCCTCTTTCATCTTTCTTGTTTCTGAACACCCACTTGGTGCCAATTACTCTTTTGCCTCTTGGAAGCTTAACCAACTTCCAAACTTGCTGAATTTGAAATTGTAAGAGCTCCTCTTGCATTGCTTCCACCCATGAAGGGTCTTTTAATGCTTCAATTGCTTTCTTTGGTTCTATTTGAGATAGAAAGCAGGCATTCACATCAAATTGGGCAAGATCCACACCACTGTTTTCATTTTGCAGCATATTCCTTGTTCTGATAGGAGTGGTTGGATCACCAATTACTTGTGATATTGGATGATTCTTGTGAACTCTTGATGTAGGAATGTTTTTTTCAGTCAGTTCATTCCCTAGATTAGACAGATCAAACTCACATTCACTTGAATTTTCAGCAGTATCACACACTTGATCAGCAACTGTTTAGGGTGCAGATTCAGTGTGTTGTTGAGGATCATGAGATTCCATGTCCTTTGAAGATTCAGCATCAATCAATGGATCAACAGCATTGGAGAACTCTTGTTGAAGCATAGGAATCACAACAAAGTCTTCAGTAACTTTGTTTGAGCCAACAGTTGTTGGTTTTGAGCTAACAGTTTCAAAACTGTTTGAACTAACAGTTTCAAAACTGTTTGGGCTGTTGGAAACTGTTTGTTGATTTTTACCAACAGTTGTTGAGGTACCTGCAGCTGTTTCAGTAGAATACTCAAAAGAAAGAGATTTAGACAATGCATCAATATCAAATAACCAGTCAGGCCCATTACCTGTAATATTGATCCTATTCTTATTGAAAGAGACATTCATACCCTCTTCTATGATTCTAGTGACATTGTTACAAACTTTATATGCTTTACTTTGAGTGGAGTATCCTACAAAGAAACCTTCTTCAGCCTTACTCTCAAACTTGCCTAATTGTGATTTGGTATTAAGGATAGTGCAAGGACAGCCAAATGGTTTGAAGAAGTTGATTAAAGGTTTTCTCTTGAGCAACAACTCATAAGGAGTTTTCCCTTTGGACTTGACTACTTGTACTCTATTCTGAACATAGCAGGCAGTGTTCACTGCTTCTGCCCAGAATTTCATTGGAAGCCTAGAATCAGCTAACATGGATCTAGCAGCCTCTATCAAAGTCCTATTCCTTCTCTCAGCAACTCCATTCTGTTGGGGAGTCCTAGGGGCACTAAACTGTCTTTCAATACCTTTACTTTCACAAAAACTGTTTAGCTCATAGTTCTTAAATTCAGAACCATTGTCAGATCTAATGACTTTCACCTTCAAATCAGATTGATTCTCAATCCTAAGAATAAGAGACTTAACTAACTCAGCAGTTTCATCTTTAGTTCTAAGAAATTGAACCCATGTAAATCTGGTGAAATCATCAACTACAACTAAACAGTAGGCTTTCTTACCTATGCTGATCACAGATGTTGGACCAAAAAGATCCATATGCAAAAGTTGTAAAGGTGCAGCAATGGAAGAAACTTCTTTGGTCTTATAAGAAGTTTTGTGTTGCTTGCCTTTGAGACAAGCCACACAATGATCATCACATGAGAATTCTTTTTGGGGCAAACCTCTTACCAAACTGTTTTTAGCTAACAAGTTCATGGTTTTAAAATTCATGTGACACATCCTTCTATGCCAAATGGCAGACTCATAATGAGATGCCTTTGAGAGTAAACAACTTAACACATTTTGTTTCGCAATCTTTTGTGTATCTAGACAGTATACATTATCCTTTCTAGGTGTTCTCAAAAGAACATCCTTCTCATTTAGTTTAAAATCTTTTGATAGGAAAATGCATTCTGAATCTGTAAACAAAACTTTGTTTCCATTGTCACAGATTTGAGATATAATTAACAGATTGTACTTAAGTTGTTCAACAAAGAAAACATCATTAAATGTAAGTGTACCTGCCTCAACAGCTCCTTTACCTGTGATTTTTCCTCCCTTAGCATTTCCTCAAAATGCTACAAATCCACCATTGATGCTTCTGAAATCCTTCAAACAATGTGGATTTCCAGTCATGTGCCTTGAGCATCCACTATGCACATGCCAGATAGATCCATGATTGGCCCTATGAATGCTCTGCACAAATAAAATCAGTTAGTAGCAGGAAGTACCCAGGCCATGCAGGTCTTGGGTACACCATTCAAGTCATAATACTTAAACAGAGTTTGGTTCTTTTTGATTTCATCCAAATTAGATTTCTCTAATTTGTGTGAGGAATACTTTGTAAGAACATGTGGTTCCCAATTGTTGTGATTAACAGTTGAGACCTTTGAACAAACAGTTGTTGTAGATGGTAAAACAGTTGAGTCATCATGTGACTTATTCTGTTTTGCAATTTGAGTACCAGTTTTACCCTCTTCATAAATTGTTTGTTTCTGCAGTTTCACCCAAGCCAGACCAACAGTTTTTGGTTTTGATAAAACAGTTGAGGAACTGTTAGTTGGTTTGGATGTAACAGTTGTAGAACTGTTAGCCTGTTTTGGCATAGTAGTTTTAGAACTGTTAATCTGCTTTGACTTAACAGTTTTAGAACTGTTATTTTTCTTTTTGAAACTTGGTTTTTTGGTGCTACACAGCTGTGGGTTATAATAACAGTCTTGAGCCAAGTGATTGGATCTCCCACATATATAGCACTTTTTAGCTTTCACAATAGGCAAACCAGTTCTTTGTGACCAGAACTGGTTCCTATTTCTTTGATTTCCTCTAACAGGTGCTGACTGAGGAAACTTTTGTACACCATGCTTTTGGCATGTGCATGCAGGCATTTCAGTATGCCTTTTTACAGATCTGAGTTTAGTTTGTGCTTTTGCAGCCTCCTTCTTGGGCTTTCCAACT
This sequence comes from Pulicaria dysenterica, assembly GCA_947179395.2. Taxonomy (NCBI): domain Eukaryota; kingdom Viridiplantae; phylum Streptophyta; class Magnoliopsida; order Asterales; family Asteraceae; genus Pulicaria; species Pulicaria dysenterica. The sequence goes on along the minus strand of OX359292.1, from coordinate 64,407,044 downwards.
ACAACTTCACCAACATTCTCCTTACCTTTGGTCTTGGTACTAACAGTTAAGCTGCTTGGGTTCTTTTTGGAACTGTTAGTGTAAAGATGGGAACTGTTGGCTACAGTCGTGAAACTTTTTATGGAGTTAACAGCTTTTGAGGGTTTTGGCTCATTGGTGAGGGGTTCAGTGGATGCTTTTACAAACACCACAGGTTGTAAAGATGATTTTGTGGGAATGGGCTCACAACAGATGTGATTTTCATATGGAATAACTTCATATTTCTTCACAACTCCCTCATTCCTATCATCACTCATTGCATACACAACTCCTTCCTCATCACTTTCAAATTGTGGATTAGCTGACTTTAGTTCCTCTGGTAATGATTCATTAACATACCTATCAGCTACATCAGACATGGAAGTTATGTAGTTGTGATTGAATGGAGGTGGGGTCTGCTTATATCCTAAACCAGTTTTCATCTTGTCTCTGATTTGTGATTGTAACAAGGTTTCAAGTTTAAGATTTGTTGCCTTGAACATGCTCATATCAATATCAACACCCTCCAACTTCTTGGTTAACTCATCAACCTTACTTTCCTTCTCACTTAGCTTCTTTTTCAGACTATCAATCTCCTCTTGAAGCTGCTCTTTTTCCCACTTATGATATTTTCTATCATAATCCATTTGCAGTTCATTGGCTTGATAATCTTTTATTTTCTTTTCAAAGCTATCAATGACTGCACTTGATTCATATCTCCTCTCCTCCATTTTGCTTAGAGCAGCACACATTTTCTTATTGTGCTCTCTACATTCACCAGGACATAGTTTAGAAGATACCTGAATGTCCTCAGATTCTGGTGAATGTGTGCTCTCTACATTCACCAGGACATAGCTTAGAGCTATTGTTAAAAGGTTTAGAGAGCACAATAAGAAAATGTGTGCTGCTCTAAGCAAAATGGAGGAGAGGAGATATGAATCAAGTGCAGTCATTGAAAGCTTTGAAAAGAAAATAAAAGATTATCAAGCCAATGAACTGCAAATGGATTATGATAGAAAATATCATAAGTGGGAAAAAGAGCAGCTTCAAGAGGAGATTGATAGTTTGAAAAAGAAGCTAAGTGAGAAGGAAAGCAAGGTTGATGAATTAACCAAGAAGTTGGAGGGGGTGGACATTGATCTGAGTATGTTCAAGGCAGCCAACCTTAAACTTGTAACCTTGTTGGAATCTCAAGTTAGAGACAAGGTGAAAACTGGCCTAGGATACAAACAAACCCCACCTCCATACAACCAAAACTACATAACTTCAATGTCAGAGGTAGCTGACAGATATGTTAATGACCCTTTGGAAGAAGAACTTAAGTCAGCCGATCCAAAGTTTGAGAGTTATGAAGATGGAGTTCTGTCAGAAGTAAGTGATGAAGAAAATGAGGGAGTTGTGAAGAAGGATGAAGTTATTCCATATGAAAATCACATCTGTTGTGAGCCCATTCCCACAAAATCATCTTTACAATCTGTGGTGTTTGTAAAAGCATCCACTGAACCTCTCATCAATGAGCCAAAACCCTCAAAAGCTGTTAACTCCATAAAAAGTTTCACAACTGTTGCCAACAGTTCACATCTCTACACTAACAGTTCCAAAAAGAACCCAAACAGCTCAACTGTTAGTACCAAGACCAAAGGAAAGGAGAAAGTTGGTGAAGTTGTAGTTGGAAAGCCCAAGAAGGAGGCTGCAAAAGCACAGACTAAACCCAGATCTGTAAAAAGGCATACTGAAATGCCTGCATGCACATGCCAAAAGCATGGTGTACAAAAGTTTCCTCAGTCAGCACCTGTTAGAGGAAATCAAAGAAATAGGAACCAGTTCTGGTCACAAAGAACTGGTTTGCCTATTGTGAAAGCTAAAAGGTGCTATATATGTGGGAGATTCAATCACTTGGCTCAAGACTGTTATTATAACCCACAGCTGTGTAGCACCAAAAAACCAAGTTTCAAAAGGCAAAATAACAGTTCTAAAACTGCTAAGCCAAAACAGGCTAACAGTTCTACAACTGTTACATCCAAACCAACTAACAGTTCCACAACTGTTTTATCAAAACCAAAAACTGTTGGTCTGGCTTGGGTGAAACTGCAGAAACAAACAGTTTTTGAAGAGGGTAAAACTGGTACTCAAATTGCAAAACAGAATAAGTCACATGATGACTCAACTGTTTTACCATCTACAACAACTGTTTGTTCAAAGGTCTCAACTGTTAATCACAACAATTGGGAACCACATGTTCTTACAAAGTATTCCTCACACAAATTAGAGAAATCTGTTAGGCAAAATCCATGTGCATCTGAGGGGGAGAAACTCGTCCAATAACAGTTGTACTTTCTAACAAAAATAGTCTTCAACTGTTAGTGTGTAGAATGCATAACTGTTAGTCCAAAATCATGATCTTCGAAAAGGGAGTTATTTCTAAACAACAGTTGTTACATCTTATGAAAACAGTTCTTCAACTGTTAGCTTTATTTTTGTCCGTCAACTGTTAAGTTAATAAAGGGTGTTTTGGTCTTTGCAGAATTTTGAGGATGTTTGAATTGCATTTAACATTCGAAACATATATAAGGCAATTCCCTCCTCACCAGTTCTTTCACTCGTTCTAAACTTAAATCACACGCAAACCCTAAATCTTAACTCTCGAACTCGAAATGGCTCCCCTTCCATTCGTCAAAGAGCACAACATGATCGCCTTCCTTGCCAAACCCGATAACCTGCATGTCTTTCATGACATGATCGATTATCTCTCAATATCCAACATTCAAAACGCTCTTACTGTTAATCCCACCATATATACCTCGCATGTCGACCAGTTTTGGAAAAAATGCAACTGTGCGAGAAGAAAATGGAGTTCAATGGATTGACTCCAAGATAGACGACACTGAGGTCGCTATCTCTGAAAACATCATTCGTCAATCTCTGCAACTGAATGATGTCAATGGTGAGTATTCTGACTCGGTTTCACTTGAATATTTATACACTGAGTTAGTAAAACTGGGATATGAGGGCCCTAGGGGAAAGGGCACCTTCTACAAAGGGCAGTTTTGCGCACACTGGAAGTTCATGATCCATACTCTCCAGCAGTGCATTAGCCCTAAGAGAACAGGCTGGAATGAGTTTGGGAGTAACATTGCTCTCGCACTCATCTGTCTAGCAAACAATAGATGATTTAACTTTTCTAAATTGATATTTAATGGTATGGTAAAGCATATTGGGACCAAATATGGTCTCTTTTTGATGTACCCCAGGTTTGTGCAAATTTTCTTAAACTTTTTGATGCCAAACCTTAAAATACACAAGAGGGTCATTATTCCCTCTTCTCATGTGGCTTCCACATTGAGCAAATTGTTGATTAATGGCAAGAATTTTTTTGGTGCCATAACTCCACCACTCTCTGCAATGGTGGAGTTCTTGTCAAGAAACAGGGCTGCTAGTGTTGAGCATGAAACCCAACATATTGCTACACCACCAACACTAGAACCAACAGCCCATGATACTCAAAATCCCCTCTATGCTACTTTTGAAATAGCTACAACAAAAGCCCCCACTCTTAAAACATTTCAAAAGAAGAGGAAAAGAACTGTTGGTGCTCCTTCCACCACAGTTCATGAACCTGAAACTGTAAGCCCTGCACAGGTGCATTCACCTGTGCAGAATATCCAAAGGGAACCCCTTGTGCTGTCTCCCAGGTACAATGAGGAGGTGATCACTCCATTAGAGGGTGATCATATGGTTTTTGAGGCTGACACTACTGTTTTATCCGCAAGGGATGAACATGACAGTGTTAACATAACTAAGACCTCAACCATGGCAACAGAAGCTGATCAAACAGCTTCTGGAAATCCCCAGTACCAAGAAAAGAGGGGTACTGGTGTGGAATCTCAATTGAGTGAACCACCAGTTTTATCTGTCAATGATATGTTAACAGTGGCAACACTAGCTGACATTGAGGCTAGAATGCAACACCAAGCATTGACGAATTCCAAGTTTGCACCTTTCTTTGCTGCATACATGACACTCAAAAAGAAGATTTCCTTACAAAACAAAAGGATTCTTCAACAAGACCAGCAAATCAAGGTTTTGACCAATAGTTTGAAGCATGCTAATGAGGTGCTAAAGCTACATGATCAAGTACTACAACAGTTGACAGCTGCTGCAAGACCCCCTTCAACTGTTCCAATCAAAGAGGGGGAGAGTTCATTACCAACAGTTACTGAAGTGCCAGAACAAACAACTGCAGTGGATGAACTAACAGTTGCACCCAGTGAATCAACAGTTGAAGAGAAACTATCAGCGATGGATAGAGTGCTGATCAATACAATAATTTTGTCTGGTGATTACCCAACAACTGAGATTTACAAGACATGGCCCAAGGTGAAACAAGAGTATTTGGTGAAAGTGGGTGCTCAGATGCTGAACTGCAATGAATTCCAAATGAGACAAAAGATTGATGATGGATGGCTTGAGGGCAAATGTGCAAAGTTAAAACCTATTAAGCCAAAGCCTGGATTCAAAGGAATTCATATTGTAGAAAAGGTTGTTGAAAAGCCAGTGCAAGAGGTAGAAGGAAAGGGCAAAGAGATTGTTGTTGAGCTACCAAAGCTAAAATTAACAAAAGAACAACAAGAAGAAAGGGATTTTGAATGTGCTCAGAGGTTGGCTGCTGATCTTCAACAACAAGAACAGACTGATTTTGAAATAGCAAAGAAGCTAGCCGATGAGTTCACAAAAGAGATTGATGAGGAAGAAAAAGCAAAGAAAGCTGATAAGAGAGTGAAAAGAAAAAGAATTGTAAAGAAGAAAACAGTTTTATCTCCTCCCAAGTCACAAGTGGAAAAAGCAAAAGCTAAAATGGTTCAAACAAACATTCAAGACCAACTGAGAACTGAACTAGTAACAGGGATTGATAAATTGGTAAAAGAACAGTTGGGTCAAAAATCCCATATCACATAATGGAGATTTGAGGTGTTAAGATAGGACACTGGAAAGAAAGGTGTAACTGTGGTCAGAGAAGGGTTGATGGAAAGTTACTCTAATTTCTTTCAATTGGTAAATAATTGTACAAAGAGAGATCTTGAAGAAATGTATGTATATGAGGTTAATCATTTTGCAAATTCTGACGAGATTGAGATAAAAGTTTTGATGAGGCATCTAACAAGCATATGTCGTCCAAAGGAGATTATGCAAGTTTTGATTGCTGATGAGGCTTTTCCTATCAAGTCAATAAAAGTATATGCTAAAGCTGGAGTGTACCATATGGTGATGGCTAACTCTAAACAACAATGGTTTGATTTGGAGTTCATAGAGCACAATAAAGTCAAGCTTCAGTATATGCTAAAAGCAAAATTCTTTGGATCAGATAGAATAAAAGATGATTTGTTCAAGAGATTAAAAGAAAGACTGGCATGAGTAAAGTCTATGTAAGTTTTCTCTCAATTTTGATTGTAACAGTTTACTTTGCATAAATATATGGAATTCATTCTTTGCTTATGCTTAATTTGTCTGTGATTAAACCCTATGATCGAAAGAACTTAAAGATTTTGATCAATTGAACTTAAAGATTTTGATCAATTCTTTAAGTTAGGGGGAGATTGTTGGAAAATTAGCTAAGACATTAAGACTGTTTAACATGCAAAGTTGAAACTGTTAGAAGAATTTTGACAAACAGTTTAGAACTGTTAGTAAAGATTGTGAAGACAGTTGTAACCAACAGTTGCTGTGAACTTCAAAGCTGTTATATAGAGTTCAGAACTGTTAGTATAAACTACTACAACTGTTTGAAGACCTTGAAGCCGAAGACTGTTAGAAGAACCAAAAACTGTTGCATTCATTGAACAGTTTCGGTTGAGCTAAATATGGAAAACCTTATCTGTGTGGATATCTCGAAATATTTGGAAGATCATCAAGATTATCTCAGAAGATAGAAGATTACCTAACTGTCAACAAATCAAGGAAGATCAAGGAGTATATAAATACTAGATTAGAATTTATAATATGTACGTACTCATTGTTTAAGGTTTGCATTCATTCTTCAAGTTGTAATTTGCTTTCAGAATAGTGCTAAGCCTCTAAGTTTCTCTTTGAAACCCAAGAACAATCTGTGTTCTTCGTCTAACATAATAAGTTAGATTGGGGGTGAAGTTTGCTATTGTAATCATTCTGGTTAATCAATAAAACTACTGTTTGATTGAATTGCTTTGTGTTCAAAACCTTCTTTAATCAATTAAGTGTGATTCCGCAACTTCTTAGTTGATTGTGATCATAGTTAAAGATTAACTTTTATTCAACTCTGATTTGTTATTCAAAAGTTAGTTCTTGTTATTTGATATAATCTATATCCGATCCTGACAATTTTTTTTAGAAAGACATTATGTGATCGTTAAATTATCTTTAGAACAATTTTTACTCATCAAAATCCCCTATTTCAAATTATTCTTAGAATTTTTACCCGCTAATCAAGTTTGTTTATTTCCTAAAAGGCTAACAACTATCGGTGCAAATCTGTAAGTCAATTTTCTTTCTTGATCATCTTCTGATTTTCATGAATGTTTCTTGATTTGTTATCGATATATGGATTTATTATATATTTTAAGATTTAACACCATAAATGTTTAAAATTTACATCAACAATCCTCGTTTTTATAAACTGGGTATTAAACTAGTATTAGTTATATATAACTTATGATCAAGCTTGTGATTAGCAAACATAAATAATAGTCTAATGCTCAGTAATTTGTTAGCTCAACCACAAGGTTGAGTTACGATACCTTATCCTATATTTTTTTCATGCATTTGTTTCCTTTTACAACCGGAGAAGTGGCCAATCAAGCATGATAGTTATATATATATATATATATATATATATATATATATATATATATATATATATATATATATATATATATATATATATATATATATATATATATATATTTTATATTAAATTTTTATTTATTTAAATAATTAATTTCATACGTTATTTATTTTTCTTTTATAACTTTTAGCATTATATTTAGTGTAAATATAGTCATATAACTTTTAGCATTATATGCTTAGTGTATATACGATATAAGTTTTACCGTGATACGATATCTATCTAAAATTAGTAAAATTCCGATAAATATTTGTTCGTCATAATACAAAAAAATTAACCTATAATATATTTGACTTTAAACCAAAATGACATTAACACACTGAAAATTCTTTTTAGTTTTATCTACTTTATTTCAACATTAAAATAAAACTTAAAATATTTTCAATCTGAACTAAACGACGAAATGTTATAAAAATACAATAGAAAACCTAAGTTACTTTCAATCCGAACGTCTAATGACGGAATGTACAAGTGAATAATGAAACAAACTTTAACCACATTTCCAATCCCCATTGTTTGAAATTTTTTCACTTTCATTAAATTTCTATATAATTAAGTAAATAATATAAATTACAAGCAAGTAATCTTATCCCGCTGTGAATCTCGCAAAACGAAAAACCTCGTTATAGACAATTGTTGACAAGAAAAAGGTGAATGTAAACAAAAAGAATTAAACATCAAGAGTTTATGTGTACAACTATAAAAGATATAACTTATTAGTAGCACTCTCTTAGGGGGTGTTTGGTTGGCGGATTTGGAGGCATTTGGGGGGAATGGGAATTCAAATCTCATGGAATGAGGTGTTTGGTTTGGCAAAAGAGGGTGGGATTTTAATTCCCAGGATTTCATGAAATCCTATGGATGAGGGATTTCCAAATCCTCCCACCCCCCCTAGTATTCTGAAATCCACAGATGAGGGATTTGCTCCGTCGACCTTCCGGTGTATTTTCCGGCGAAACTTAGTCAACAAAAAACCGCCGCTGCCGTCGTCCCTTCGTCTCCGCCGTCCTCCCGTCGCCTACCGTCGTTCCACATTCGTCTGAACCGTAGCCGCCGTTCCAGATCTGAACCCTAGCCGCCGTCGCATAGATGTTTTCGTCATTCCAGATCTGAACCCTAGCCGACGTTTTCGTTCGTCGTTCCAGATCTGAACCCTAGCCGTCGTTTTTGTTTTCCTTCGCTGAACCAAAAACCCTAATCGCGTTGGTGGCGATGAGCTAGGTTCGAAACAGGGCGGCGATGAGCTAGGTTCGAAACCAGGGCGACGATGAGCTTGGTTCGAAACCAGAGCTAGGTTCGCTGAACCACCACCTCGTTTTCGTTTTTCCTTCGTTTTCCTTCAACCTTCGCAAACCAGAGAAGTGCGGAGGTGAGGTGGTGGCCGGCGTTCGCATGGTTACCGGCGTTAGCAGAGAAGGGCGGCGGTGAGGTGGTGGCCGGCGATGAGGTGGTGGCCGGCGGTTGGTTTGATGGTGGTGTTAGGTTTATGTGGTTGTCTTGGATGAGGTGAACCAAACAAGGGGGTGGGATTTTAAATCCCACCAAATGAATTCCTCCCAAATGCAAATCCTTCCTATGAATCCCAATCCTCTCAAAATCAAAGAATGAACCAAACACCCCCTTATACAAGTATTCTTTAAAATAAGAAATTTCCTTATATGATACATACATTCAAAAGCATAACAGACTAACATAGTATTAACATACATAATATCAATAGGAATTTAGAATAATTAACATTCTCATAACAAATTTAAATATGTATACTCGATCTATCGGGCATATGGTTCAATGTTGATTGATTCGAGTATCTTTATAGCATGGGATCTGATTAATATCACGGTTACAACGTATAGTAATAACAATTTCTTTTAAGTTGTTGGATCAACTGACTCCCTAACTGAACATGTAAATTCCCCACATTTGCCTCTGATGTCATTCGTATTTGTTCTAGTGATTGTTGCGAAACAGATATATTTGGATCATAAGATAGACAGTTAGATTCAGAGTTACCGGAGGACGGACTATTATGATCAACATGCTTCTCCTCGACATGCCCATTTGTCTCGAAGCTAAGAAGGATCGAGGAATCTCTACCATTTGAAGTATCCAAAATAATTTGAGGAGTTCTTAGCAGATTCTTGCAAGTATGGTTTTTTATATAGGTTGTTCTATACTTTGGTGGGTTTTCTTGGATCATTTGTACTTGTTTGGTTGCTAGGCATTTTTGGTCAAGTTTATAAGTGCACCTGTAATAGCTCCTGCATATCAATAAATATACACTAGCATAGTTAGTAAAATAAAAATTTTATCCAAAGTAATAGCTATTTAAAGAAATTACCTATGATATTTTTCGTTTTGAATATGTTTTTGGCCATATTTTCTCCAAACATGCCCATCATCAACCAAAACACAAGAGATTTGAGTAGATGTCCATGAATTTTTTCTGCATTTGCAAGAATAAATCAAATGTTAGTATCTTACATGCACTAAAAAAGTTATTTTTCACATGTAATCATAAAGAATAATATTGGGGCTAATTAATAATCATTGGGGCTTATATATTACCTTCTAATCTTCATTGGTTTTTTACTCTTCAAAGTTTGATCTGAATGTTTTGTCCGATTCTCATTCAATTGACACGAGCCAAAGGTATGTAAATCATTAGCCATAAACTGAGGTGTCGACTCACTAGGACTGTGATAGGACATGACCGCAAGGGCGCTTTCAAACATCGATTGGATTTGAGTCACAAGGCCATCTTCCGATGTGTAGTCAAACTCAAGCTTATTTGGCCACCAAAGTGTCTCGTCAAGAATATTCATCAGCTCTCGACCTTGGCTGAGCTCTTCAATGGCTTGAATCTGGTTAGTTGACAAACTATCAGGTGAAATGGAAGATTCCATGGAACTATTTGGTTGTGTGGAGATGTATAACCTCTAGAAGTACACCTTTAAGATACATTGAACCCTCGCTGGTTATGCTTTATATAACAAAAAGATAAATTATAAAAATAAAAAGTATTACTAAATTAAATTATAAAAAAAGCCAAGTTGACATGAAGGTTACATTTTGTAGTGATTTACCATAAAAGCTGTCCTCATCAGCATAAAGCCATAAAAGAACGATTGACGTGTATTACACGCTATGAGCTGCGAGTGGGGAAAAATCGAATGACGTATTTGACTGAATGCATTGATGACGTAACATTTAAAATCGTGTGTAAACAGTCGAAGAAGAATTTAGGGAAAATTACTATTTTTGACAACATACTATTTATTTTTTTCCAATTTTACCAACATTTTTTTTATTTTATTAATTACACCATTACACTTTCAATATTTTTCTAATTTTACCAACATTCTTTTTATTTTATCAATTACACCATTATACTTTCAATATTTTTCCAATAAACACAAGGTTTACCTACTAAGCGGTAAGGCTGACAACTTGGGTCGGGTTCGTGTTATTGGGTTCGTGTCAGTTTCGTGTCGACCCAATTTCGACCTATTTATTTTCGTGTCAGGTTCGGGTCGTGTCACTTTTTTTCGTGTCGGGTTTGGGTCGTGTTTTGTGTCAACCGATTTCGGTAAAAAGTATTTGACTAGTTAACAATTAGATAAACATGAAGCTACAAAAGTTAATATAAGAAATGTATATATCGTAAATAAGAGCCTTAACTATAAACCTTTGCAAATTTACTTTATTACGTGATTTCCGTAATTCTAAATTGCATAGTTTGTTTTTTTTTAAAGTTAATATAAGAAATTTATATATCGTAAATAAGAGCCTTAACTATAAACCTTTGCAAATTTACTTAAGTACGTGATTTCCGTAATTCTAAATTGCATAGTTTGTTTTTTTTAAAAAGTTAATATAAGAAATTTATATATCGTAAATAAGAGTCTTACCTATAAACCTTTGAAAATTTACTTTAGTACGTGATTTCCGTAATTCTAAATTGCATAGTTTGTTTTTTTTTAATATTACTGCAAAGTTTTTTTTCTCCATTTTCATATAATTTTAAAAATTTCTTTTCATTTATGGTTTATATTATGTTTAATCCAAAACCGTATTTGAAACCCATAATCGAAAACCGTAATTGACCCGAACTCGAACAACACGAACCCAATAACACGAACCCGACCCAAATTGTCAGCCTTAGTAGGTAAACCTTGTGTTTATTGGAAAAATATTGAAAGTGTAATGGTGTAATTGATACAATAAAAAGAATGTTGGTAAATTTGGAAAAATATTGAAAGTGTAATGGTGTAATTGATAAAATAAAAAGAATGTTGATAAAATTGAAAAAAGGTGAATAGTATGTTGGCAAAAATGGTAATTTTCCCAAGAATTTAAACAAGGATCACAACCGTGTATGTGGTCGTTACTCGTTAGAAAATACTTAAAACATAAAACCTAACAATAACTATAAAAACATTCGATATAATTCATATATAATTTATAGTTTTAAGAAATTTGTTTTATTCTTTGAAATAATAAGATTAATAGTTTAAATTGAATTTTAAAATTTTAGGTTTAAAGCATTTTGTAATTCAAATATGATGTTTTTACGAATCGCATATGATTGTATATTAAATCAATTGTGATTACATATTAAAATTTTATGATTGTTTTTTATATACATTTTATTAAACACTACTCACAATAAGTAATATAACTATATCTTTTTTTATCGCCTAAACACAAACTTTATAGACTTAAACATAATGTTATAAAATTTTGTTTATTACCGAACTTAAGACTATAATAATACCCAAACATACATAGAAAAATTGTATTTACTCATACTACTTTATTCTTAATTCCTCAAACAACTAAATTATGAATTTTGAATTCATTAATTATTTTTTCTTATCACTCTTACTTAGTGACACTAACTTGCCATTAAGATTTGTTTATTTTTGTATAAATTTACCTTATCTGGAACTTTTATACATAATATCTATCACGGAACGTTAGCCTCCATTTCTTAATGATAAAAATCTTATAATCTTGTATAAATAAAGGAGCAAACTTTAATTAAATTTATTAAATAATCCTAGCAATTGATCTAAATATAAAATTTTAATTATCAAATCTGAATTATTTATTTTGTTCAATACTGATGTCGAATTTTAACTTTTCCTTGTCAAAATTGGATTCAACTTTAACTTTAATTAAATCAAAATCATTAAATATAATTTCATTTATGTCATTTTTAAAGCATAAAATATCACGTTTGTCTACTCTGATTTACAAATATCATATTTATCTTTATAACAATTCAAACTATCATATTAAATCACATTCTAGTTTTATCAATTTAAAATATTTTATAATAGTTTTATATCTTTTAATTATAACTAATAAATAGTTGACTTTACCATGTCTAATTATAACAATAATTATCGATGAAATATATAAAAATGCAATTACGTTTCTTTGCACGTCTGCTCTTTCTCAGGTCGACGCTTCCACCGCTGGTTTAGGTGTTAACAGCATTTTCGTCGTTTTTTTAGACTTTTATTTCTTTCACATTTTATAATTACTTCATATTTTATTTATTAATATTTAATATTTATATTTTTTTTAAAATAACTAGTGTGTCATATAAAAATTTAATCTAGTTAGAGTTATTAAACACTTAAAACTATATATAGTTATCTAGAAAGCATGACGATCTAAATCAAGCAAAAACGTCCTAAAAATAGAAAAAAAACGACAAATACTCCTAACTAATTTAGTTCGCAATTTTGGCACGTGCAAAATCAAAATCACCAATAAAAAAGGATTTGAAATTAAAAATTAAATTTTTAATTAGGCAAGTTGCTCAGATTAGGTTCTCCACTTGCTGTTTTGATTGTCGTCTTTGGATAGATATTTGTATTTGCTAGCTATCCACTTGCTTTCGTTGTCGCTGTTCCTTGATTAATTTCCTATTTCTTATTTATCTATTACTAAATTGGTATGTGCTTCTGATAATATTGTTGCTAGAAATTCTAATAATTTGGATTTTATCTTTACTTTTGAATCCTGGATTATTCTACGTGATGAAATATTTCTTTTTCTTTTTTCCTTCATAGAAGTTGCGTTTCTTTGGAGAAAAAAAATTCAGAATTTCGTTTTCTTTTTTTCTATGAAAAACATGTCGAGTTTTTGTTCTCTAGTAAAAAATTAGAAAATATGTTTAAATGATTGAGATGAAGTTTTCATTTTCAAAAAAAAAAAAAAGAAAATTATATATTTTTATGAAAAAAGTTGTTTGAAAAGGTAGAACTTGAAGAGTTTGAAAAAATAAAGGTGTTTTAGAAAATGTAAAAAAGTGGAGAGGGGGGGGGGGGGGTTTGTTTGGCTTATTCTTTTTTTTTAATGGCAAGCACACTATAAACCTATTCTTAGATGTATTTTTATTGTTCACGAGAGAACTTGAATCAATAATCTCTATGAAGGGATCAAAAAGCTGAAATGCACCGGTTAACATAAGTAGAAATGGAAGAATGGGATGGTGTTTTAGCAGAATTGTTTTTGATGAATCTTAAAGTGGCGAAGGCTTGGACAAAAAAATCGAGAACGAAGTGGGCAATAGAGGGGGACGAAAACAGTAAGTTTTTTCATGGATTGGTGAAAAAAAGAAACCGAAGTCAATCCATTATGGGCATTAGATGCAATGGTTCTTGGGAAGAAGATCCGTAGTAGGAATTTTAAAAAACTCCAACCCATTGGTCGCCTCTCCCGTCTGGTCGAGTAGCTTGTGCTCCACAGTTAGAGCTCCCATTTACTGAAGAAGAAGTAAAGTCAGCCGTTTGGAGTTGTGCGGGTTCGAAAGCTCCAGGGCCCGACGGCTGAATTTTAATTTTGTTAAGAGGTTCTGGAATATACTTAAAGGTGAATTCCTTGCGCATATAAACTATTTCCATAAAACAGGGTCCATAGCCAAAGGTTGCAATGCTTCCTTTATCTCCTTAATTCCGAAAATGAAAGACCCTTTGTAAGCTGGTGATTATCGTCCAACAAGCTTAATTTGTGTTATGTACAAGGTCTTATAAAAAATTCTATCTGCAAGACTTGCCCCAATGATGAGCAAGCTTATTAGTGACAACCAATCAGCCTTCATAGCCGGTAGACAGATTTTGGATGGATGCGTAATTGAAAATTAAATCCTTCACCACGCAAAAAAATCGGGACTTAAACTTATGGTCTTCAAAGCGGATTTTGAAAAAGCTTTTTACTCAATTAATTGGGACTTCTCATGGATATTATGGAACAAATGGGCTTTGGTGTAACATGTAGGAAATGGATTTATAGTTGCCTCTCTTCTGCTTGCGTTTCGGTTCTAATTAATAGGTCCGCTTCAAGGAAATTTCATATGATGCGGGGTGTTAGACAAGATGATCCTCTATCACCTTTTCTATTTCTTTTTGTGGTAGAAGCACTACATGTGCTCATTTTAGAAGCTTGCAACAAGAGGTTATTTCATGGATTATACCTAAAGAACTCCGACAAAAGCTTCTCGCTTCTACAATTTAAAGATGATGCGATCTTTTTTCGGGGCTGGTCAAAATCTAATATTGAATCCTTGATTGAGATACTAAAATGCTTTGAGGTGGCTTCCAGTCTCCAAATCAATCTTAATAAATGCAACATTTTTGGGATATATGTGGCAAAGGAAGAAATTGCTCAAATGGCATCACAAATTGGTTGCAAGCCCGATGACCTACCTGCTTCTTACTTGGGGCTGCCATTAGGAAAGTCAATGTCAAAGAGAATGAATTGGAACAATATTGTGGATACAGTGAAGAAAAAGTTAAACACATGGAAGGTTAAAACTCTTTCCATTGGAGGAAGATCAATCCTAACAAGATCGGTTCTTGGAGCACTCCCGCTCTTCCACTTATCTCTCTTCAAAACCCCCTCAGCTGTCATAAAAGTTCTTGAAAAAACACGTTGTCGGTTCTTTTGGGGTGGAGGCGAGGGCAAAGAGAAAATAGCATGGGTTAAGTGGGGGTTGATAAAAAATGACAAACAATTTGGAGGGCTTGGAATTGGTTGTCTAAAATCTACAAACTTGTGCTTCTAGGAAAGTGGAAGATGCATTTTCTAAAAGAAAGAGGCTCACTTTGGCACTCTAATCGAGCACCTTTATGAGATTCGGGAGGGTTTAATTCAACTATTCCCAAATGCCAACAATCATCAACTTGGAGTAAGATAGTTGAAGCATGCAATCACATTGATAAAACATGCGTTCTTTTTTCCACTTCCTTCGACAAGAACAATGAAGATGGAAAAGGCACTATGTTTTGGTTGGATACTTGGCTGTCGAAAGATTCTACATTAGCTAACCTTTTCCCAAGAATCTTTGCGCTTGAGGAAGAAAAAAGTTGTCTTATAGCGGATATGTGGGTAAAGGAAAATGATCTTTGGAAGGGTAATTGGAAATGGGCAAGGGAACCTAGAGGAAGAGCACTAGACGAACTTGGCTTCATCTATGATGCGTTGATGAACTTTAAACTCAATTATCAGAAGCAAGATTATTGGTCCTAGTCCTTATCAAATGACGGTTCCTTCATAGTAAAGAAATTAGCATTACTAATAAAGGAAAAAACACTTTCTTCTTGAACGTTAATAACCGGTACTTTATGGTATTCTTGGTTCCCCTCGAAGGTGAACATATGTTGTTGGAGAGTCTTTAAAAATGCCTTGCCAACCCGCATTAATCTTTTTAGGAGAGGGATTCAAGCACCTTCGATCATGTGCCCTCTTTGTGAAACGAAAGAAGAAAGCGTAGTCCATATTATCTTCGAGTGTGAGAAGGTCTTACCGGTTTGGAGAAAGCTATTTAGTTGGGTAAAGCTGCAGTTCATCCACTTTGCCTCGTTCGCTGACTTTCAATCTTTTAGTAATACTTTAGATACAAAAGGATTTTATTACAAAAAGGACTTCTTATGCCTAGGTTTTGGGCTCATTTGGGGGATCTGGAAATGGAGGAACAAATTGGTTCACACAGAGGATGCTTTGAAGGACTCAGTACGACATGAGGATCTATTCTCGTAGATTCAGCACACTTCTAGGTTATGGTTCCAAAACAGATCAAAGAACATTATCTGGTCATGTTGGTCCTCTAACCCGCTGGAGTGTTGCCTTTTAATGTAGGGGTTGTTTATGTGTTGGCTAAAATCACTTTTGTAAAAGGTGTCTAATTTTTTTGTGAAAGTCCCCTACTCGGGGTCTGTATTCCCTAGTTCTGCTTTAATAGGGAACTGTAACTTTGTTCATAAATAGAAAATACTTCATCTTTGCTTTTAAAAAAAAAAGAAGACACCACTCCACCACACTAGATACCATTTGGCTATAATCTCTTTGGTACATTTTTTAAGTAAATATGCGTTCTAATATCCTGTTTCTTAATGAAAAGAATTTTTCTAAAAGTTAACACGATCTAACTAGTTTATGTTATAGCATGGTTTATGCTTTAAATATTTGTTCCCAGGAAAATAAAAACAAACACAAACGAATAGCATCTGCCATCTGGCGACATACTAGTAATATTCGAAGTAAACATTTCTAGGAGAGGGGGGGGGGGGGGGGGGGGGGGGGGGGGGCGAAAGGTCCATAAATGATTAAAGGATATTTGATTAGGCTGCTTACACATGAGTCAAAGACTCTTCCTCTAATAATCTGGATTGGAAAACTTCTCCTTTACCCTATTATGATTTTATGTTGTTGAAATGAATTAGGGTGCTAAATTTGGAGTTTTCTAGATGATGTAAGCTAGTAGTGCAAGTCTTTGAAGCATGGAATAATTTATGTGTAATAGATCTGGTGCTAAGCTTTATCCTTAAGGTGCAATGAAATATTGAATACTTAAAGAGTTTGTGAGTTTTGTTGGAAGGTTACTAGGTGTGTGTTACAGAGGGCAGAGTGGAGTAGTTTTCCTTCACATGGTAAGCTTCGATATTGTGAAATTTCCACTCTACCATGGCGTGGAGGTTGTTGCCTATGGACACTACTAGAATTTTGACAATTAAGGAAGGAATAATAAGGTTGAAGGTCGTCGCTGATAGCATGTTCTAATGAATTTCCAACGATTTTAAATCATTGGTGTATATATGGTCGCAAAATTTTCCGACGAAGAAAACGTCTGAAAAACGTTTGAGAAAGTTTTTTTGAGTATTAAATAATAATTATTATCTTTTATTAATAATATATTATATCTAGTAAAAAGAACAACTCCGTAAAATTGGCGACAAAATACAACGATGCATTACTGACATTTTTTGTTTTAAATTTTTTATTTTGAATTGAATTACAGATGTTAATTAATGATGATTTACCAATGAACTATTTTTTTATATTATTGTATTATTTTAATGGGTAAATTACGCGAAAATACAACAAACTATGTCAATATTGTCATTTTATGCAACAAACTTTATCTTGTACCTAAAAATACACACAACTTGCAATTTTAGTTCATTGTATACAATGGGTAACCTGATTACCAGGTTACCGGTCATTGTTTGTATACAATGAACAAATTTTGAAAGTTGTTTGTATTTTTAGGTACCAACTTTCTTTTATTTTTGGAGAGGTAACGGGTAAATTACCTATTGTCATAGATAACTTGCATACAATAAATCAAATTTGTAAGTTATGTGTATTTTTAGGTAGAAAATAAAGTTGGTTGCATACAATGACAATATTAACATAGTTTGTTGTAGCGACAAATTACATACTTTATTTATTGAAGATTTACTGACGAACTGTATTTACTAAGGAACTGTATTCTTATATTTTAATTTCGAGTTTATTTATTGTGACGAATTATTGACGTTTTCCAGCTACGAATTACGAACAATTTTGGTTTACAATTACCGACCCTTTACAGACCCTTAGATTTTTATATTCTTAATCAAATTTAATATTACCGACGGTTTAACTATGAAATATAATGTTTTATTTTTAATCATAATTCGTTTTAGTTGAAGTTGAGGCTTTTAATTCATACACTTTAGAATACCCAATTATATTCACACACAATACAAAATTATATTATAAAATTGTATTTAATTTACTAAATAACGCATAAAGTCACATAGGTTAAACATACAATGTCGATAACATAATGTGTGTGTCTATATATATATAACTACATGTCTTAAAGGGGGAGACGGGTGGTGAATATCACTCGAAAACAAAAGGTGTTTCAATTCAGCAAACCTAATGTTCGTTTCTTTTTCACGTTCTTCATCCTGTTTTCAAAGCTTTGCTTTTTCATTTCAAAGCATTTCTTCTCTTGCTTTTTTATGTTGCTTCTCTTGCTCCATTTGTTGTTTTAACATGTGCACCTACATATACTAAAACTATTTTAGACCAAAATATACATTATTGATAAAAAGAATATCATTGTAAACATTAAGTTACAATATGGTTTCCGATACAAGCACATCTAATGATGTAAATGAGCGTAGCTGGTCGAGCACGGATTAATAAATTTTCGAAATGAGTCGAGTCTAAACGAGCTTGAGCCCAACTTAGATTAAGACTCATTTGTTAAACGAGCTAGCGGGAGCCTGCATGTTGGGCTCATTTAAGCTCACGAGCTCAAATGAGCTTAATTATATTTTTTATTTTTGTTTATTACCTATATATTTGTATTATCATTGAATATGAAAAAGTTTAAAAATCACAATTTAAATAGTTTTATATCATTAAATATGAAAAAAATAAATAAATGTAAAATTCCAACTGTTTTTATTTATTATTTATATAAGTGAAACTGTATTTAGAAGAATAAAAAAAAGTAAACGAGCTTTAGCGAGCCTATCATGAGCTTCATAAGCTCGAGCCTTAATTTATGAGCTCGAGCTTATGTAATTTTAAAAGAGTATGGATCGATTAGTTTAAAGCTCGGCTCGACTCTTTTACATCCCTAAGCACATTATAACCTGTGTAACTACTTACGTATTGGAATAAATTATAATACTGTAACCTCATCAACACATGCATCACCACCCCGGTATAGAAGACGAAACATGGTTAGTACTTGATTGACTTATCACCATGTAACAATCATTTATGCCCCCGAACTCCAAGGAATCCCCGTTGTTTTCCGTTTTTACGACTCGTACGTCCGTACACTCAACATCATCAATTGGATGAGATGTAGAATCCAATCCGTATTTCTCGCTCATACCCTTGAGATACTCATCCTATTAAATATATAACATTTATTACAATTTTCCAATTACTTATACAAATCAATCAGCTAAGGGATTTTGACAGATCGATTGGCGTCAATATCAAAGCCCGCTTCCCCTTTATTTTCTATAGCATCTTTTCAACGTGAGTGAACTACATCTTTGATTCGTTTTTTCATGCTTTCCTCTCATGCTTTCAAAACAACTCCATCCGCTTCACTATCTCATTGGAAAGTTTGCTACAAATAAACACTTATCATCCTTAGTTAATCATAAACTAAAGTTATTTACTTTTTTTCACTTATAAGTAAACTAAGTAATTCAAAACCTTGAAACGGTCAAAAAGTATAGCGAGAGAATCACGTGGAATGTATTTCTACGACGTTCACGGATCATTATACATGCTCTTCAATATGTTAGTGATCTCTCTAGGAGGCTTGGTAGAACAAAACCTACACAATAAAAAAGATCAACAAAATTAGTAATTGACCATCAAATATATATTTTTACATACCATAAAACATTATTAATGTATGTACATACTAATTCACATGAACTTCAAGCCACTCCTTATTTACTAGAAGCATTGATTACTGCTTCATTGCATTTATTTTGAAGCATATATACCATATGATGACTCATGACCGTGTGATGACTTTATGCAAATGTCGTCAACATCATCATAATCCTCATAGGCCTCCAGAAACTCTATGTTAGTCCCAGATTGAATACGCAATAACGAATGTTTGTAGAAGGAGGGAGGTTGAATACAAACTTAAGCCTTTTAAATTATTTTCACAATCTATTACTTTAAATATACATTTTATTGATTAAAGAATCAAGAATTACATGTATAAGAAAGTAGAAATTTCTTATACAATAAAAGATAGCAACTAATGTGTCTAACACATAAACTGGCTTCTCTTTCAACCACTAATATATCCAAAGGTCAAACACATGTACAAGTTTAATTTTACACTTAATGCTTACTCTTAAACTTTGCTTGTTCTTCGCACATTTTAGTTAAGATTCTCGAGTAGAATGTCAGTTAGTGTTCAAGTGTATCTCAAGGGAATATTTGCATGTTGTGAATGAATATCTATTTATAAACATTTTTGGCTGAAGGTAGGAAAATCCTTTTGCGTGATTGCATGAGTTTGATAAGACATAAATAATATTATAAACCAAATGGGCAAATGGTCGAAAAAATTCTTTCCATTGGTAGTATAATGTTATGTTTATCTTATCTTTTGCATTGGGATTGTAACTCTTACTTTCGAACATTCTTTGTCAGCCAGGGTTCTTCAGAGTTGTCTTTTATATAAAGAATGTAATTGCCGGTCGTCCTTTAGTGCTTTGACATATCTTTCGGATATTATCTTAAGATAAAGCTTTAGCAGAGGTACAACTTTGACTTTGTTTGTATCTTATCAGATGACTCAAACAAGATACTAATACTTTTATAAACAAAAAGGTACTCCAAATCTAGGTCTTTGGTATCCAAATGACTCTGGATTTGAGTTGGTTGGTTTTTCAGATGCTGACTATGCTGGGTGCAAGCTAGATAGAAAATCCACAACAGGAGGATGTCAAATTCTTGGAGGGAAGTTAGTAAGCTAGACTAGTAAGAAACAGAACTCAGTGACTACTTTAACTGTTGAAGCTGAATATGTTGCAGCAGGAAGCTGTTGTGCTCAAATCCTGTAGATGCAGCATTAGCTTCAAGACTTTGGTATGAGTTTCAAGAAAACTCCTATCTTCTGTGATAACCAAAGTGCTATAGCCATCACTTACAATCCAGTCTTCCACTCAAGAACCAAGCACATTAAAATTCGACATCACTTCATCAGGGACATCGTGGAAAAAGGTAAAGTTGACATTAAATTTATCTCCACTGATGACCAATTAGCAGATATCTTTACTAAACCACTTGATGAGAAACAGTTTATGTATTTGCAAATTGAATTGGGTATGCTCAACTCCTAGCTAAGTGTCTAGAATCTGAGTTTTCAGTTTGACAAAGACTAAGTGTCTTAAGCTGAGTGCACAGTTTATAAATAAGTTTTCATAAACTGAATAACCTGTCAAGCTGAATGATGAGTTCACACGTTTGGTAAGTTCCAAACATCTTTTACTACTTAGTGTGGTTAAGATATATTGTTTGAGTTAGTCTCGATCAAAATGACTAAGTATCATTGAGTCTGAGCTATGTGCTTAACTCAAACTGTGTGATTGGTTCACACGTTTGGTAAGTTCCAAACATATTTTAACTACTAAGTGTAGCTAAATTACATGTTTAAGTCAGTCTTAAACATAAATGACTAAGTGTCATTGAGCCTGAGCTGTGTGCTCTACTCAAGCTGAGTATCAATCTCAAGCTGAGTGCTCAAATCAAGCTGAGTGCTTGATTTAAACTGAGTAATAAGTTTACTCAGATTTCGTGTGTCCAAAACCATGTCTTAATTACTAAGTGTTATTAACTCATGTGTCTCTGCATATTTGAGTCAGTCTCAAATCACGTATTACACCAATTGTGTACTGGTATAATACAACAGTGTTTATAATCTTATTATAAGTTAATAATATTATTTTACACTTGTATCCATTGGAAGATGATGTGTTTCTACCCTATCACGGTTACATCAAGCCGTAATTTCTCCGGCGTAACGGATAAAAAGGGATTCTAATGGTAACTTTTCTCTCTCCTCAGAAAGGTATATATACTGATCATAACCGACTTAGAGAAGTTTACGCTTACAAATCTGACTTCTCACCTTCTCAAATACCTTTCGCAAACACCTCCTTTGCTTAGTGCATTCCTCCGTTCATTCTTTAAACCCTAAATTGCTAAGTGCAATATTTAGAAACGCTAAGTGCGAATCTTAAAGCTGCTAAGTGCTAATCCAACAAGTTACTAAGTGTAATTAGACAATGGAGGGAATCACATTAGTTCTTGGTGATTGAATGGTTTGAGGTGCTCAGTTTAAGAACAATAGAGCGCCGTTGATCAAAATCAACAATCAACAGGCCTGTCTTGCTATTCCTCCAAGGAAACGAGGCAGATGATATGAAATATGGGTGGATTACATCATAAAATACCCCCTGGTATTCTCCTTTTGTGGCGCCCCAATCCACATTGTTCCTCAACTTCTTTTGGAGTTCTGGTACACTTGTACGTATGACCAGAACAGGAGAGAGATTACAGGGACTGTTCTCAATGGCAATAGAACAGTTGTCCTTTTCGTGCAGAGGCTAAGGGAAGTTCTTCAACTTCCTGTTCATGATGAGTTCGAGCCTGCTGTCACGAGACAGGTAGTTAGGTGAATCCTACCCAGAATGGGTCACCCGCAGATAGAGGATGTTATTAAAAAGGCCACCTTTCCAACCAGTTGGGGTTTTATGGTGTCAACAGTGATTCATTCACTGGGAACCAAGGTTGGAGGACTGGACCAAGTCAACGAGTTCGAGATGCAGGTGCTGTACAACATGTACTTTGCGAGGAACTTAGAATATGCTCAGCTCATCTTCAACGAACTTAGGGTCCAAGTGATGAAGACCACAAGGGATCTTCATGTACCTTTCATAAGGTACCTGTTATTGGCATTTGAAACCGAGCTGAGGATAACACTCTACGAAGCTGATCAGGATATGTTCCTGTTTCCTACACTCAGCTCAAAGATGTTCAATAATGACATCTTCCCAGAGCAAGAGGGTCTGAGTGATCCCATGCTGCTGATAGTTGAGTCAGCTTCATCAGAAAGTGAAGCAGAGGATCCAATCAAGGGGGAGCTTCCCAAGCTGATCCAGAGGTTCAAGATGAGCAACCTGCTCAGGCTGAACCAGCAAATATTGAAGCTGCTTCTGGTAAGATCTCTCCACTTTCTTCTTCTTCTCACTATTCTCCATCTACTTTTGGAGATAGGACTGCAGTACACTCAACTCAGTCTAACCCATCTTCGCCACCCCTAGCATGCCCACTACTGCTAGGGAGAATATCCAAACCTACACCAGGAAAACTGCCATAGGTGGTGCCACTCCTAAAGGCATCACTGGAGCTGAGATCACATTGATCCCTCCCCAGGCAGGAGTTGAGGGGGAGACGCCTACTCTTAAGGTGTCAACCTCGAGGCTCATTTCAACCCAAAAGCCTAAGCCGGGTGTGGTGTCTACTCAGCCCACACTCTCCAGTGCCATGAGAGAGCCTGTTACTGTGCCTAAGCAGACACACTTAGGTAACATTGAAATAATGACCAATCCCCAGGGTCAATAACCCCCCTCCAAACCAATAAGCCAATCACCTACCCATACACTTCACGTTTCTAGCCCAGTTACTTCTCTTCACTTCTCACACCCACTTGCACGACCTGTCAATGTTTCATCTAAACGGCAAGATGAATCACAGGGTCCAACTCTAGTGCAAATGAGTTTGAGGTATACACCAACCCTAAGATGATGCACCCAAGTTCTAACCCTCTCAAGCTGGCCTGGATGATTTAATGAAATTCTTTAAAAGTCAGTTTTATACCTTGCACCTCAAGAGAAAGAAGATTAAGAAGAATATGCTGATAATTCTAGATTCTCTGGATGTGGAGGTGCTGCGTTTGAAATATGCTGTTGCTGCCCTTCAACAACAAAAGACTTCAACCCCTGTTGATGATGACAAAAAGGAAGAGAATGTTCAAAAGGCTGAAGCTGAGTCGGTCCAAGCTGAAGCTTTACTACTATTGGCAAAGGGAGTAGATCAGATTAAGGGGGAGAAATAAATAGAGAAAGAAGCTGAGCTGACTGAGAAAGCAAAAGCAAAAGACCAGTACTGGTCAGCTCAGATGAATCAGAAACCCCTCAACAGAAAAGACGAAAGATGATTCTAAGTGAATCAGCCTCAGATGAAGACTCTGCTGATAAAATGACACTAAAAGAAAGAGCTTCTCTGCTGGCAGTAAGGAGACTGGAACAAGAAGATGCTGACCAGCTTGGGGTATCTATCAACGAGTTAAAAAGAAGACAACTGGATGCTCAAGTTGTGTTAGTTGATGAGAAAGAAGCAAGAGAACAGGCCTGGGCTGAGCAAATCAGAAAGCAGAATGAGGAATTAGCTAAACTCAAATTGCCCATTGTGCCCAAGGAGGAAGAGGTAGAAGAACCTCCTGTTCAAGATCAACAAGAGGAGGAGAACATAACTCAGTGTTATACAAGAACCTACTTCTCTTCTCAAATTGAATCAATCAAGTTGAGCTCAGTTCAAGGGATTATAATTCTAGAGTTTGTCTTAAGAGATGGTGAAACACCTTCCCTGGAGCTAAATCAACTTCACATACTAGGATATGAAGAATGAAAGAAAGTAGCCATACTTACTAAGCAGATGGCAAAGTCCTCTACTAGAAATCAAGTTAAGGATGAGATACTAAGGCTGCTTGCAAGAGCTGATGCGATGGAAATAATTCCTAGGTCTGAGGTGTTAACCCTACTGACTTCCTTTCACAAGATGGGGAAGAAAAAGTCTTCAAATCCAGCTGGATTAGCAAAAGCAAACAAGTACAGTCTTGATCTTCCTGAGGGATTGGAGTTCAAGGAAAATACTTTTGTTGAAAAGCCTCAGAAGTGATTCATGTACTTAGATTAAAATGGTGAACAATGCTTCCAGTCTGTTGCCAATATATATATATATATATATATATATATATATATATATATATATATATATATATATATATATATATATGTGGAGTAACACAAGTGTTTGCTCTAAGACAAATAGTGGGAAAGTCTGAACATAATGCTAAGTTCAGATACAGACTAAACAGGGCAATCAGATCACAAAAGGATCAGCTTCAACACTTGCCTAATTTGCAAGAAATCCTTGAAGAAATCAACAAGGTGATCAAGGAGTTTGAAGAGCTGCATCCTGAATAGATTAGTTCTATTGTATAAATTAGATTAGTTCTAATTTTGTAAGCACTAAGTGTGCATGATCTTAGTGATAAATTTTTTTTGTATTATGATATGTTCAATTAATAAAAGTATGAGTTTGATATGTTCAACTGTGTTATGATATGTTCATAATTATTAGTCTGATAAGTTAAGCTTGAATGAATAATTGATTAGTTCTTATTCATTAATGTGTTTAGTTGGTATGTTCCACTTATAATTGATAAGTTCAATTAAAATTGATATGTTCAATTAATATTTGATTAGTTCAAATATAAAATCTTAATAAGTTTGAGATTTAAAAACATAATTCTGTTAAACAAACTTAAGAACTGTTTGGTGGTTTTGTCATCATCAAATAGGGGGAGTTTGTTGGGAATATGATCTCATCAGTTGCGATTTGATGAGACAAAGTTAAGTTTGTTAGATATGTTCTAGATATAACTTAAACAGAATTATGAGGCTTGATCAGACTGAACACTTATAGTGTTTCAGACTGAGCATAAGCTAAATATAAGCTGAGCATATGTTCGATCAGCTTATAATATATCTTAGTAAGAGTATCACTATGTGTGATAAGCTTTGTATGTCACCTAAGATATATATTGAGCTTTCAGCCTGATGCGTTTCAAGCTGAGTGACTCAGCGTATATACTGAGTCAGCTCAACATAGTTGCTAAATAAGTTCTAGCTAACTTTTAGGACTTCTAAGGATGAGTTTATTAATATATGTGTTAGTTCATGTTGGTTTTTGAGTTTGTTCTCGAAGAACTCAGCTTGATAAGTTTCAAGCTGAGTAACTCAGTCCGAGTAAGAAGTCAGCCCAAAAAAAATTTAAATATGTTTTAAATTTATCTTTTTCACTCTCTATATCTACGGGAAGGATAAGAAGACTCCAGAATCATGGTTGAAGATTGAAGGCTCAAGATAAGAAGATTCAAGATTCAAGATTCCGAGTTATCCGGTAGTTAGTTAGCAAATTAGGATTAGTCCAGTTTGTTAAGAACCGTAGGAACAAGATTATAAATACTTATCATCCTGATAAGTTTAGAGGTACGACTACGAAAACGATTACAGAGCCAAATACCTCACCTCAACCGTATGTGTTACGATTCTTGAATCACTGTTTGTCAGTTTAACGTGATCAAGATATTCACAGATTGCCAAGCTATTCGTGTGTTCGAATACTAACATTAGTTGTGAGATTGGTAAGTTTTTAATCTGTGATTAAATCCTGTTTAGGGAGTCGTCTGTGGGGAAGATGATCTCATCAGTTGAGATTTGATGAAACAAAGTTAAGTTTGTTAGATATGTTCTAGATATAACTTAAATAGAATTATGAGGCTTGATCAGACTGAACACTTATAGTGTTTCAGACTGAGCATAAGCTAAATATAAGCTGAGCATATGTTCGATCAGCTTATACTATATCTTTGTAAAATTATCACTACGTGTGATAAGCTGTGTATGTCACCTAAGATATATATTGAGCTTTCAGCTTGATGTGTTTCAAGCTGCGTGACTCAGCATATATACTGAGTCAGCTCAACAGAGTTGTTAAATAAGTTCTAGCTAACTCTTAGGACTTCTAAGGATGAGTTTATTAATATACGTGTTAATTCATGTTGGTTTTCGAGTTTGTCCTTGAAGAACTCAGCTTAATGAGTTTCAGGCTGAGTAACTCAGTCCGAGCAAGAAGTCAGCTTAAAGAAAATTTAAATATGTTTTAAATTTATCTTTTTAACTCTCTATATCTACGGGAAGGATAAAAAGACTCCAAAATCAAGTTTGAAGATTGAAGACTCAAGATAAGAAGATTCAAGATTCAAGATTCCGAGTTATCCGGTAGTTAGTTAGCAAATTAGGATTAGTCCAGTTTGTTAGGAACCGTAGGAACAGGATTATAAATACTTATCATCCTCATAAGTTTTGAGGGACGGCTACAACGACGTTTATGACTAAGTGTTGCAGAGCCAAATACCTCACCTCAACCGTATGTGTTACGATTCTTGAATCACTGTTTGTCAGTTCAACGTGATCAAGATATTCACAGATTGCCAAGCTATTCGTGTGTTCGAATACTCACATTAGTTGTGAGATTGGTAAGTTTTCAATCTGTGATCAAATCCTGTTTAGAGAGTAGTCAGTATCTATAATCATAAGTTGATTATAGATAGCTAAGTTTAAAGGATTGAGAGATTTATATTAGGTGTTTACATATCAAGAGTTGCTTACGTGATAGAGTCTGTAATCATCTTCTTATTAATGAAAAGAAAAGCATTCGATTGTGGTTTTATTTACTATGTGTAACACTTTGTTTTGATTTGTTCAATTTCCGCAGAAAGTGTATTCAACCCTCCTTCTACACATCTGTTGCTTGTTGTTATTCTCACCAAGGGACCAACAACTGGTATCAGAGCAGGTTGAACAAGTTCATACGTTGAAAAGTTCAAGATTTTGAAGAAGTTCAAGATGTCTACAAGCAACAATTCTTCAAACTTTCCTCAGATGTCTGCCAAGGGTTGTCCCATATTTGTTGGATCTGATTATCCTATGTGGAAATTCAGAGCCATGCTATTCCTCAAGTCCATTGACAATCGTATGTACGATGTTATCACAAAAGGACCAATAATCCCCAAGATTCCTGCAACTGTCAGTGAATTCGTCTCTTGGCAGATCTGAAAAGGATATGAGAAAGCCTGTTGCATCCTGGACTGAAGAAGATTGGAAACTACATTCTTTGGATGACAAGGCAAAGAGTGTTCTGGCAAATGCCCTGACCAACGAGATCTTGCATACTATGACTGGGTGTCAAACTGCGAAAGAGATCTGGGATACATTAAGTATTACATATGAGGGCACTGATCCGGTCAAGCAGCAAAAGAAGAGTTATTTGAATAGATCATATGAAAACTTCTTTTCGAAGAAGAATGAAACCTTGCCTGATTTGTTCACAAGGTTTCACTGCTTGATAAATGACCTGCTAAGTGTAGGTGTGAAGAAAGATGAGGCTGAACTTGTGCTGAAGTTTCTGGATGTGTTACCAGAAAGGTTCAATGAGGTAACCACAACACTGAGGGCTGGAGGAACACTACATTTGTACAACCTACAGTCCATTTATGGGTTCTTGCTCAACCATGAACAGATCACAGAGCATAAGAGAACTTCTAAACAACAACTTAAGGAGTCCTTGGATAAAGCAGAGATTGCATTAGTTGCATAGAAGAAGAAGAAAAGTTCCAAGGCACTAGTTGTTGAATCTGAGACTGAGTCAGAATCTCAAGCTGACCACTCAGACTCAGACTCAGGTGATACTGATGATGTTCAGACTATCACGGAGCAGATGACCATGCTAGCCAGACGATTGAGAATAGCTCAACGGGGAAGAGGAAGATCTGACAGGGGCAAAGGGAAGAGTTCCTTTGATCCCAAGAAGGCTGTGTGCTTCAACTGTCAGAAGAAGGGACACATTGCTGATGAGTGCAGATTAAAGAAGGAAGAATCAACATCAGTTGCTGATAAGAATGCTTACAGAGCTGACAAATACAAGAAGAAATATACTCAGCTCAAGAAAGGAAAGCCAGAAGACAAACCCAGTGCAAAAGGACTATATGCTGAAACCTGGGATACTGAATCATCTACCTCAGATGATGATGTATGTCTAATGGCTCAAGAAGATGAAGAGTTTGAAATTGATGAAGTTGATTATGGTTTGATCGAGTCAACTTTTGAAGCTGACATGAAGGAAGCTGAGGAAAACATCAAGCTTAGTGATTGGGATCTTGCTTCCATGTACAAGGTTAGTAATTTCAACTCTTACACCGATGAAAAAAAAGGTATTGCCTTCGATTATTTGTTAAATGATTTCAAGACCATCCTTAAGTCTCAAAAGGACCTCAAAGCTGAGATAGCTAAACTAAAGAATGAGATTAAGGAAAATCAATCTCTCATTGATGTTGGTAAGAAAGCACAATGTGATCTTGAATGTCAAAGGCACATTAATAAACTTCTAAGTGAAGAATTTCACGAAGCTAAAGTCAAAGCTAACAAACTTCAAAAGGTCACCGAGTCTTGGTGTAAGTCATCAAAGCTTGCTGAAAAGTGCATAAACCAACAAATTCCTAAACAGGTACAAGCTGTACTTGGAGGTGACTATCAAACTGCAGCTTATGTAGTTGATGATGAGATAGCAAGTACAGACTCTGAGTAGAATAGACAACTGATTGAGTCTCAGAAGACAGCCTCAGAGAAGAAACATGGTCAAAACCTTAAATACAATATGTTTGTAAAGGCTAAAGATCATGAAAATGAGTGCTCAACATCCAAACAGCATGGTAATTCTGTGCTGGAAAGATTAGGCACTCAGCCTATTCAAAGAACTTCAGTCATAGAAAGGCTTAATCCAAATCCTTTCAAAGACAACATTCTCTATCTCGCTCGGAGAGAAATTACAAGAATAGGAAGACCATTGTAAGTCCAGAGGTCGAATCACAACAATGGTAAGTCCAAAGTTGTGGATCTTGGTAAGTCCAAGAAGATCAACAGTGGTAAGTCCAAACCTGTTAAAACTGGTAAGTCCAGTAAGCATGACAAAGGTAAGTCCAAGGTCATGGAAAAGAAGTTTGTTGGTCAAGCTTCTATTCAAAAGGATAACAAACAAAGATCTGACAAAGGTAAGTCCAAAGTCAGTGAGCATCAAGTGAATCAACTTGCAAAGAAAGTTGAAAAGTTATCCACAACATATAATCCTAAGACTGAGAGCAAGTTCTCACAAGGATTATTGGACACTCTACCTCCTGTAATCATTGGAAGAAGAAGATGCTACAAGTGCAAAAGTAGAGGTCATGAGGCTAAGGACAGTGATGTTGAAATTTCAAGTCCTGAACAAGAACAGGCTGATTAGTCTACACAGGACTCAGCTCCTGCTCAAGCTGAACAGTCAGTTCAACAAGATGGAGATGCTAAGTGCTCCTCATCTGAACCCACCAAGAAGTGGGTTCCCAAACAAAACTAATGTGTTTAGTTTTTATATCATGTGCAGGGTTCAAGTAAATGGTACTTGGATAGTAGATGCTTAAGGTACATGACCGGGTGGAAAGGACTTCTTAGTGATTTCCAGGAAGACGAAGGTCCTAAAGTAACATTTGGAGACAATTCCTATGGAAGAACTAAAGGCTATGGGAAGATGCATGCTGGCAAAGTTACTTTCCAGAAAGTTGCATATGTCAAGGGTCTTAAGCACAATCTGATTAGTATCAGCCAACTGTGTGATGAAGACAACATTTTTACTTTTAGGAAGAAAGCAGGAACAATATATAATGCTAAAGGGAAAGCCTGTATTAATAGCTAAAAGAGAAAGAGATGTGTATCTACTTGATCTTAATTCTGCTGATCCCTATACTGAAACCTGCTTGTATTCCCAATCTGTTCCTAAGCTGAGTTGGTTGTGGCATAAACGTTTATCACATTTAAATTTCAAAAATATAAATATGCTATCCAATAAAGAGTTAGTCTCTGGATTACCAAAAATCACATTTGTCAAGGATAAATTGTGTTCAGCTTGTGAACAAGGGAAACACCATAAAGGGTCCTTTAAATCAACGCAAGATTTTTCAGTAACAGACCCACTGCATATGTTGCATATGGATGTGTTTGGACCCATAAGTACTCCAAGCCTAAGTGGCAAGAAGTACACATTGGTGATAGTAGATGAGTTCTCACGATTCACCTAGGTAATATTCCTAAAAGCCAAAAGTGAGGCTGCCCTGGAGATAATAAGTTTTATAAAATAGGAAGAGTTGTAGAAAGGTTTGTCTGTAAAGCAACTCAGAAGTGATCATGGGACTGAGTTCAAAAACTCTACCCTTGAAAGCTTCTGTGAACAAAAAGGAATATTACAAAATTTCTCATCTGTCAGAACTCCCCAACAAAATGGAGTTGCTGAGAGGAGAAATAGAACCTTAATTGAGGCTGCTAGAACAATGCTATGTGAGGCAGGATTGAAATTTTATTTTTGGGATGAAGCTGTTAATACAGCCTGTTATAACCAAAATTGGCCAATCATTGTCAAAAGACATGGCAAAACATCATATGAGATGTACAAATCTAGAAAGCCCAATATAGGTTATTTCCATGTCTTTGGTTCAAAATGCTATGTGTTGAATCAAAGAGATCAGCTCCATAAGTTGGAACCCAAAGCTGATCCTGGAATATTTGTTGGTTATTCCTTAATCTCCAAGTCTTACAGAGTGTATAACACTAGGAGAAAGGCTATAGAAGAATCAATTCATGTCTCATTTGATGAAGACAGTCTTGATCAAGCTGAGAAAAGACAAGCTGACTTGGTTAGTCTGAGTGAGTTTGAAAAGCCTAAGGAAACCAAAGTGTCAAATCCTATGTATGTCATAGGAGATGATAGTGATGATGATATGTGTCCATCAAAGAAATCATCACAAACTCCAAGGTATTCTCAACCTGAGAAGGATGATGAGTTTGTCAACCCCTTTGGAGCTGAAGTCACTCAGACTGAGGATCTCAGTGATCATCAGTTTGTTGACAATGCTGCTATTGAGACTGAGGATGTGTGTTCACCTCAGATTTCTCAACATCACTCAGACCCAGAACCAGATTCTCCAACTACAACATTCATATTCCTCAAAGATCATCCTCAAGATCAAATCATTGGGAATGTCTAAGAGATGGTTATGACCAGATCTAAGGCTACAGCTAACTACGCTGCTCACTTTGGTTTCTTATCCCAAATGGAACCAAAGAAGACTGAAGAAGCCTTAGAGGATGAGGGCTGGATTGAAGCTATGCAAGAGAAACTAAATGAGTTTGAGAGAAATAAGGTCTGGAACCTTGTCCCTGCCCCCAAAGATCACTCAATTATAGGCACTAAGTGGGTCTATAGAAATAAAATGGACAAGGATGGAGTGATAGTTAGGAACAAACCCAGGCTTGTAGCACAAGAGTATAAGCAAGAAGAAGGAATCGATTATGATGAGACCTTTGCCCCTGTTGCTAGAATTGAAGCCATAAGGCTATTCCTGGCCTATGCAGCATATAAAGACTTCAAAGTCTATCAAATGGATGTGAAGAGAGCTTTCCTAAATGGAAAACTTCAGGAGGAAGTCTATGTGAAACAACCTCTTGGCTTTGTTAGTTCAAAGTTTTCACATCATGTCTATAAGTTAGACAAGGCTTTGTATGGTCTTAAACAAGCTCCAAGAGCTTGGTATGATACACTGTCCAACTATCTACTATCCATGGATTTCACTAGAGGTAGTATAGATAAAACACTCTTTATTGAAAAGAGTAAAGGACAGGTGATTCTTGTACAAATCTATGTGGATGACATTATATTTGGTTCTACAAATGAATCTCTGTGTGAATGGTTTTCCAAAATAATGTCACAAAAGTACAAGATGAGCATGATGGGTGAGATGACATACTTCCTAGGATTACAAATTCAACAAAAACTTGATGGAATATTCATCAATCAAATCAAGTATGTTCTTGATTTGATAAAGAAATATAGTTTTGATTCAAGTTCAACCATGAAAACACCCATGTCACTAGCTGTCAAGCTGAGTAAAGACTCAGATGGTAAGTCTGTGTGTCAGTCTACCTATAGAGGAATGATAGGTTCATTACTCTATTTGACAGCTAGTAGACCTGATATCATGTTTGCTACATGTGTTTGTGCAAGATATCAGGCGGATCCTAAAGAATCACATCTTCATGTGTGAAAAGGATCTTCGGTACCTTACAGGTACACCAAATCTGGGTCTTTGGTATCCAAAGGACTCTGGATTTGAGTTAGTTGGTTTTCTGATGTTGATTATGCTGGGTGCAATCTAGACAGAAAATCTACAACTGGAGGATGTCAAATTCTTGGAGGGAAGTTAGTAAGCTGGACTAGTAAGAAACAGAACTTAGTGGCTACTTCAACTGCTGAAGTTGAATATGTTGCAGCAGGGAGCTGTTGTGCTAAAATCCTATGGATGCAGCATCAACTTCAAGACTTTGGTATGAGTTTCAAGAAAACTCCTATCTTCTGTGATAACCAAAGTGCTATAGCCATAACTTACAATCCAGTCTTTCACTCAAGAACCAAGCACATTGAAATTAGACATCACTTCATCAGGGACATCGTGGAAAAAGGTAAAGTTGACATTAAATTTATCTCCACTAATGACCAACTAGTAGATATCTTTACTAAATCACTTGATGAAAAGAGGTTTATGTATCTGCTAAGTGAATTGGGTATGCTCAACCCCTAGCTAAGTGTCTAGAATATGAATTTTCAGTTTGACAATGACTAAGTGTCTTAAGCTGAGTGAACAATTTATAAATAAGTGTTCATAAACTGTATAATCTGTCTAGCTGAATAATGAGTTCATACGTTTGGTAAGTTCCAAACATATTTTAACTGCTCAGTGTAGTTAAGATATATATAGTTTGAGTCAGTCTCAATCATAAATGACTAAGTGTCATAGAGTCTAAGCTATGTGCTTAACTCAAGCTGTGTGATTGGTTCACACGTTCGGTAAGTTCCAAATATACATTAACTACTCAGTGTAGTTAAAAATATAAAGTTTGAGTAAGTCTCACACAGTAATGACTAAGTGTCATTGAGCCTGAGCTGTGTGCTCAACTCAAGCTGAGTATAAATCTCAAGCTGAGTGCTCATGTCAAGCTGAGTGCTTGACTTAGGCTAAGTGATTAGTTTCCTCAGCTTGGTGTGTCCAAACTATGATTTAATTAGTAAGTGTCATTAATTCATATATCAATGTGTATTTGAGTCAGTCTCAAATCGCATCGTATACCAATTGTGTATTGGTATAATATAACAGTGTCTATAAAATTTTTTGTGAGTCATTAATATTATTTTACACTTGTATCCGTTCGAAGATGATGTGTTTCTACCCTATCACTATTACATCAAGCCGTAATTTCTCCGGCGTAACGGATAAAAAGGGATTCTAACGGTAACTTTTCTCTCTCCTCGGAAAGGTATATATACCAATCATAACCGGTTTAGAAAAGTTTACGCCTAAAAATCTGACTTCTCATCTTCTAAAATACCTTTCGCAAACACCTCTATTGCTCAGTGCATTCTTCCGTTCATCTTCATAACTTTAAATTGCTAAGTGCAGTTTTCGGTCCGCTCAATGCGAATTCTAAGTTGCTCAGTGCTTTTTCAACCAATTACTCACAGTGTAATTATACAATGGTTGGAATCACATTAGTTCTCGGTGATCAAATGTTTCGAGGTGCTCAGTTTAAGAACAATGGAGCGCCGTTGATCAAAATCAACAATCAATGGGCCTGTCTTGCAATTCCTCCAAGGAAACAAGGCAGAGAATATGAAATATGGGTGGATTACATCCGTAAATGCCCCCTGGCATTCGCCTTCTGTGGCGCACCACTCCACATTGTTCCTCAACACCTTTTGGAGTTCTGGTACACTTGTACTTTCGACCACAACAGGGGAGAGATTACAGGGACTGTTCTAAATGGGGATAGAACAGTTGTCCTTTCTGTGCAGCGGCCAAGGGACGTTCTTCAACTCCCACAATCTAATGAGTTCGAGCCGGCTGTCACGAGACAGGTGGCTAGGTCTGTCCTACCCAGAATGGGTCACCCGCAGATAGAGGGTGTTATTAAAAAGGCTACATTTCCAACCAGCTGGTGTTTTATGGTGTCAACAGTGATTCGTTCGCTGGGAACCAAGGTTGGAGGACTGGACCAAGTCAACGAGTTCGAGATGCAGTTGCTGTACAACATGTATTTTACGAGGAATTTAGACTATGCTCAGCTCATTTTGAACGAACTCAGGGTCCAATTGATGAGGACCACAAAAGATCTTCATGTACCTTTCATAAGGTACCTGTCCTTGGCATTTGAAGCCAAGCTAGGGACAGAACTCTACGAAGCTGATCAGGATGTGTTCCTGTTTCCTACACTCAGCTCGAATATGTTCAATAATGACAACTTCCCAGAGCAAGAGGGTCTGAGTGACCCCATGCTGCTGATAGCTGAGTCAGATTCATCAGAAAGTGACGCAGAGGGATCAAATCAAGGGGGAGCTTCCCAAGCTGATCCAGAGGTTCAAGCTGAGCACTCTGCGAAGGCTGAGCCAGCCAACATTGAAGCTACTACTGGTAAGGTCTCTCAACTTTCTTCTTCTTCTGACTATTCTCCATCCACTTTTGGAGACAAGACTGCAGTAAACCCAACTCAGTCTAACACATCTCTTCCACCTTTTATCCATCTTAAATCCCACTCTGAAACCACCCCTAGTATGCCCAATGCTACTAGGGAGAAAATCCAAACCTATACTAGAAAAACTGCCAAAGGTGGTGCCACTCCTATAGGCATTACTAGAGCTGAGATCACATTGATCCCTCCACCGGCAGCAGTTGAGGGGGAGACGACTACTCTTCAGGTGTCGACCTCGAGGCTCATTTCAACCCAAAAGCCTAAACCGGGTGTGGTGTCTACTCAGCCCACATTCTCCAGAGCCATGGGAGAGCCTGTTACTGTTCCTAAGCAGACACACTTAGGTAACATTGAAGAACTGACCAATCCCTAGGATCAATCACCCCCCTCCAAACCAATTAGCCAATTACCTACCCATACACTTCACGTTTCTAGCCCAATTACTTCTCTTCACTTCTCACACCTCTTGCACGACCTGTCATTGTTTCATCTCAACACCAAGATGAATCATAGGGTCCAAACTCTGGTGCAAATAAGTTTGAGGGTATACACCAACCCTTAGATGATGCACTGGATGATTTAATGAAATTCTTTAAAATTCAGTTTGATACCTTGCACCTCAAGAGAAAGAAAACTAAGAAGGATATGCTGATGATTCTAGATTCTCTGGATGAGGAGGTGCTGTGTTTGAAATCTGCTGTCGCTGCCCTTCAACAATAAAATACTTCAACCCCTGTTGATGATGACAAAAAGGGGGAGAATGTTCAAAAGGCTCAAGCTGAGTCGGTCCAAGCTGAAGCCTTACAATTATTGGCAAAGGCAGCAGATCATATTGAGGGGGAGAAAGAAACAAAGAAAGAAGCTGAGCTGACTGAGAAAGCAAAAGGCAAAAGACCAGTAGTGGACAGCTCAGGTGAATTAGAAACCCCTCAGCAGAAAAGACGAAAGATGATTCTAAGTGAATCAGCCTCAGATGAAGACTCTGCAGATAAAATGACACTACAAGAAAGAGCTTCTCTGCTGGCAGTAAGGAGATTGGAACAAGAAGATGCTGACTAGCTTGGGATATCTATCAACGAGTTAAGAAGAAGACAATTGGATGCTCAAGCTGTGTTAGTTGAAGAGAAAGATGCAAGAGAACAGGCCTGGGCTGAGAAAATCAGAAAGCAGAATGAGGAATTAGCTAAACTCAAGCTGCTATTGTGCCCAAGGAGGAAGAGGTAGAAGAACCTCCTGTTCAAGATCAATAAGAGGAGAAGAACATAACTCAATGTTATACAAGAACCTACTTCTCTTCTCAGATCGATTCACTCAAGTTGAGTTCATTTCAAGGGATTATCATGTTAGCAAGTATCTATACATGTGGGGTATCACAAGTGTTTGCTCTGAGACAAATAGTGGAAAAGACTGAACAAACTGCAAGGTTTAGATACAGAATTAACAGAGCAATAGAGATCACAGAAGGATCAGCTTCAACACTTGCCTAATTTGCAAAAAATCTTTGAAGAAAACACAAGGAGATCAAGGAGTTTGAAGAGCTGCATCCTGAATAGATTAGTTCTAAAATAAATTAGATTAGTTCTAATTTTGTAAGAACTAAGTGTGCATGATCTGAGTGATCAAAACTTATGTATTATGATATGTTCAATTAATACAAGTATGAGTTTGACATGTTCAACTGTGTTATGATATGTTCATAATTATTAGTCTGATAAGTTCAGCTTGAATGAATAATTGATTAGTTCTTATTCATTAATATGTTTAGTTGGTGTGTTCAACTTA
The DNA here is from genome assembly GCA_947179395.2 of Pulicaria dysenterica. Taxonomy (NCBI): domain Eukaryota; kingdom Viridiplantae; phylum Streptophyta; class Magnoliopsida; order Asterales; family Asteraceae; genus Pulicaria; species Pulicaria dysenterica. The sequence goes on along the minus strand of OX359292.1, from coordinate 64,370,012 downwards.
AAGTTGGTATGTTCCACTTATAATTGATAAGTTCAATTAGAATTGATATGTTCAATTAATATTTGATTAGTTCAAATATAAAATCTTAATAAGTTTGAGATTTAAAACATAATTCTGTTAAACAAACTTGAGAACTATTAGGTGGTTTTGTCATCATCAAATAAGGGGAGTTTGTTAGGAAGATGATCTCATCAGTTGAGATTTGATGAGATAATGTTAAGTTTGTTAGATATGTTCTAGATATAACTTAAACAGAATTATGAGGCTAGATCAGACTTAACACTTATAGTGTTTCAGACTGAACATAAGCTGAATATAAGCTGAGCATATGTTCGATCAGCTTATACTATATCTTAGTAAAATTATCACTATGTGTGATAAGCTGTTTATGTCACCTAAGATATATATTGAGCTTTCAGATTGATGTGTTTCAAGCTGAGTGACTCAGCGTATATACTGAGTCAGCTCAACAGAGTTGCTAAATAAGTTCTAGCTAACTCTTAGGATTTCTAAGGATGAGTTTATTAATATACGTGTTAATTCATGTTGGTTTTCGAGTTTGTCCTCGAAGAACTCAGCTTAATGAGTTTCAAGCTGAGTAACTCAGTCCGAGCATGAAGTCAGCTTAAAGAAAATTTAAATATGTTTTAAATTTATCTTTTTAAATCTCTATATCTACGGGAAGGATAAGAAGACTCCAGAATCAAAATTGAAGATTGAAGACTCAAGATAAGAAGATTCAAGATTCAAGATTCCGAGTTATCCGGTAGTTAGTTAGAAAATTAGGATTAGTCCAGTTTGTTAGGAACCGTAGGAACAATATTATAAATACTTATCATCCTGATAAGTTTTGAGGGACGGCTACAATGACGTTTACGACTAAGTGCTGCAGAGCCAAATACCTTACCTCAACCGTATGTGTTACGATTCTTGAATCACTGTTTGTCAGTTCAACGTGATCAAGATATTCACAGATTGACAAGCTATTCGTGTCTTCGAATACTCACAATAGTTGTGAGATTGGTAAGTTTTCAATCTGTGATCAAATCCTGTTAAGAGAGTAGTCAGTATCTATAATCATAAGTTGATTATAGATAGCTAAGTTTGAAAGATTGAGAGATTTATATTAGATGTTTACATATCAAGAGTTGCTTACTTGTTAGAGTATGTAATCATCTTCTTATTAATGAAAAGCAAAGCATTCGATTGTGGTTTGATTTACTATGTAACACTTTGTTTTGATTTGTTCAATTCCGCAAAAAGTGTATTCAACCCCCCTTCTACACATCTGTTGCTTGTTGTTATTCTCACCAAGGGACCAACATCGTCAAATATCTATAATCATAACTTGATTATAGATAGCTAAGTTTGAAAGATTGAGAGATTTATATTAGGTGTTTACATATCAAGAGTTGCTTACTTGATAGAGTCTGTAATCATCTTCTTATTAATGAAAAGCAAAGCATTCGATTGTGGTTTGATTTACTATGTGTAACACTTTATTTTGATTTGTTCAATTTCTGCAGAAAGTGTATTCAACACCCCTTCTATACATCTGTTGCTTGTTGTTATTCTCACCAAGGGACCAACTAAATACATTAATAAACATATCATACCAAGCTGATCAATTATTCATTCAAGTGGAACATACCAATTAATACATTAATTGTAACACCCTCCTTGCCGGCTTAGATTAATAAGGTAATTAATTTAATTAATCTTGGGGTTTATGCTTAATAAATTGATTTATGTGATTTATTTATTTATATTATATGTGTTATTTATAATTAATTCAACTTTGAGATGGTGGAATTGTGAGTTGGCCAAATTGACCAAAGAAAGAGAAAAAAAAAGTGTGTGTGTGTTTTGTAATACCTTCGGCCGAGACCAAAGAAAGGAGAAAGAAAAGGAACCAACAACTTGCTAGCATCTTGATATTTATCTGATTTTGATTTGCAAGAGGTTAGATTACTGTAACATTATGTTAATTGATGATTAATCTCGGTTTTATAGATTTATATGTATATATATGAAATTCCGATTGAAACTTTATATGATGATTTGGTGGATTAGGTTGTATGCATGTTAGCAAATTATGTTAAATTATGTTCAATACATGCTTAGAATGCTTTCTGGAAAGTGGATTCCATTGCATGATTAAATTCAGTCGAAATCAAGATAGAAATCAAAGTTTTGAAGTTATCGGTATTCAAGTTATGAATAGATCGGAATTGCCAAGATTGAATCTACCGGAATTGGTGAATTCCGATAAGTGTAATCGGAATTGGTTGAAATCCGAGAAAATGAGATGTTGCCTTAACTTTTATCGGAATTGACTTTTCCCGGATTGTGTATTTTATCGGAATTGATGAATGACCTTTGCTCGGGATTTCCATTCTATCGGAATTGTATTTACTCGGAATTCATGATTTTAAGTATGAAAACAGATATGTAAATTCTTTAACACTTTTCTCGGAATTGATGTTTTATCGGATTGTGACTCTTCTCGGAATGAACTTTTATCGGAATTCATATTCTCGGAATGTGCCTTTGCTCGGAATTGGGTTTATCGGAATGTGCCTTTTATCGGATTTGGAATTGATCGGAATTCTAACAATTCCAATGCTCGGAATTTGGGAGATTTTGATAATAAATCCGAATGAAAATGAAACCAAATGACTCCTTGATGATATTAATGATTTGAAGGTAAACATGAATTTGTATATCAAGTGTAGCCTTAACTTATGAATGGAATATATGTATTGCCTAAACTAAGGAGTTTAATGGATTCACAGAATTACAGTAAGTAAAGGGTAATAGTGAATGATTGTATATTAATTTGAATATACATGAAGATGATATGTACTTGTGATTTTATGTACATGTGTTTTAACTGTAGCATTATGCTTCTTATGAATTGATTAAGCAAATACTGACTAGTAGTTGTTTGCTCAGGTGAAGACAAGACTCAGTAGATAAGAATTACTGAGTAGCTTGAGCTTGTTTGAAGATATCGGTGAGTGGATATATATCTTTGGATATATGGGATGTAACTCCTGATTGTATTGCTCTCTAAGATGTTATATCTTATTTATCGGTATATATACATGACGTATTCAGAGATCAGCTTGTTTGGCTGGGCTTGTTGCTTGGGGATTTACAGTAACTGATCTTGAGGGGCATTTGTTGCACTCAAGGGTGCTTGTACTGTTTTCCATGTTAGCAGGGCTATTGGTAAACCTTGGTTTTGGCCGACCTTGGTTGTAGGTGTTGCAACGCCGCCGATTCTCTTTGACGATTGAGCATTGTGTGTTTAGGCTTTATGCCTTGTATGTTCTTTGATATCTATTCTGTCACTAGCTTTGTGCTAATCCCCCACTGTTGTTATCTTTCACATGATACTCCTGGTATGTGGTTGTAGATGTGAAGCTGGATCTTTGGACTGATCTCACTTTGATATCTTGTTTGTTTGTAAAGAGCCTGTTTTTGTAGTAACACCGTTGTAATTTTGTAAAGAAAACAAGTTAAAATTGTATTTACACTATTATATATATGTATTTATGTTATTAGCTTCCGCGCGTATTTCAAAGTTTTGTTTTAGAAAATATGGTGTTACATTAATGAGTAAGAACATATTATGTTGTGTAGAACAGATTATGGCTGATAATAACGAGAGCCTGGTACGTACCCCTTCGTCCCCAGGAAGACGCAACAACAATTTGTCCTCTACTGCAGTGATTGATCAACATAGAGCAGGTACCTCACATAATGGTGGGTCTGATAATCAAGATTATGTGCTGTAACTGGAAGATACTTTGCAGACTCTAAGGGATAGAATACAACAGTTGGAACTACAGCAGAATCAAACCCAATCTTCTCAACCAACTTCTACAATTCAGATGCCTAGGATAACAGCTATGTTTACCCAATCTTTGCCACCACCTGTTTATACTACAGCTCCTGTGAGCATTGTATCAACTCCTTATGGGTCTTTTCCATTTGTCTCTATACCACAAGAAGTATTTACTCAACATCAACCCCAGCAACAAAATTTCTTTATCCCGTGGTTTCCGCAACAAGAAGTTAGGAACAAGTGTCAGTACAAGGATTTCGTGGCGTGTGGACCACCAGAGTACTCGAGAAGTTCTAACCTGCATGTAACACTGAACTGGTTGATGGAGACCGTGAAGGCATTGGAGGCGTGTAATTGTGAGAAGTCTGAATGGGTGAAGTTTGCAACAAGGCGCCTAAAGGATCAAGCTTTGACGTGGTGGGATTCTTTGACAACGCATCTACCATGAGAAATTGTTAACTCCATAACCTGGGAGCAATTCCAGGTTAAATTCTGTGAGAATTTCTATAATGCTTTTGATATGGCTAGAATTCAGCGGGAGTTCTTGGACTTGGCACAAACCGATAGGATGACTGTGGACGAGCTAATCAGCAAATTTCAAGAGACACTGAGATTTGGTGAAAGCTTTGTTGCCAGAATATCGGGGTAACACTTGTATGGCGACATCGCTTGTACAAGTATTCACATTGGAAAGAGCTGCAGAATCAGACGTCAAAGATCGGGAAAAGATGAATAGGGGATCTTTTAGCAAGTTTGGTGGAGGTTCAGTGGGAATCAAAGTAAGGGTAAGGGGCAGAGTCACCATGGTAAGTCGGATAAGAAGTTCAGGAATTCGGGATCTTCTCAGGGAAAGCCGTAGTGTAGTAGCTGTAAGTCTCGTCACACCCCTGCACGCCGAAAACTCGTAGATGTTTGAGGTGTGGTGAGACTGGTCATGATTTGACTGCATGTAGGTTCAACACCTATGTGTGCTGGAATTGCAAGGAAGAGGGACACAGAGACGGAACTTGTCTCAAGTTGAAATTAGTAGGGACCGGGGCAGGGGTAGGAAATACCGGGGGATTGTCTTCTGCAGGTCAGAAGAGAAAAACTACACCTTCTGCCGAAGGTAGGGGTTTCAAGATGACTGCCATGGAAGCAACAGGCAGTGATGATGTAATTACTGGTATGTTCATAGTTAACTCTATACCTGCACGTGTTTTGTTTGACTCTGGTGCAAATAGATCATTTATTTCTATGACTCTATGTAATAAATTGAAATTACCTGCTTCTGTGAACACTACACCTTTAGAAGTAAAAATAGCTGATGGTAATGTAGTGCCGGTAACTACTTCTGTGACTGGAGTACAGATTAATATTGATGGTACTAGTTTCCCTGTAGACTGTTTGGTGATGCCTATACCGGGGTTTGACTTAGTGTTAGGCATGGATTGGTTAAGTCACCATAGAGCTAGTATCCAATGTCATAAGAAACTGATTACTATTCCTTTGGCTGACGGGTCGCATGTCGTGGCTCGTGGGGATAGATCTCAATATTCTCTTCCGTTTATCTCGTACATGAAGGCTAGAAAATCTGTAGCCAAAGGGTGTGCGTCCTTTCTAGCTTATGCTATCGACGTGAAGAAGGAGAAGCGGCTTGTTACCGATGTTCGTGTTGTCTCGGAATATCCTAAAGTATTTCCAGATGATTTACCAGGATTCCCGCCGGTCCGCGATGTTGAGTATAAGATTGATTTGATACCTGGTACTACGACCATTGTGAAAGCTCCGTATCGTTTAGCTCCTTCAGAGATCAGGGAAATGATGACTCAGATACAGGAATTGTTAGACAATGGGTTTATTCGTCCAAGCTCTTCACCTTGGGGTGCACCAGTACTATTCGTGAAGAAGAAAGATGGAACTCTGCGTATGTGTATTGATTACATAGAATTGAATAAGAGGACCATCAAGAACAAGTATCCGTTGCCAAGAATAGATGATTTGTTTGATCAACTTCAGGGGGCTTCGTACTTCTCGAAGATTGATTTGAGGTCGGGATATCATCAGGTAAGAGTAGCAGAAGAAGATATACCGAAAACAGCTTTTCCTACGCGATATGGTCATTATGAATTTCTTGTAATGCCATTCGGTCTGACTAACGCTCCTGCAATATTCATGGATTTGATGAATCGTGTGTGTCGACCATTTTTGGATAAATTTGTCATTGTGTTTATTGATGATATTATGGTATATTCTAAAACGGAGGATGAACATGATCATCATCTGCGACAAGTTGTAGAGATTTTAAAGCAACACAAACTGTATGCCAAATTATCGAAGTCTGAATTTTGGTTGCGCGAAGTTCAATTCCCGGGTCATGTAATTTGTGAAGATGGTGTTAAAGTTGATCCATCAAAGATAGAGGCTGTGATGAATTGGAACGCTCCAAAAACGCCGATAGAGATCAAGAGTTTTCTTGGATTGGCAGGTTATTACAGACGCTTTATTAAAGACTTCTCGAAGCTTGCTGGTCCGTTAACCAAGTTAACCCGAAAGGATATTAAGTTTCTTTGGGGTGAGGCTCAGGAGAATGCTTTTCAAACTTTAAAGCAACTTCGGAGTCAGGCTCCTGTTCTTGCGTTGCCAGAAGGATCTGAAGATTTCATGGTATACTGTGATGCTTCACATGCCGGGTTAGGATGTGTACTGATGCAGAGCGGTAAGGTTATAGCTTATGCTTCCAGACAGTTGAAACCAAATGAAAAGAATTATCCGACTCATGACTTGGAATTAGCAGCGGTGGTTTTTGCTTTAAAATTGTGGAGACATTACTTGTATGGTACAAAGTGCACGATTTGTACTGATCACAAGAGTCTGCAGTATGTGTTCACTCAGAATCATCTGGGGAAAGCTAACATGGTTGCTGATGCACTTAGTCGGAAGGGATCCACAGATATTGTGAAGTTTATGCGATTAGAAATCAAATCTTACTTAATGGATCAGTTAGTGGTTGCTCAATTGGAAGCATTGAAAGAAGAGAACTTGAAAGATGAATTGATGGTAAAAAGACAACATGAACTGACAATTGATTCACGTGGCTTAACGATGTATCAGAATCGTGTTTGGGTGCCGAAGTTTGGTAATTTACGGGAATTAATATTGACAGAAGCTCGTAAGTCCAAGATGTCTGTCCATCCGGGTAGTACTAACATGTATCAAAGTATGAAAACCTTTTATTGGTGGCATACTATGAAATTGGATGTTGCTAGATTTGTAGAGTCATGTCATATTTGTGCACAAGTGAAAGCTGAACATCAGAAGCCGTATGGATCTTTGAAATAGTTAGCAATACCTGAGTGGAAGTGGGATCACATCACGATGGATTTTGTAACAAAACTTCCGCGGACTCAGAAAGGGAATGATATGATATGGGTTATTGTTGATAGATTAACCAAGAGTACTCACTTTCTTGCTACTGCTGAAACTGCAACCTTGAGTAAGTTTGCAAAGTTGTATATCGATGAGATAGTATCTAGACATGGAGTTCCTTTATCCATTGTATCGGATCGGGATTCGAGGTTTGTGTCTAACTTCTGGAACAGACTACAACAAGAATTGGGGTCTAGAGTTAATCTGAGTACAGCTTATCATCCGCAGACAGATGGTCAATCAGAGAGAACAATACATACTTTAGAAGATATTCTACTGGCATGTGTGTTAGAGTTTGGGGGTTCTTGGGATTCGCATCTACCTTTAGTTGAGTTTGCTTACAACAACTCCTATCACTCCAGTATTGGGATGCTGCCGTATGAAATGTTGTATGGGCGACCGTTCAGAACTCCTACTTGTTGGTTAGAGGCAGGAGAGAAACAGTTTGCTGGGCCGGATATTGTACAGATCACAACATATAAAGTAGCCGTTGCTCATGAAAAGTTAAAAACTGCAAGGGATCGACAAAAGATGTATGCAGATTCACGTCGTCGACCAGTGTCTTTTGTCGAGGGTGAAAGAGTATATCTAAAAGTTTCTCCATGGGAGGGCATTATACGTTTTGGGAAAGTTGGAAAGTTGGCTCCTCGTTACATCGGTCCGTTCAGAATTCGTAGAGTGGTGAATGATCAGACAGTTGCTTTGGATCTTCCTGATGAGTTGGCGGGTATACATGATACTTTCAACGTATGTTATCTGAGGAAGTGCAATGTAGAGGATCAAACACAGGTGTTACCAATACAAGATCTTCGTGTAGATTCAAACAAGAGGTTGATTGAGGAACCAGTTGAACTGTTGGACCGTAAGGTGACAAAGTTTAGAAAGAAACAGATTCCTATGGTTTTGGTGAAATGGAAGCACAGTCTAGGTTCAGATTTAACTTGGGAAACTGAAGCTGACATGAAGAGCCGTTATCCTTCCTTGTTTGAGTGCGATGAGATTCCGAGGACGGAATCTTCTTAAGGGGGTAGATTTGTAACACCCTCCTTGCCGGCTTAGATTAATAATGTAATTAATTTAATTAATCTTGGGGTTTATGCTTAATTAATTGATTTATGTGATTTATTTATTTATATTATAAGTGTTATTTATAATTAATTCAACTTTGAGATGGTGGAATTGTGAGTTGGCCAAATTGACACACTAAAACCCTTGGATGACACCAACACCACACATTACATGCAATTGAGAAGAGAAAAACAAAAGTGTGTGTGTGTTTTGTAATACCTTCGGCCGAGACGAAAGAAAGCAGAAAGAAAAAGAATCAACAACTTGCTAGCATCTTGATATTTATCTGATTTTGATTTGCAAGAGGTTAGATTACTGTAACATTATGTTAATTGATGATTAATCTCGATTTTATAGATTTATATGTATATATATGAAATTCCGATTGAAACTTTATATGATGATTTGGTGGATTAGGTTGTATGCATGTTAGCAAATTATGTTAAATTATGTTCAATACATGCTTAGAATGCTTTCTGGAAAGTGGATTCCATTGCATGGTTAAATTCAGTCGAAATCAAGTTGGAAATCAAAGTTATGAAGTTATCGGAATTCAAGTTATGAATAGATCGGAATTGCTAAGATTGAATCTGCCGGAATTGGTGAATTCTGATAAGTGTAATCGGAATTGGTTGAAATCCGAGAAAATGAGCTGAATGGAGTATATGTATTGCCTAAACTAAGGAGTTGAATGGATTCGCAGAATTACAGTAAGTAAAGGGTAATAGTGAATGATGGTATATTAATTTGAATATACATGAAGATGATATGTACTTGTGATTTTATGTACATGTGTTTTAAGTTTAGTATTGTGCTTCTTATGAATTGATTAAGCAAATACTGACTAGTAGTTGTTTGCTCAGGTGAAGACAAGACTCAGTAGATAAGAATTGCTGAATAGCTTGAGCTTGTTTGAAGATATAGGTGAGTGGATATATATCTTTGGATATATGGGATGTAACTCCTGATTGTATTGCTCTCTAAGATGTTATATCTTATTTATCTGTATATATACATGACGTATTCAGAGATCAGCTTGTTTGGCTGGGCTTGTTGCTTAGGGATTTACAATATCTGATCTTGAGGGCCATTTGTTGCACTCAAGGGTTCTTGTACTGTTTTCCATGTTAGCAGGGCTATTGGTAAACCTTGGTTTTGGACGACCTTGGTTGTAGGTGTTTCAACGCCGCCGATTCTCTTTCACGATTGAGCATTGTGTGTTTGGGCTTTATGCCTTGTATGTTCTTTGATATCTATTCTCTCACTAGCTTTGTGCTAATCCCCCACTGTTGTTATCTTTCACAGGATACTCCTGGTATGTGGTTGTAGATGTGAAGCTGGATCTTTGGACTGATCTCACTCTGATATCTTGTTTGTTTGTAAAGAGCCTGTTTTTGTAGTAACACCGTTGTAATTTTGTAAAGAAAACAAGTTAAAATTGTATTTAAACTATTATATATATATATGTATTTATGTTATTAGCTTCCGCGAGTATTTCAAAGTTTTGTTTTAGAAAATATGGTGTTACATTAATGAATAAGAACTAATCAATTATTCATTCAAGCTGAACTTATCAGACTAATAATTATGAACATATCATAACACAGTTGAACATATCAAATTCATACTTGTATTAATTGAACATATCATAATACAAAAATTTTTGATCACTAAGATCATGCACACTTAGTGCTTACAAAATTAGAACTAATCTAATTTTTACAATAGAACTAATCTATTCAGGATGTTCATCTATTGAACTCAGGATGTAGAACCTCCCAAAGAATTATTTCTTGGTTAATCTCTTCTAGTAGGCTCTCTGCTTCTACATCTCCTTTAAGTTCTTTTTGTTGCACTCTGATGATTTTATTTAGCTTGTATTTCACGAAATGATTTGAGCTATCACCACATCAATTTCTTATATGTATGGCATCCCTAGCTTTTAGATAGCATATTTCATTCATCTTTATAAAGCTAGGTTTTCATGCCTGATCCTTAAACATAAATCCTTAAACAGGTGCATCAAAGCCTCGTCCAACTTATAGACATGATGTGGAAACTTTGAACTTATAAAGCTAGGAGGTTATTTCACATAGACTTCCTCCTGAAGTTTTCCATTAAGGAAAGCACTCTTCACATCCATTTGATAGACTTTGAAGTCTTTATATGCTGCATAAGCTAAGAACAGCCTTATGGCTTCAATTCTAGCAACAGGGGCAAAGGTCTCATCATAATCGATTCCTTCTTCTTGCTTATACCCTTGTGTTACCAGCCTGGCTTTGTTCCTAACTATCACTCCATCCTTGTCCATTTTATTTCTATAGACCCACTTAGTGCCTATAACTGTATGATCTTTGCGGGCAGGGACAAGGTTCCAGACTTTGTTTCTCTTAAACTCATTTTAATTCCTCTTGCATAGCTTCAATCCAATCTTCATCCTCTAAGGCTTCTTCAGTCTTCGTTGGTTCCATTTGAGATAGGAAACCAAAGTAAGCAACATAGTTAGCTGTAGCCTTGGATCTGGTCATAACCTTTTCTTGGACATTTCCAATGACCTGATCTTGAGGATGATCTTTGAGGAATTTGAATGTTGTAGTTGGAGAGTCTGGTTCTGAATCTGAGTGATGTTGAGAGCCCTGAGGTGAACTTATCTTCTCAGTCTCAAAAGCAGCATTGTCAACAAACTGTTGATCACCAAGATCTTCAGTCTGAGTAACGTCAGCTCCAAAGGAATTGATGAACTCATCATCTTTCTCAGCTATAGAATTCTGTGGAGCTTGTGATGATTTCTTGGATGGACACACATCATCATCACTATCATCTCCTATGACATACATAGGATTTGATAAGTTGGTTTCCTTAGGCCTTTCAACCTCACTCTGATTGACCAAGTCAGCTCAACTTTTATCAGCTTGATCAAAACTGTCTTCATCAAATGAGACATGAATTGATTCTTCTATGGCCTTTCTCCTTGTATTGTATACTCTGTACGATTTGGAGATTGAGGAATAACCAACGAATATTCCAGGATCAGCTTTGGGTTCTAACTTATGGAGCTGATCTCTTTGATTCAGCACATAGCATTTTCAACCAAAGATATGGAAATAACCTATATTGGGCTTTCTAGACTTATACATCTCATATGAAGTCTTTCCATGTCTTTTGACAATGATTGACCTATTCTGGGTATAACAGGCTGTACTAACAGCTTCATCCCAGAAATAGAGTTTCAATCCTGCCTCACATAGCATTGTTTTGGCAGCCTCAATTAAGGTTCTATTTCTCCTTTTAGCAACTTCATTTTGTTGTGGAGTTTTGAAAGATGAGAAATTTTGTAATATTCCGTTTTGTTCACAAAAGCTTTCAAGGGTAGAGTTTCTAAACTCAGTCCCATGATCACTTCTGGTTGCTTTACAGACTTACCTTTCTGCAACTCTTCCTGTTTGATAAAACTAATTATCTCCAGGGCAGCCTCACTTTTGGCTTTAAGGAATATTACTCAGGTGAATCTTGAGAACTCATCTACTATCACTAGTGTGTACTTCTTGCCACTTAGGCTTGGAGTACTTATGGCTCTAAACAGATCCATATGCAACATATGCAATAGGTCTGTTATTGAAAATTTTTGCTTTGATTTAAAGGACCCTTTGTGGTGTTTCCCTTGTTCACAAGCTGAACACAATTTGTCCTTGACGAATGTGATCTTTGGTAATCCAGAGACTAACTCTTTATTGGATAGCATATTTATATTTTTAAAATTCAAATGTGATAATCGTTTATGCCTCAACCAACTCAACTTAGGAACATATTGGGAATACAGGCAGGTTTCAGTATAGGGATCAGCAGAATTAAGATCAAGTAGATACACATCTCTTTCTCTTTTAGCTATTAATACAGGCTTTCCCTTAGCATCCTAAAAGTAACGATATTGTCTTCATCACACAATTGACTAATACTAATCAGGTTGTGTTTGAGAACTTTGACATATGCAACTTTCTGGAAAGTGACCTTGCCAACTTGCATCTTCCCATAGCCTTTAGTTCTTCCATGGGAGTTGTCTCCAAAATTTACTTTAGGACCTTCATCTTCTTGGAAATCACTAAGAAGTCCTTTCCACCCGGTCATGTGGCTTGAGCATCCACTATCCAAGTACCATTTACTTGAACCCTGCACATGATATAAAAACTAAACACATTAGTTTTGTTTGGGAACCCACTTCTTGGTGGGTTCAGATGAGGAGCACTTAGCATCTTCATCTTGTTGAACTATCTGTTCAGCTTGAACAGGAGCTGAGTCCTGTGTGGGCTGATCAGTCTGTTCTTGTTCAGGCCTTGAGATTTCAGCATCACAGTCTTTAGCCTCATGACTTCTACTTCTGCACTTGTAGCATCTCCTTTTTCCAATGATTATGGGAGGTAGAGTGTCTAATAATCCTTGTGAGAACTTGCTCTCAGTCTTGGGATTATATGTGGTGGATAACTTTTCAACTTTCTTTGCAAGTTGATTCACATGATAATCACTGAATTTGGACATACCTTTGTCAGGTCTTTGTTTGTTATCCTTTGTTTAGAAGTTTGACTAACATACTTCTTTTCCATGACCTTAGACTTACCTTTGTCATGACTACTAGACTCACCAGTTTCAACAGTTTTGGACTTACCACTGTTGATCTTCTTGGACTTACCAAGATCTATAACTTTGGACTTACCATTGTTGTGATTTGACCTCTGACTGACAGTGGTCTTCCTATTCTTGTAACTTCTCTCCGAGCCAGATAGAGAATGTTGTCTTTTGAAAGGATTTGGGTTAAGCCTTTCTATGACTGAAGTTCTTTAATTAGGCTGAGTGCCTAGTCTGTCCAGCATAGGTATTTATAATCATGTTCATACGGTTCCTAACAAACTGGACTAATCCTAATTTGCTAACTAACTATCGGATAACTTGGAATCTTGAATCTTGAATCTTCTTATCTTGAGTCTTCAATCTTCAATCTTGATTCTGAATTCTTCTTATCCTTCCCGTAGATATAGAGAGTTAAAACATAATTTAAAACATATTCAAATTCTTTTAAACTGACTTCTTTAGTCAGGCTGAGTTACTCAGCTTGAAACTCATCAAGCTGAGTTCTTCGAGAACAAACCCGAATTCAAACATGGACTAACATGTATAATTATTAACTCATCCTTAGAAGTCTAAAGAATTAACTAAAACATATTTAGTAACTCTATTGAGCTGACTCAGTTTTCACGCTGAGTCGCTCAGCTTGAAACTAATCAAGCTGAAACTCAATATATATATCTTAGGTGACATACACAGTTTATCAAACATATTGATAATCTTACTAAGATATAGTCTAAGCTGATCAAACATATTTACAGCTTACACTCAGCTTATACTCAGTCTGAATCACTATAAGTGTTCAGTCTGACTAAGCTTCATAATTCTGTTTAAGTTGTATGTAGAACACATATTACAAACTTAACTTTATCTCATCAAATCTAAACTGATGAGATCATCTTCCCAACACTTTCCTTTTGAGTAACCTTCACCAATCAAATATTCAGATATATGCACGTGGAGCTTGCTTTAACCCGTACAAGGCCTTATCTAAGATGTAGACATGATTAGGGTATTTTGAATTGATGAAACCCTCAGGCTGTGAGACATAGACTTCTTCTTTGAGAACACCGTTAAGAAAAGCTGTCTGCACATCCATCTGAAAGACACGAAGGCTTCTCGAGGCTATATATGCAAGGAATAGTCTGATTGCTTCAATACGAGCAACAGGGGTAAATATTTCATCATAGTTTATGCCCTCCTGCTGATTGTAGCCTTTTGCAACCAACCTAGCTTTGTTATGGATGACCACTCCATCCGAATCCCTTTTGTTCTTGAACACCCACTTAGTTCCAACAACATATTTCCCATAAGGTAGAGGAACTAATCTCCAGACTTTGAGACGATCAAATTGGTGTAATTCTTCCTGCATTTCAATTACCCAATCCGAATCATCTAAAGCTTCACAAGTCTTGGTGGGTTCAATGATGCTTAAGAAACCCGAGAATTGGCATTCGTTTGCTGTTGCTGATCTTGTTTGAACGCCAACTGAAGGATCTCCTATGATGTTTTCTTTAGAGTGATGTCTGGTTCATTTTGTTTCATGGGAAGTAGAAGATGAAGGAATAAGATCTTGTAGATGTCGTGCTTCTTCTTCATCCCCACGAGAGAAATATGGATTTGAATCAAACACAGGTGGGCTATCAGGGTCAACAATCTGAGTAGTCATAGGGGGATGTATGACAGAGACAGATGTAGAATCCTCAGCATAGAGATCTGCAAATGGATTCGTCTCAGTGACCGTTGGAGCCGTGAGTGTAACACTCGCTTGTACTTCTGTGTTGGTCCTGTTGTCAGTCAACACAGGAGAAGATTCAGATCTAAAGAAATCAAACATAAAGTCAAGAGTTGTATTTGAACTGGACGGATTTTTTGATTCTTTATTTTGAAGCACCGGTCCTGAACTGGTATGTTCAGAAACGTTTGCTGTTGATTTTGGTGGAAATTTTGTATAATTCAATGTATCATCAAATGTTACGTTGATACTTTCAACAATGCTCTTTGTTCTTTTATTTAAAACTCGATAGGCTGTAGATTAAGTAGAATAACCTAGGAAAATAGCTTCATCAGCTTTTGGAGCAAACTTTCCTAGAGTATCCTTGTCATTAAGCACAAAGCATCTATTACCAAAGACATGAAAGTATTTGATATTAGGTACTATGCCGTTGGCCGGTTCATATGGAGTTTTATTAAAGTGTTTATTAATAAAAGAGCGATTCTGCGTATAGCAGGCAGTGCTGATTGCTTCAGCCCAAAAGGAAGGAGGGAGCCCGGAATATGATAGCATAGTACGGGCAACTTCAACCAAAGTTCTGTTTCGTCTTTCCACGACACCGTTTTGTTGTGGAGTATATGCAGCGGAGAACTGATGGTTGATCCCAACAAGGTCACAAAAGCTTTTCAGAGTACTGTTCTTGAATTCAGTTTCATTGTCTGTTCGGATTGAGACAACACTCTAACTATGCTTATTCTGCTGTTGCTTGATGAAGGAAATGATTGTTGGAGTGGCTTCATCTTTTGAGCGCAGAAACTTGACCCAAGTATATCTAGAGTAGTCATCCACCATGACTAGAATATACTTCTTCCCACTTTTGGACTGGATTCTCATAGGACCATAGAGATCTATGTGCAGGAGTTCCAAAGGCTTTGTAGTGCTGAACACTTGTTTAGATTTTTGTGAAGCCTTTTTCATTTTTCCTTTCTCACAATCTGCACACAGATGATCCTTTTTGAATCTTAACTTGGGAATGCCTCTCACCAAGTCACTAGTGACTAGCTTGTTGATATTTTGAAAGTTCAGATGAGAGAGTTTTCTGTGCCATTGCCAAGTTTGATCTGTAGAAGCTTTGGAAAGTAGACATATGGAGGTAGGGGAGTCGTATTTCTCCAAATCAATGGAATACAGGTTAGATTTCCTAGAGCCTGCCAGTAATTCATCCCCAATTTCAGTTAGCACAGAACAGTTGTTCTTCTTGAATACTACCACCAAGTCCTTATCACAGAACTGTCCGATGCTAAACAAATTGTGACCCAACCCTTCAACATAGGAGACTTTCTTGATCTTGATGTGCTTCTTCTCTATGTCTCCATACCCCATTATTGGTGCAACATTGTCATTCCTAAAACGTACATTCCCGGAGTACTTAGGAACATAATTCTTGAGAAGACTTTTGTTGCCGCTCATATGTTTGGTACAACCGGAGTCCAGGTACCACAAGTGAGGCGCCTGCAAAAAGAGAGTAAAGCACGTTTAGGTCCCCATATATGAATGGGTCCTTGATTGTTTGTTCCTAGAAGTGGTTGAGGAGGTTGAGTAGTAACTATGTCTATTTGTGGTGGTGAAACTTCTAGTGATCTATCCTTAGGTACCCATGTGGGTTTAATCTTTTGTCGAGAAGGAATAGATTTAGAAAGAGTTGGCTTAGTTGGGAGTTTCTGTACCACCTTTGGTTTGACAGTTGATGGAATCGGAGGCTTAGGGTTCGGTAGAGTTACGAAAGCGTTATGTTTGCGAATCCATGTTTGCGAGGAATTATGAAGAATTTGCTTTGGCCTCGTAGCATCAACTTGCCTATGCTGAACTGGAGCCTTGGGAGCAGAAGGTTGTACTACTCGTTGATTGGGTGTCGGCTTAGGTTTGGAAGATTTGGCATTTTTGGAAGGTTGATTGCGTGATCGTTTTTGAGAATGCAAGTGTTGTTCGTGAGCAATCCATGCCTTTTTGAATGCTTCGTAGCCTTGCTGTCTGTAGACTTCCAGTTCTTTGATTGTAAGTAATCGTTTTGATTTGTTTAAATGTTTGGGTGCATGTGACTGACGAGTGGTGATCCATTGATGAATGATATATCATTTGGAATTTAGAAATGGAACACAGAGTTGATTAGCGTATAAGTCTGTCCAGTCCTCACATGGTTTAATTCCTATTTGTTTTCTTAATTGATCATATTCACAATTAAATTCACAATGCCCATGGAGACAACCATCACTAATACAAAACATTGAAGAGGCAACATTATCATGCAAACTTGAATGATTACAGACTGTATCAAACATCAAAATTTGTTCACATGTTTGTCTAGTGTTTTAACATTTCCAATGTGATCTAGGAATGACTCTCTTCCAAGTTATGTTTATTTTACGCTCTTCACTCCCGAGCTTCTTCTTCACATCTGTAGTAGAATGTAAAATGTTAGAATTGAGTCGTGGTCGACTAGCAGCTACTTTTGAGGATTCAGGTATGTCTGTGTTTAAGCGAGAAATGTGATTAGAATTGGAAGTGGATGTCTGTTTGAAAATCTGATTTTGCTTTAGATTTTTCAATATCGGATTGTTAACAGATTTTATTTTGGATTCAGGTATGTAGACACATGTTTGGAATCTTCAATTCGTTCATCAAAGGTAGTTACAAGTGGAGAAAAGATGAATGGAGTAGGTAGATCCATTTCAGTTTTGACCTGCTTGATTCGCTCTTGCAACGCGAAGTTTTCTTTGCACAAGTCATCAATGATGTTTCCATCTAGATTAAATATTGTTTGAAGACGCTTGTGGAGGATGGTGTTTTCTTGAGCCAGTTGAAAAGGTTCAGTGAGTTGTTCAGAAACTGGGATGATTTCAGGTGTGGTTTCTATTTGGAAAGCTTTGGTAATATCTCCTTGTACCAAATGCGTGAAGCAAAACTATTGCAAGGTTTGGAACCTTTACTGCAATTCCTTGTAGGGAATGTATAGAAATTGGGGTTTTGGCACCTCAGGAGCATAAAGTTCCTCATCTGTATATACTGGTGTGGTGACAGCAGAGTTTAGTGTTGGAATGGGGTAAGTGAAGTATGAGTCATTGAGGTCAGAGTAGTTGAAGGGAGTTTCAGTTTTGAGATGTAGGGTTCGTTTGACATCCTCTTCAAGTTGTTCTTCCTCTTGACCAACAAAAACCATTCGTTGAGTCAGTCCCTCGCCAAAAAGATTTGCATTGTATAATTGTTTGGCAGATACTTTACTCAAAACACTTGGGTTTTCAAAACCAAGTCCATCGAATGTCCATATTGAAAAAGGTCGTTTCTTTTGTTTGTACAGAAAGATGGTTTGTTCACTTTGCCCTCTTTTGATTAGAAGTTCTTCAAGTTCTTTAATTTTTAGACAAACAACACTTTGATCATTTTTAAGAATTTCTGAATCATTTTCTGCACCAATACGTTCTGCTTTGAGATCGTGTATGATGATATTTGTTTTATCCGTTAATTCAAGAAATTCAGATTCTTTCACTGCTAATTGAACTATAGATTCATTTATGTTTTTCTCTAACTGTTCAATTATAGCTTGTGCTTCTTTATCTTGTGTATGAATGACCTCTTTTAACACTTGATTTTTACTTGTTACTTTGGTCACCTTAAATTCTAACTTTTTCATGCGTTTTAATATGGTTTGAATATGTTCAAAGTTAAAACCCATGTTAGAATTAGAGATAGAATGTACCTTTCCGCTTTCACCAATCTTCTCCTCAGCATCGGAGAGATCACCACCATCTTTATCCCTATCACTTGCTCCACTAGTAGCCATGAAATAGAACTGTGCTTGATCCTCACCATCTAGATCACTCTCGGAGTCTGTGTCCTCCAGAAACTGGTCTTCTTCCACCATAAGAGCATTCCCAGCATGCCTTTGTTTTGACAGGCGGTACATTTGTCTGTAGTATTCAGCATCTTTGATTTTCTTTTGTGCACAGTTTCTGATCATGTGGCCAGACTTACCGCAGTTGTAGCACTTCGAGTCTGTTTTCTTTTCTTCTCTCCTTTCTTCTCTTTGAAATCTATGCTTGTCAATTGGAGCAAGCCTTTCTGGTCTCCTAGACCTAGAGGTGAACCTTTGTTTGTTGTTGGTTTTACTAAAATGATTTCTGAAGCCTTTGCCAACAACAGAAAGAGCATGAATGGCAGCTTCAACTGAGTCTTCATCATCATCATCCGGTTCAGATTCACTGAGAATTACCTGTTTGAACTTCATTGATCTGGATGAAGATTCCCTTGGAATTCTTTCAACTGGTACCAAGGCTAAAGGATCTGTAGCTAGCTGTTTTGGGAGAGACTTCAGAATTTCATCTTGGTATTGATTGAGGTCTTCAAATATGTTGTGAAAGGTGACTGTGGTGAGATCTTTGTTGATTTTTTTGTACAGTCGAACATATTCCTTCCATTCTGGACCCAGTGACTTCAGAAAAACACAGTTTAAGTATAGGTCAGTTCTGATGATTTGGTTTGACCTCATTTCATTTTGCAGTTTGCAAAATCTACCATAGGTTTCAGAAAGCAATTCATTCTCTCGAACACTGAAGTCATGATAGCTGTTGACCAGTTGGGTACGTTTGATGTATTCTCCTTGTTCAGTACCCTGCAACTACTTCTTTATCTCATCCCATATTTCCTTAGCAGTGGCTAAGCTATCTATCTTGGTGAAGATCTCTGAAGAGAGTCCTTGTTTCAGATAGTACTTAGCCAATCTTTCAGCCTTCTTGATCTCCTTTTCTTGAGCTGTGAGCTCATCAGCAGTCTTTTCTCTCTCATGACGGAGAATGGCGGGATTGTTGTTCGGATCAGCCTCAACAACTTTAGTGAACATTTTGTTCCCATTCATGATGCACTCTATCATCATCTCTCCGTGTGTCTCATTGTGCTCCAGGAAGTCCATGAATCTTCCTTTCTAAACATTGTATTCACCTCGAAACAGAACAGGAGGTTTTGTATCGGTACCGATGGACATCATTTCATTTGAACTTGACATTGTTAGTGTTTAATTTAAGAAATGATCGTTCACTTGTTATGTATGGATTGATTGTTCGAAAACTTAGCTGACAAAATGAGGAGCTAATTCAATTTAATTCAACTTTGAATTAGATCTTGTAATGATTAAATTCAATTTTGAATTATATAGAATTGAGTTAATTTAATTCAACTTTGAATTATATCCGAGTTAGATTAAATTCAATTTTGAATTATAATTTTATGATTTAAGTTCGATTGTCCTCTTTGTTCAAAAGTCAAGTCCCAATGGTTCTATCACTTGTCCAAAAAGTTCAAGGTATGCGATAGGTGTTATACGATTGGAGGAAACCCTTGAAAATTGAGCAAACTTCTTGGCAGTGATTGAATAGGGTAACCAATAGAGCGCGATTGATTCCTGTAGCACCAAACACTAAAATAAACTGTTAGTCACTACAATCGAATGATATTCAAGTTAACTAAATTGAATGCGATTTCCTTTGATGTGTTTGTAATCGAAGAACCCTTGAATCGTACTGGTCAACAGAATGCGATTGATGAACCAAGACAGTAGCAGTTTTATGCGGCAGATAACACTTTAAACTTTCA
The DNA here is from genome assembly GCA_947179395.2 of Pulicaria dysenterica. Lineage (NCBI taxonomy): Eukaryota > Viridiplantae > Streptophyta > Magnoliopsida > Asterales > Asteraceae > Pulicaria > Pulicaria dysenterica. The sequence continues at coordinate 64,349,709 of OX359292.1, read as the reverse complement.
ATCGCATGCACCCTCACTTTTTATAATCTAACATTCAATGCAACTTCATCACTTTGATGTACCATCATACCATGTTGTGTTAGATGATCATAGTGTTAAGTCATCTCTTTACCTATTTTTTTACATGAAAAGCCTTTGAATTCTTGGTGTAATCGGCATGTACGTCAAGACCAAATTAGGGATGGGGGGAAGGTCAAGTGCAGTGTTGACTACTTAGCTCAACGTGTTTTCCTCAATCTGATGGCCCATGTTTTCTAGTGCTGACGCCGGTTGATATTTTAAATACTTTGAAAATTATATAAGAGCTATTTTTGTTTTAATGTATATATTGACTATGTATGGAAAACTTTATTATTAATTGACTTTCAAATAAAAATGTTTATGTATGATTCAAGTAAATCCCTGAGTGGATGACCGAATCAAATATTTGCTATTTAAGAAGTATACTTATTGGCTTGAAACTTTGTTTTGAGAAAAAATTGGGATGTTACATTCTCGTGGCACGAGGGTTACACCTAACATCACTACCTTACGCACCTTTAGGCTTGCTTAAGGTCCCTAATTGATATTAGATGTTAGTGTAAGGCCTTAGAGTTTGTTGTTAAGCTAATTCAAATGTTGTGGACATTTAGGTGGTAATCCTCATCTAAACCTAAGGTGAGTAGAGTTACTAAACTTGGTTGTTTACTAGTTATTTGGTATGAATATATAGCTGGTTAAGGTTATGATGATTGTTTTCTACATGTATCATTCATCATTGAGATTATAATGCCGATTGAGATGTAACTAATTAATGTGTTTTACATGTTGATACATAGAGTTGTGTTTGAAGTACTTAATGACGTACCATGTGCACTTTACATGAGGTGACTTATGTAATACGTGGGTAAGTTACTGTGTGTTTACACTATCTTTATGCAGTAGTACTTGGATAATTAAGGTACTTATTGGGTTCACAAGGGTATTCTTAATTAGTTAAATAATTATCACTGAGTTGAGTGTGGATGCCATTAGGTTATGCTGACTCAAGAGCAGTAGGATAAGTTCAACAGTAGGATGCCTTTGTACATCATATTAGTTGGTTATGAATTGGTGCATGGGGTGGCATTTAGTTGATTTGAGTACTCATGTATATGCCTAGTGTTAAATGTTTGTTGGTGCACCAAGTAGTGTGACATGCTAAGAAGTGTACTAGGTTATCAAATGAAAAACCCTTTTTCGTACGAGAACTACAAGAATAAATTTGGCCCTTAATAGAAACAAATCAATGACTAATCATTTTGGCAGCTAATGATTGACTCATATTAATGAGTCATTAATGATGTTACAAGCATTTCTCGTTTGAACTTTTCCACACACACACACGCACACACACACACAGACACACACACACACACACACACACACACACACACACACACACACATATATATATATATATATATATATATATATATATATATATATATATATATATATATATATATGGCAGTTTAAACGAGAACCAATTATAGCCATTGATCAAAGATATGGAGGGTTTAGATTAATGAATTGTTAATGGATAACCTTAAACTAATCAAATTTATCCTTAATTAACTAAGGACAATTTAGACAATTTTACATTACCCCCACTTTTTCTAAAACTAATATATATATATATATATATATATATATATATATATATATATATATATATATATATATATCAAACGCAAAGGTGTTTTATGAAAATTATACAAACTTAACGAGAAAATTAGGCTCTTTAATTTGAGACCGAGCTTGATATATTTTTTCAATTTTTTTATACTGTGATTTTATTTCCAGTACGGCTCGACAAGTGAAAATTTTGCACATGTGCATATGCACATATTCAATTAGGTTTTTTAGCACAGATGTAGATATGCAAATGTGCACATGAGGAGCGGTACAAAAACCCAACAAACTTAATTTTTTCCAAAAAAATATAGCATGATTGGTGTCAAATTAAAGAGCATAATTTTCTCATTAATTTTATATATTATTTGTAATTTAACACTATTCCGTTTGACGGATATATTAGCTTTAAAAAAGTGGGGATAATGTAAAAGTGTCTATACTATTATTTTCTCTTCAAATTAAATAAAAAAGACAGAAAATTAAATGATTGGCTCGAAAACAGTTCTCGTTTGAACCGCTCCGTATATATATATATATATATATATATATATATATATATATATATAGGGTAATGTTACATATAGAACCTTGCTTAAACATAGAACCTAAAGAACCACTTTAGGTGATGACACGTGGCATTTTGTTTGAGGGCAAAACAGGAAAATTAAAAAAAAAAAAAAAAACTCACGCCTCCCCCTCCTTTCCAACAAACTTTAAAAAAAATCTCCCTCAATCTTTAAATGATCATAACTCATTCGTTTTTAAGAATTTTAACAAAAAAAGTATACCGTTAGATTCAGTTTTTTGTCATCTTTCAAACAAGACCAGACTTGATATATTTCTGAAACTTTATTTTTTTTTAATGCAAATTTTTCAAAATTTGCATTTTCACCTGGGTTTCATCTGAAATTGCAAAAATGCAAAAATCGAATATGTAAGTCATGCATATGCTTCCAAAAATGCAAATTTTGAAACCAATACTGAAAATGCAAAACAAAAACTAACTGAAAGTGCAGCCCAAAATGCAAAACAAAATTTGCATTTTCATAAATTTTTTTGAAAAATATGGGAAGAGTGGTCTTGATTGAAAGATGATTAAAAAAAATAAAAGATTGGTATAATTTTTTTGTTTAAATTCATAAAACTTAAAAGTTATGATAATTTAAAGTTTTGGGGGGTATTTTTTTTTTAATGTGGGTTTGTTAGGGGGGGGGATTTCCATGTTTGCCCTTTTACATATTAATTAAACATGATAATTACAATTATGCCATCTTCAATCTCATCCATTGATTTTGATGATCCAATGGTCCAGATTGGTTCTATGGTTCTATGTTTAAATAATGGTTCTATATTGATCCGTTATATATATATATATATATATATATATATATATATATATATATATATATATATATATATATATATATATATATATATATATATATATATATATATATAGTAAGTGTCTACCCACTGTCACACGTACACGCGTATCACTACTGATGAAGCACATGCCTATTGGGTCACACACCAATGATTGATCCCGATAGCACGCTTGAAAAAAAGGAGAAGGATAAAAGTGATTTTGGCATGAAAAGTTCTTCATAACCATGAAAGAATTTGCTTCATGGGCTGTGAAGGCTGAGTGCTTCATGACCATGAAACTCCTTCATAGATTATGAAGGTTGAGGGCTTCACGGCCATGAAGCTCCTTTATGGGCCGTGAAGGGAGCTGAAATGTCACTTTGTATATTATTGGACCTTTTGACGGTCGAATGGTATGGCATGTAATTTGGCCGGCTAAGGGTGTCTTCTATGCTCTTTTTAGGGAAGATTGGCATTAAATACACACAACTGACTCTCTCTAACCTTCTCTATTGACACACATTTTACACATATACTTTGTTAGTTTCTTTAACAAATGTGTATGCTTGCATCTTGGTGGTGACTTGAGAAACTTTTGATGATGTTCTAGAAGTAAGTTCAATGTAGTGAAGCTCACCATTGGCTTTCTAAGCATAAGGGGATCAAACTAACTTGGTGTGGACTTTTGATAGAGGAGCTCGAGATCGGGTTCTACACATCCTCCTCATCTGTGCCTAGTTCCAGCCACATTATGGTATAATATCTCCTCCTTTCTCCTTTGTTTCCATTTCTATACTCATTTGTAGTTACAAATCCACTATAGGGATATAATTATTTATCGTAGGTTGCACATTGTTTCATTTATCCATATGTACTTGTGTTGTATGATAGGAAGCGCGTGGCATGCATGACATTTCCTTTCTTTGTATGTACTTGTATTTTGAAGACCACAATCAAGAGTCAAATGGTGACGTCCTGAAGACGTTGGATCCGATGAGCCCCAATGGAGGTAGCGGATTCAGTGGGAGCACTCCATAGTCTAGGTTTTGTCCCTAGTTGACCTTGTTCTTCCCGTTTGGCTCGCGGGTAGAACACATATGTTTTTTTGGCTTGGTTACCAACCCCTTGTATGTGTGTGATGTGATTTATTTTCTTGCATGGCTTTTTATGTTTCTCGTATGCATGATAACTTTTTCAATGTTAATAAAATCGCAAGAGTTTTAAAATGGTTAACAACTCTCGCCCTCACATGATTAATAAACAATAAACTTTGTGTTATATTTGAAAGTGAAAACTGGTTTTGTCACTTATTTTGTTAATCAAGAATTAAAACATGGTTTTAACCAAGAAACAATAGCCCGTTTTCTTAAGAAAATGTATAAATCACGTACCATGCATAAAATGGCACCACCCGCTTCTAGTGAAGAATGGGATGATTGTCGAGCTAAGCCTGAGTTGTTCCAAGTGGATCTATGTGTAAGACGAGTGCGTCAAATCCCGATTACTGGTTGTCGAGCTTAGCACGAGCCAGTGGTTGGTTGAGGGTGTCACCGTGTATCTTGGTGGACGATGTACAATTTCAAATTAAAACACTTGAGTGATTGTCAAGCTAAGCACGAGTCATCCAAGAATTTCAAGTGTAAGTAGGGATCAAACATGGCAACCGATCTTTGGATGTCATAGGATCCCGCAAGAATCTAAAAATTTTAATAGAGATTGCAATCGGTAAGATGGTTATCGGCCTAAATAGCTCCATGAAGTGATCTGCGGTAAACTAGTCATGTAGTGGAGTGAAATAGATTCTTAGACGTTGTTATAGTACATTTGTTTTTGTAAAACGCTTTAGGTAATTATTTTAACGAGGATTATTTCAAACTAACTAAAACGCGTACTCTTGTTGTAATCAGATGTCAAACCATAATAACACCACATCGAACTTTTCACTTCGTATAGAGCTAGAAATGGAAACAATCACTGGAGTAAACTTCATTGACTAGCGTAGGAAATTGAGGATTTTCCTTCGCCATGAGTCAGAGTTTCACATCCTAGAGGAACCCCTTCAGGAGCCACCTGCTACCAATGCGACTTGGGTCATCCGATACGCGTATGAAAAGCGTTTTAAGGATACGCACGACGTTGCCTCATCTTGTCAACTATGAGCTTAGAACTGCAAAACGTGTTAAGGACACGCACAACGTCTGAAAAGAAATTTGAGCACATGAGTGTGTACAATTAGATAAACAAACTGAAGGACATTTTATAACAACAAGTTGGAGAGGAACATTATGAGTGTGTTAAATGCCTAGTCGGTTGTAAGATGCAGGATGGGGGAAATGTTAGTGTCCGCGTCCTTAAGATGAAGGCGTATATGGACCGATTGGAGAGGCTAGGATTTCCCATCAGGAGGGAGCTCGCAGTGAACATCGTTCTCCAGTCCCTACGTGCATCATTTGATCAGTTTGTCTTGAACTATCACATGCATGGAATGTAGAAATCTTTAAGTGAACTGCATGGCATGTTGAAGATTGTAGAGTCTAACATGGCTAAGCATGAATCCATCTCATCCATTCTTGTCTTTGATTCAGAGGAACAAGTGTAAAGACCAATTTTTTTTAACAAAGAACTTAATTAAATAAGTTTTAATAAAAGTTTGTTCAACAAAGATATACAAAAGTACGGATCAATTTTAGTTACAAAAAGTATCAAACTTTGGTGCATCAAAACTATAATTGTTCAAAGAACATGGAAGTCAAACATCATTTAGGAGCCATCTCTAAATCTTTAAACCATCGGAGCCGGGGCCTTGCCTTTGTTTTTTTTAATCACCTGAAAAATATGGTGACAACTCTGATAAGCAGATTTCTTAGTGAGCATACCTAACAACCAAATACAATAATACATAAGTATAATGATTCATATAATGAATAATCTCAAAGGATCCAATAATAAATACTGGAACCCCATCTCTATACTTGGTACCAAGGCAAATACTCAAATGCTCTAAAGAGCACATTTTCTCAAATGCTCAAAGAGCACAATCAGATATGCATACCATTCATACAACATGGTCATTGTAAGAGAAGGTCAAGTATACTCACCTGTTGATGTGATGAGAATCAACATCCGAATATTCACAACCAATTCCAAGCAAAAGTAAATTTATAAGCCTAAACAAGTATAAGAACAATAAAACTTAGTCAAACTCAACTCATACAAATGAACCGAGCGACAAACTTGATCAAAACATCAAGTGGCATAATAGATCCTCAACATTAACAAAAACTTGACACTAAGGCTTTCCAAGAATGCTCAAAGAGTCTCATAGTCCAAATCATCGAAAATCTCAATTTCTATACAAAAATGTATACTTCCAACTTGACCCTTCTATAGTATTTCATATTTTAAATCATCCTATGTTCCGAATTAGCTTCTGTATCCAACATAAGAAAGAAACTAGACATCTAGAGCTTTCCAACGATATATAGTACTACCTCTATCGATTTTTCTTTGATTTTTGATGATTTTTCGAAAACTGGTAAAACATGCTGTCTTGTGCAGAATGTAGCTACGGGTTTGTATAAAAAATGTGTAATTTCGACCCATTTCAAACCCAATGATTGAAATACTTCAAATACAGATTTATTGACATTCAAAATACTCTTCTAACATGGGTTAATCCTCAATTTGATACCAATACATTAAACTCCAAAGTGGTTATACAAACAATACCAATTTAACTCCTTCTAATCACTTAACTCAATCTCATGCTTTAAAGACTTGTACCGTTTATACCATTTTCAATAATAACCACTTGTAACTTCAAATCTTGACATGCAACAATTAATACATATTCTATAAGGTGTATAAACACCAAATCCTCATAAAAAAACATGCAACTCAAATCCAAGCTTAAATCAAACTTTCTCTCTCTAGAAACATAAGAACACAAGAGTTTAGATATTTCTTACCTTGATTTCATGTGTTAATCACTTGTTGAAGCTTAAATATTTGTAATAACACTTGATCTTCATATGCATGTAAGAATCCTTGATTTAAGCACTTTCTCTCTCTTACTTTCTCTCACACCAAGAACACACACTAAGTGTGTGTTTTCCAGATCTGACTTTGTTGAAAAATATCTTCCACATCTTGTTCTAGATGAAGAACAACACTTGATTCATGCTAAAACTTACACATGCAATGCTTAATCTCTCATTGATTTTTACTTTCTCTCACTAGAAATTGTTTCACTCTATAATCTCTCTTTCTACCTTCAAGAGCACACACACACATACACACACACACACACCAAACACACACTTCAGCCCACACACTTAATTGTGTGTTATGTCCTCATCTCCCTTTATATAGGGGTTCTCATAAAGAGGTGTTAATATCTCTTATTCATTTTTGTTATATTTGGTCCTTCTACTTATTATTCCAATATTTTTTTTGAAAAGCATACTATTCCAATATTATATTTAAGAAATAAATTATATAATATCAATATTAATTTTATAATTAATATTTCTAAACTTAGGGTGTTACAACAAGAAACAAAGAAGAAGAAATCGACCCCAAAAGAAAAGGTTGGAGTTTCCAAGCCTATCCTAAACCCTGAGCCTATGGACATAGACAATGTACCTCAAGAAAAGACTCAACAATGGGTGGTTTGCTACTTCTGTGGAATATTTGGGGATCGGGGCCGTCGCACCTGCCTTACATTCCGAGAGGATATAAAACTTCTTAGGAACAAGAGAGTTAATTTCCCCTCTTAAGGTACATTCATGATTATACTTCATTGCTATTCTTGAATAAGCTGGCTTATTGAGCCGATCTAATAGACTCACGTTTGACACAAATTTATTTTGTTGCAAAGTGTAAGTCTAATCATAAGAAGAAGGAAGGACATGAAGAACCGGATCTTCGAAGAGGAAACTGGATGATTTTCCTCTACAAGAGTGTTAGGCATTTTGATCTCGCTTTTATCTCCGGTTTATTTATTACCTTTCAATACCCTGCATGACAAGTTTTGTTATGCTTCATTGTAAGCTCGTGAAGACGATGGATGTATTTTAGAAAGTTTTGATGTAAAAGTTTCTCGCCTTGCTTGTTCAATTTCAAAGCTGATCCATGTCATGACTTATGTGATATTTTTCCTTGGGTGGCTACATATATATACATTTAATGACGATGGATATGACCTTGAAATGGTGAAATTTGTTATGAAAAATATTTACTGAGATTATTGTTAAATTCAAATTTATCCATGTCACGACATACACAAGCTTATGATCATGATTGATTCTGAATGCAAAGTAGATTGAATATGTTATCTCTATCACATAATCAACTTGACCAAATAAGCAAGATTTGGATATCCTAGATTCGAGTGGTTAGGATCTTGGTATAGTTTAACCTCAGGGTAAACATTTGATGCAAATCTTGTTTATTGAGCAAGATGATTAAGAAACCCTTCACCTGTGTTCATGAGAAAAATGAAGGCTTGTTGGATATTGATTACACTTTTGTGGATAATCCATTCAAGCACGCCACAAAGAATAACAAATGTGAAACATCTTCATTACTACCTTGATGGTAGTGGTTGTGGGATGTTTACAGTTAAGGTACATGTCTGAAACCTTAGAGGTGTTCAAAACTAAGGAAAAACAAGCTGAAGAATCAATAGGGCATATGGATTGAAATGCTTAGATCTGGTTAAGATGCTAATATTTCTTGTATTTATGACCATATAATGAATTGTGGGATTATCTCACAATTTATTTTTTGCTAAGATACATTGGTGAATGGTGTTGTCTTGTAGGGAGCCGGATATTATGGATTATGATCTGGTTCATGATAGGTCAAGTACATGTGTCCAACTTGTTGGTACACACATTAATTATGACAGGCCAAATCCTCAATCTCAAATCAACTTAATGGTTTGTGTAACACCGGATGAGATGTGACTAGAAAGAGTTTTTTACTTTTCTATCTCATAGTTTTGAAGTTATCCAATCTACATTCACACTAGTACAAATCTGCGATTTGGTCACACATAGTTGGAATTAAACAGCCACACATTCGAATATTTATGTGACTAAAGGAACGAAAATTAGTTTCCCGTTATTAGTTAGCCACTTAGGATCTCGGATCGTGTGACCATTCGGAAATGTATTGCCACACATTCGAATATTTATGTGGCTAAAGGTTACAACTGTTTTTTGGCAGATTATTTATCCACGTATGAAATTGGAAAGCGTGACTAAATGCCATATATGGTCACACAATTGATTTATATGGTCACATGAAGTAATTGCTTATGTATCTAAATCATATAATCGAGTTTGTCACACATGATTTACGTGTAGCCAAAATATGTTACATATGGTCACGTAACATATTATGTGTGTCTAATGCTTACCGGGTGTTAACTCGCCAAAAGCTAGTCACATCTATTTCTAGCACGATCATGTGTAACTATATGGCTTTATAATAGCCACACCATATCACAAATGTGTATTTAAATGCTGTTTAAGGTCACATTGAGTGTTTGTGTGTCTAAATCATGAGTCTATATATGGTCACATGAAGTAATTATTTATGTGTCAAAATCATAGAATCGAGTTTGTCACACATGAATTACATGTAGCCAAAACCTGTTACATATTGTTACATATTTTATACATTGTGACTAAAGTTTATCGTGTGTTTTCAAAATGAAACAGTTAATTAAATTTGAAATTTAGTCACATATTGAGTGTTTGTGTGTCTAAATCATGAGTCTATATATGGTCACATGAAGTAATTATTTTTGTGTCTAAATTATAGAGTTAAGTTTGTCACACATGAGTTAAGTGTAGCCAAAATCCGGTACATATGGTTACATGACTTATATTATTCATTACCCCCAATTTTGACTTTAGATAGTCAAAATGGGAAATCTTGTGAAGTCAAAATTGGAACCATTTTGAAGTCAAAATTGGGAATCATTTTGGTTAGTTCAAAAGAGGATCTGGTTGTTTGTTTTCAATTGAACTGCACAAAAAACGAATATTGTAGCAAACAACACATAATATTCATTAATTAACATCTGTGAATTTTCGAAACATTACATCAAGAAGAGACAGATAATAAAAAAGAAAAAAAATCTAATCTAGATAATCAACAAGCCCATCAGAGTAGAAGCTTTGAGAGTTAAGAGAGTTCATAATCTGCTCACGTAATTCCTTATTCGTATCATATATACTTGTGTGATGAACCAATTGAGAATTAAGAAAATCAATATGGGCCCTGTCAAAAACCGAAATCTTCGACTGAGAATTAATTCGGGAAATGATGGAATTCAATTCGTCTATATTCATCTGAATATCAACGATAGTCTTTTCAACATCTGCAAGTCTTTTCTTGTCCATCAAGATGTATTGATCAACCTCTTTCATCAAGAAACTGAAGTTTGTGTATTTTTTTTTTCTATTGCGCTTTGAAGGGCTTTGCGATTCAGGAACATCCATTTTTTGGGAATCAAATTAGATGAAAGGCCAGTATGTTTGTGAAACAGATGAAAGATGAAAAATTTATAACAGATGGAGAGGTTGTATCTTCGTGTAACAGATGCAATTTATTGGAAGACATATAAATACCAAAAAAATAGAGTCAAAAGTGCGGGACAAAATAGGGTGAAAAAGGCGCTAAAACAGTATGAAACATTTTGACTTAATTGACCTGATTAATATCCCATTTCCCCAAATTTTGACTTTAGATAGTCAAACTGTGAATTATTTTGAAGTCAGTTGACGTTTTGTTGACTTGACATAGATAAAATGGGAACGGTTGTAAATTCAATATTTTGTTTCTGCTATGATCAATAGATTTCGAATATAATATGGTAATTTGCAAGGTTAATGTACTACAAGTAATAAATGGCAATATAAGTGCTATAAAATATGGAATTCATAAAAAGATACAATTTATCGTTGTTCACCAAGACAATGAACTTTAGAGTGTGCCAACTTCACCAAGACATTGTTCACTTCGATTTGCGTATAACAATACCGCCACAGTCAGTTCGATAGTAATCGTCTCGTGATTCATTACTCAAGTCACATCGATCTACATGTGACAATATGTTATTATTGTGCGGGTGAATGACAGTACTAAATTCCTCATCGAATTCGTCATATGTATCTTTGTAATTCTTGGGAGGTGTCTTAAAGATAATAGACAGTTTGTTATATAGCTGGTCTTTCACATAAAACACTTGTCATGCTTGTGAGGCTAATATGAACGGATCAACCTTGTAGCCTAAACTATTTAGGTCAACCAATGTATAACCAATATTAGTATCGCTTTTGACCCCACCAGCTCTATGATTAACCCAATCACATTTGAAAAGAGGAATTTTCCTGAAACGGTAATCTAGTACCCATATTTCTTGTAAAACCCCATAATAGAATCTTTGTCTTATGGTTGCAACTTCTTTGGATATGTGCAGATCTATTGCCTCAACACTAACCCCACTGTTCTGGTAAACCCTTCCATCACGAGATTTTGTATGAAATGTATACCCATTGATGTTATATGCGTTGTATTTCACTATGGTGGCGCGTGGTCCATATGAAATCCACCTTACTATTTCTGATAAAATTTCTTTGGAGATCGCTTACTCTCTCTCTCTCAACGTACATTTTATTAATATATTACAAGTATATATGAGCTACAAATTTAAGGAGCAACAAGCAACAACTATAAATAACATACGGATTACCTCTTTGCGTAACCAATTAGCAAAAGATTTACTGTGCATATTCTCTAGCAATGCTATTTGTTTACCCGGGTTTTCAGTTTCCAAAAGCTACTTGGGTCGCCTGAAGCAAGGTGTTTGATTATTATATATGATAGAACATTTTAAATAACAAAATAGACATGTGTTAGTAATACTTACTCAATATACTGTATAATTACATCTGAATTTTGTATTACATACAAATGTGCTTTCTGAAAGAGTTCCGTAGAAACTTCATTTAATTTGCCGGCTGACATTGATTTTTTCTTCCTCATCAGGTGGGATACCAATAGTTTTCATTGATTTTTTATATTCGCTGAAAAACTCTATTGTTTCTTCTAAAATAGTCTCCTCAGCAATGCATCCCTCTGGTCTCCTCAGCAATATTCTCTTTCGAAGGGATACATCCACCGAAAGCATACGGGACAACATAATTTTACCTCCCTAGTTAGGTGCACAGTCAAATGGACCATAATATCAAAATATGACGGAGGAAAGAATTTCTCCAGAAGGCACAGTGTCACACAGAGTTCTTCTTGCATCTTATCTAGTTCTTGTAATGTGATTTATTTGCTACATATCGATTTAAAGAAAAAGCAAAACCTGATAATAGCATATCGTGTGGCTTGGGGCATTATTGAACGAATTGCAATGGGCAAAAACTCTTGCATTAGCATGTGATACTCATGCGATTTAAGGCTAATGAGCTTCCTATCCTTTAGGCTGAAAAAAGTAGAGAAGTTTGAACAATAGCCTTGTGGTACCCTAATGTTTTATAATGTTTCATAAAATATGTCCTTTTCATCATTCGTTAATGTGTAACGTGCTGGAGGTAGTGTTGTTTTGTCTTCTTCTAGCTTAGCAAACAACTCTAGTCTTATACCTAACTCGGCCAAATTCAATCAAGCATTCAGTCCATCTTTTGTCTTTCCCGGAAGATTTAGCAAAGTTCCGACTAGACTCTCACCAACATTCTTTTCTATATGCATGAAATCAATGCAATGTTGAACAGAATTATGCCTGCAATACCTAAGCTTTCGATACCAAATGTTGAATTTCTTCCAATACGCACCGTTTTCTTTATATACTTGGCTTGAACTACCCTCTACTTGTTTTCTTTTTCTTTTCTGCTTTTGAGTCTTCCCACCTTTGCCTCTCGTATCTTATTGGTTTTCCGATGTCTTATTGTTTGTTTGTTTTCCTTTTCCCCACTTATTTTCAATATATTTGTTCCCCGGTCATTGGATTTGGAGAGCGGCCAAATTCTTACTGTCCATTAAACGACTTCTTTTGCTTTCTGAATGGATAGTTATATGGTAGATATCGTCTGTGACCAACATAAATTTGCTTTGATGAGGCAGGAAGTTTAACACAGTATGTATCTTTCCCATATACTACACAACCTTTGAATCCACTGCATGGGCAGCCACATAATGAACCAAGTGCAGGGTAATCATTTATTGTTCACAACACAACGGCACGTATATTAAAGTTTTCTTTTGTGGAAGCATCATATGTATCAACCCCTTCCTCGAATAAGCGTTGCATGTAAGTTTCTAATGCAATCTGTCTATTTTTTCATCTATTTGGTAATATTGTTAATTTGTACATTAAGAAATCAATTGTGTGTATATTACAGTTGCAAAACTATTTTGGAGGCCTTTGATAGCGAAGAGGTCTACAGAAAAATGGAAGTAGAAAGTCTACACGCTGTGAGGTTGGGGTTGTTTAGTGAGAGGAGACGACAACTCATCAACAGATGTAGAGCAGCGGGGAACCCAAACGTCATGTTTAGAGATGGAATGGTGCGTACATGTATTGTTTGTTATTGATGTTAAGTTTTATACATTTTATTAAAATTTGTTATATTGAATTTTGTGTTATATGTATATTTCAGATGAAATTATTCAAATTTGATGAAGAAGAGCAAAAGAGGCTAGGGAAGGAGATGCTTGAGAATGCATCTGCCCTAGGACAAAGAGATGCAAAGTTTGTACTAGGGATGTTGAAGATGGCAGAAGGCGATGAGATCAGCATTAAAGAGGAAGCTCTTGGCATGTTGAATGAAGCCTTCCCTTCCGATAGAGCTCGGATTTTGAAGCGAACATTACGCATGATACATGGCATAATGTGGATTTGGCGGGCGGATTTGCAAGAACTACATTTCAATGGATACATTATAACCTGTCCCGGCTACCTTAATCATCAATCAAGGCTTCCTGCTCTAGATAGGGGTTTTGATAATGACATGCCATGGGTATTCAATTGTATAGTTTGTTGTTGGCTAGTTTGTTTTGGTAAATTTGCTAGAATATTTAGGATACACTATTAGATTGTGAATGACTAAATACTGTTTGGGAATGTAATCCAATACTTTTTTTTGGTATATATGATCATTAGATTCTGAATGACTTAATTAATGTTTGTGAATGATTTGATTACTATTTGCTAGTAATACCGACTTTTGTTAGTCAAAGCATGAAACCATGATAACTGATAATGGAATACTTACTTTTGATAGTCAAATAATGAAACTATGGTAAATCAAATGGAATACTGACTTTTGATAGTCAAACTATGAAACTATGAAAAATGGAATACTGACTTATGATAGTCAAAATATGAATCTATGATAAATGGAATATTGACTTTTGTTAGTCAAAGTATGAAACCATGATTCTTGGAATACTGACTTTTGATAGTCAAAGTATGAAACCATGATTCTTGGAATACAGACTTTTGATAGTCAAACATGATAAATGGGATACTGACTTTTCTGTTTTGATAAATGGAATACTGACATATAGCTTCACAGAAAACACTTGAAATGAATGAAACAAACATAGCAGATTATATACCATATTTTGATAACCAAAACATAAGAGAGTGACCTAAAATCCAAAATGGCATTTCCATTTTCCGGAATTCTAACTTTGGATAGTTAAATAGGAACTATTGTGATGTCAGATTACAAAAGAAAGCATTATTTAACATGTACAAACAAAAAAATTCAGAAAAGGTAGACACATCAACTACCATACTAGTCTAAAATAAACACATAGTCTTTGGAACTTCCTGGTACACCATGACTTTTCTTCACTTCTTGAGCAACAGTCTTTGACTTCTTTTCTTAGTCTTAATTTCTCGAATTGGATTAATCTCTTCCTCAACCCTAGCAACATGAATTGGATCTTCCACTTGAACTGGCAGTTCCACTTCATTTGTCTCAACTTCTTGAACTGGCACTTCTTGAACTGCACCTAAATATCTTTTAGCCGTACCAACCCTTATTGAATTTCTACAACAAATGGCATAAACATATCACAAAGGTCAGAAACTATAAACATATGTAATTAACGTAACAAATGGCATAAACATAATAACACAAATTTCAGGAACTATATATCATACAATCATTCAACACAGGAAATAAAAAAGAAAAATCGACCAACATTCTTACCTAATAACGATAGTTGAATGATCGAATACAGTAATTGTGTGTACCGTTTAACTTTCTGGGGACGAATATGAAGACGATTTCACGAATTATAGTATCCGTTGTGGGGGTTAGGGTTTATGATATGGATGGTAAACAGTTACGGGTTAACGGATATGGGTTATGGTTATGGGTCATGGGTTAACGGATATGGGTATGGGTATGGGTTTATTGGTCATAGTTAGGGGTTAACTGTTATGGGTTTATCGTTTAGGGGTTAATTATGGTTTATGTGTATGGTATGGATTTAATGGTCATGCTTGGGGGTTAACTGTTATGGGTTCATGGTTTAGGGGTTAATTATGGGTTATGGGTATGGTTATGGGTTTATTGGTCATGGTTAGGGGTTCACTGTTCTGGGTTTATGGTTTAGGGGTTAATTATGGGTTATGGGTATGGTTATGGGTTTATTGGTCATGGTTAGGGGTTAACCATTATGGGTTTATGGTTTAGGGGTTAATTATGGGTTGTGGGTTTATTGGTCATGGTTAGGGGTTAACTGTTATGGGTTTAGGGTTTAGGGGTTAATTATGGGCTATGGTTATGAGTTTATTGGTCATGGTTAGGGGTTAACTGTAATGGATTTATGGTTTAGGGGTTAATTATGAGTTATGGGTATTGTTATGGGTTTATTGGTCATGGTTAGGGGTTAGTTTTATGGTTTAGGGGTTATATACGGTTTAGGGGTTATATATGGGTTATGGGTATATTGGTCATGGTTAGGGTTAACTGTTATGGGTTTATGGTTTAGGGGTTAATTAGGGGTTATGGGTTTATTGGTCATAGTTAGGGGTTAAATGTTATAGGTTTAGGGCATGGTTATGTGTTTATTGGTTAGGGTTTAGGGTTTATGGTTTATGGTTTAGGCCAGTAAACCCTAAACATGGTCATGTTTAGGGTTTACTAACCTAAACCCTAAACCCTAAACCCTAAACCCTAACGCTAAACCCTAAACCCTAACCCTAAACCCTAAACCCTAACCAATAAACACATAACCATGTCACACTGTCATCGATCATGGATGGGTCGTAACATGACACTGTAAGCAACTACAAATTGGTGCACATGACCCATAACGCACGGTAATTACCCTTAATGTACGTGTAGTTGTGAATAGTCATTACGCAATACACGTGACCCATATTACCCATGTTAATCGCCGATTCTCACCGGTCAGGCTGGTAGTAAAACGTTCTAAAATTAATTTTTATAATTATATTCTATATATATTTCTATATATTATATGTAAACTGAAATTTTTAAATATTGTTAATTAAGCCTTGTCAAAAATGAATTGTTAATTAATTAGGCCTTGGAGCCAAAATTTTCAATGTTTTAGTTTAAAAAAAAAAGGAAAATTTTCGAAAATATTTTAATTTTGGAAAAAAATTGTAGTGTTAATTCGTTGGAGCGAAATTGCTGCCGCCCATTCAGTTTCCTGAATTTTCGATTTTGCTACATGATGATGACGAAATGAAAACAATTCAAAATTTTCGTTCTCCCGTCAACCAAAAATTTAAATCTTTTTACACATTTTCGCCAGTCATGAAGACGTGTTGTATATATTCTATAACAAAAAATCGTTTAAAGTTTTTTAAACTATCACCAGTTCCACTGATTCCTAAACAACTAATTAATATTATTTCCCTTTTACAAATCTCTGATCAGGACGATCATCTTCTTATCAAAATAATGATAACAACCAGTTTGCATATGAATTAGAGGAGTATACTGATGATGAGGCGGAATATAACAATCTGATTGACAAACTTGTAGTTAAGAGGGGCATAACCAGGTAATCTATGTTTCGCAAAAAATATGGCCAACCTGTTGGAATAAAGCTTCGTGTAACCTTCGACGTGATGAATAGGATATCAGGGCCAAACAGATCATTGTTTATAAGTTATTTACGAGACGTGGTTCGTGAGTATATAGGTTTGAAGATTTTAATCTGGGAGAAGGTGGGTCTAGAAGCAAGAGACAAACTATGAGATGAAATAACGGTACACATATAACTTTATCCTTCTGCATTTACATTATGTTCAACTAATTAACAACATAATGTTGATTATTTCTTGCAACAATTTTTTGATGTTGACGATGTTAGAATCTGCCCGATAATATATGTACGCCTTAGAGCACTGCCGATGATGTATGGGCCTATATGGGTCACACACCGGGGTCTAACATGACAGCAAATAAGGTTGAGGGACCAAAGATGGCAAAAGTGTAAGTTAGAAATGCATGTTGCATTAGCGCCGCTAACTTAATGAGTTACCGCCGCTAACTGTTAAGGTTAGCGCCGCTAAAGCTGCATGTGATTTATGTCGTTTCAAAGACAGGCCGCGTAAGCGCCGCTAAGTTCTAAGGTTTAGCGCCGCTAACTTATGGTTAGCGGCGCTAAGGCTGCATGAACTTTATGTCAAGATCACCTACACTCTTGGCCAATGCATGGAGAGGTGGTGATTGGTTTTGGCCGGTTAGAGGAAGATCCAGGGACCCTTAAGTATTTTTAAAAGAACTCTATTCCTGGACATAAGTTCTTCTAGGCCAACTCTCTCTCTAGCAACTTTTTTTTCCCATTCACTTTATACCTTGCATTTTGGTGATTTGGTGAACACACAACTTGGTTCCAGAAGACTTATTTGCTGTTCTTGCATAATATTTATGTGAGAAGATATTATACAAGTTAGCTATCACTAGTTGTTGGACTTGTACCCAGGGTGTGATTTCAAGAGGAGAAGAAGAAAAGGTTCTTGCTTCCAAACCAACATCAGCCACCATCAAGCATTTTTCTAGACCTTAGGAGCAAGGTATAACCTTTTATTTCTCTTGCATGTTGATATTTTGTACACATAGAGATGATACACTTTGGGGATTTCATGTTTGAACATTTTTTATGTTGTTCCTGCTTATGTTGCGTGTTCTGATAATCCCAACAGTGGTATCAGAGCCACCTCTATGTTAGAATAGCATATGGTGGCCTGAAAAACCCGAAATCAAAATGTTTGTTTTCTGCCGTTAGGGTTAGCGCCGCTAAGTTTTGGTTAGCGACGCTTTGTCTTGTTGGTTAGCGGCGCTAACGTTACTGGAAACTTGTTTTTTCGAAATTTTGGTTAAAACAGTTTTGGTCTCGGGATTTTTGGCTTTTTGACCTTCTGGAGATTTGTTCCAAAGGTTCCTTGCATGCTGTTGCAGTAGTGATTTGCTTTGTTTGGTTGTATGTGTGAATTTGAGTTGGTAACCTTGCCTTGGCCTTATGGTTGATTTGTGTTGTGCATGCATTTGGTGGTTTTATCCACATTTAAGGCTGTAAATTTATTAAATTCAGTATGTTTGTAATAATTTTGTGGCTTGCATGCCATTTCATTCATCCATGTACATGTAATTAGATAAATAGGAAGATTTGTGGCTTGTATGCCATTTATTTTCTATTGTATGTAATTTGTATGATGGAGGAATGAAGACACAAGAGGAGGCAAAACAAGATGGAGTTTTGATGCCCTTAGAAGCCAATGAAGTCCAATGGAGATGGTGGTTCTAGTGGGAGCTTGCATCAAGATGTTTTGTCCCATAGTTTGACCGAGTTCTTCCCGTTATGGCTCACGGGAGGAACGCATAGGTTTATTGGCAAGGGTTACCAACTATTTTGTATATTACGTGTGATGTGATTTTATTACTCTATGCATGGATATGTAGGTTTCGCATGCTATATATTTTTTTTATTAAAATTAATAAAATCACAAGTGTTTTGATAAAAATGGTTTCCTCTCGCGTGCGATCACATACATAGATTAACCCACCTAGTGAAAATAGGTTTTGTCACTAATAAGTTAATCTAAAACCAAACCGGAAACAAAAGCCCGTTTTTCCACAAAAGTAAATCATGCACCATCCGTAAGTCGATACCACCCGAATCTAGTCTTATGGGATTTGGTTGTCGAGCTTAGCATGAGCCAATTCTCATAAAACTGTGTGGAAGGTGAGTGTGGCGAATTCACAATTTTGGTTGTTGAGCTTAGCACGAGCCAACTTTGGTGAGTTTGTTACCGTATGTCTTGACGGACGATTTGCAATTTTAGGTTTGAAATCTTGGTTAATTGTCGAGCTTAGCACGATTTAACCAAAATTTCAAGACTTAAAATTGGTGCAAGAAGAGATCAAACATGCCAAACGACCATTGGATGTCGTAGGATCCCGCAAGCCGCTAAGGATTGCAATAGATATTGCAATTGGCAAAATGGTTGCCGACCTAAATAGTTTTATCATGTGATCCGCGGTAACCCCGTCACATGGTAGGATGAAATACGGTTCTTAGCCTTGTTAAATTAATTCTTTATGGGTAAAATTATTTAACAAGATAGAATATCAAACTAACTAAAATCTACTTTGCAATTTTTAGATGGCATCAACAAGCGCAACAAACACCACCACCAACGTTTCTCTTCGAGTTTTCCTTAAAAAGGAGAGACTCGATGGTAGCAACTTCATGGACTGGCATAGACAACTGAGGTTGGTCTTGCGGTATGAAGGCAAGTTGCATACCATAGAGGAACCCCTACCCGAGGCACCTCCTGCTGGTGCAACAAGGGCTGTCCGAGAGGCATATGATAAATGCCTCAAGGAAACTGATGAAGTCACGTGACTTATGTTGAGCACAATGAACCAAGACTTTCAAAAGCAAATTGATCATTTAAGTGCTTATGACCTGGTCGTGCAGCTGAAGGATATGTTCCAATAGCAGATGAGGCAGGAAAGGTATGAGTGCCTCAAGACAACCCTTGCTTGCAAGATGCAAGAAGGAGGTTTAATCCTCCAATCCCTGCGCATGGAGAAGTTTGGTTTTACCATAGGGAGGGAGATGGTAGTTGATTTAATCCTCCAATCCCTGCCCAGTACATATGATCAATTCGTAATGAGTTATCATATGCACAGAATGGACAAGACCTTGATGGAACTTCATGGTATGTTGAAGACCGCTGAGTCTAGCATGACCAAGAATAAGTCATCCTCCTCCAACTCCGTTCTCGCCATCCGGGAAGGCCGCATCAAGAAAAATAAGACCGCTCCTTCCCATAAAAGGAAAGGAAAGGGAAGGGTTGGCGCGGCCAAGCCTACCCCGGCCTCTGAGGGTAAGGGCAAGGGGAAAATTCCCCAAGCCAAGACTCCGGAGGATGCGGAGTGCTTCTTTTGCCGGGGCAAGGGCCATTACCGCTGTAGCTGCCCGAAGTACCTGGAGGGACTCAACAAGCTCAAGGCAATGAGCATTTCGGGTCCGGACACATCAGGTACGTACATGATAGAACTACACCATACTTCTACTTCTAAAGGCTGGGTATTGGATACTGGCTGTGGCACTTACATATGTAATATGGTGCATGTGCTAAAAGCAAGTAGGTGCTTGGAGCGGGGAGAGCTGGATGTTGTCATGGGAAACTCGGAGGTTGTCCCAGTGAAAGCAAAGGGAGACTTGGAGCTTTCATTCAAGACCGGCTATTCGATTTTATTAAAAGATGTATGATATTCGCCCAATGTGGCTAGAAACATTATTTCTTTTCACAAGTTGTATGACGATGGCTATGATATTAAATTTTCTTATGGTACAATCATTTGCTTTAAGAATGAAATTGTTTATTTTAAAGCTTTACCATGTCATGGCATATATGAGGCAAATGCATACATTGAATCAACAAAATCTATCATGAATATTGATTCTGATTCCAAAAATGGTTTGGATAAGTATTCCATATGGCATAGTCGTCTTGGCCACATAAACAAAACTCGCATCGCCAAGCTCTAAGCGGATAGGATCTTGGAATCATTTGATCAAGGATCAAATGATGTATGTGAATCTTGTTTATTGGGCAAAATGACAAAAGCACCCTTCACGGGAACAAGTGAGAGGGGAAAGGACCTTTTAGACATAATCCATACGGATGTATGTCTATCTTGTTAAACACAAGAATGAAACATTTGAGGTGTTCAAGACATTCCAAAACGAAGTTCAGAATCAACTGGGCAAAACAATAAAGATACTCCGGTCTGATAGAGGTGGAGAGTATCTAAGTACCGAATTTATCGATCATCTTAAAAATTGTGGAATCATTTCACAACTAACACCTCCAAGGACTCCACAATTAAATGGGATCGTTGAGAGGAGGAACCGGACTTTGCTAAATATGGTAAGGTCTATGATGAGTCGGACAGAGGTACCTATTAGTTTATGGGGATATGCCTTAGAAACGGCGGTAAGAATCCTTAACCTCGTACCAACCAAGAAAGTTTCCAAAACACCTTATGAAATGTGGCATGATAAGAAGCTGACACTTTCATACGTACGAGTTTGGGGTTGTCAAGCCTACATGAGACGTGAGGCCGAAGACAAACTTGAACCTCGTTCAGAAAGGTGTTATTTTATCGGATATCCTCCTAACGGTGTTGGATATTTATTTTATAAACCTTCAGAGAACAAGGTATTTGTTGCTCGTAGGGCATTCTTCCTTGAAAGGGAGTTGCTATCCAAACATGGCAGTAAGGAAGTTGACCTTGGGGAAGATCAAGGGTCAGCCGATAAAGACCTTGAGGTTGGCACTAGCCAAAATACCGAGCAACATGATGCTGCGGTACCTGACACTCTAGCAACGTCTGATCCTAGGCGTTCCAGTAGAACTCGTTCTGAGCCAGAGAGATATGGGTTTCTCATATCTGAGGGCAACGAGTTATTGGTGGATCATGATGAACCCACCAACTACAAGGAAGCCATGGCAGGCCCTGAGTCTGCTCAGTGGAGGAAGGCGATGGAGAGCGAGATGCAATCTATGTCGGATAACCAGGTTTGGGAACTCGTTGTTCCTACACCCGGAATGAAAACTGTTGGGTGTAAATGGGTTTTCAAGAAGAAACCCGGCATAGATGGAACCTTGGATACCTTCAAAGCTTGACTGGTGGCAAAGGGTTTCACTCAGACTCAAGGAATTGATTATGATGAAACCTTCTCCCCAGTGGCCATGTTGAAGTCAATCCGGATACTACTTGCCATTGCTGCATTTCATGATTATGAAATTTGGCAAATGGATGTAAAGACCGCCTTCCTTAACGGGAAGCTTCATGAAGAGGTTTATATGAGACAGACTGACGGTTTTGAACATCCACAGTATCCAAATAAGGTTTGTAAACTTATGAAGTCCATTTATTGACTTAAACAAGCATCTCGGAGCTGGAATCTTTGCTTTGATGAGAAAATCAAAGAGTTTGGATTTTCAAAGAGTAAAGATGAACCTTGTGTATATGTCAGGGCTAGTGGGAGCACTATAATCTTCTTATTTCTATATGTAGATGATATTCTACTCATTGGAAATCATATCCCAAGCCTAAGGAGTGTTAAAGCTTGGCTAGGCAGTTGCTTTTCAATGAAGGACTTAGGGGATGCGAGCTGTATTCTAGGAATAAAGATATACAGAGATAGATCTAGGAGGCTGCTAGGGTTTTCTCAGAGTGCATACATAGAAAAGGTCATGAGACGCTTTAAGATGGAGGAATCAAAGAAAGGAAACCTCCCTATGATGCATGGCTTGACATTGAGCAAGACTCAATGTCCTACCTCCAGAGAGGAGATAGAAGTAATGAAGCGAGTACCATATGCTTCGACTGTGGGTTCGATCATGTACGCCATGCTATGCACTCGCCCTGATGTGTCATGCACTTTGAGCATGACTAGTAGATATCAGGCGAACCCAGAAGAGCCTAATTGGAGGGCCGTAAAGAACATTCTCAAATATCTGAGACGTACAAAAGAGATGTTCTTCGTATATGGTGGGGAAGAAGAGCTAAGAGTAAAGGGTTAGTCAGATGCTAGCTTCCAAACTGACAGGGATGACTGCCGATCACAATCGGGGTTTGTGTTTCTGTTAAATGGTGGTGCTGTCAGCTGGAGGAGCTCAAAGCAAGACACGGTGGCTGATTCGACTACTGAATCAGAGTACATTGCGGCAAGTAAAGCCGCAAAGGAGGCCATGTGGATGAAGAAATTCATCCAATATCTACCAATGGTTCCGAGCATCGCTGACCCTATTGAGATATTCTGTGACAATGAGGGTGCGGTGGCCTTGGCAAAGGAACCAAGAGCTCACAAGAGGACAAGACACATATTGCGCAAATACCACTTTGTACGAGATGTAATTGAAAGTGGTGAAGTCATCATTAGCAGAGTAGCATCAAATGGAAACCTGGAAGATCCATTCACTAAGCCGTTACCGCAGGCAGCTCATGAATCTCACACTAGAGCAATAGGTGTAAGATTTGCTAGCGATTTGGCTTGAGTTATATTTAGTTCATTTGATATGTATATTTTTTTTTGGGAACGATAAAGACATTATTGTAACTTATGCTTGTTTCGATAAGACTTTACTGTGTTCCATCTTAGCATGTTTAATTACTTCCAGAAATATTATTCTATATTTCAAACTTTCCACAGTCAGTCAATCTTATGGGAGAAAGATTGAATTAAGACTGAGATAAGCATGTGATCTTGAATTCAAAGTGGTTGAATTAAGGTGCAATGCTTATCTGTGCTTGAAAAGAGTTTCAAGTAACTGGAAGACCCACATCCAAGTATACTTCATGGATTATAGTCACGAGTAACTTGGGATGATAAAATCTTACATCCTTAGACCTGAGATCTATGAACTGCTATATCATAGTTCTTACTTGCTTTAGCCATTTTCAAAAGCAGTTCGTGACTGGCTGTGATAAAGGAAATGACTAGGTAAGTCAAGAGATATGGTATGGGGTTATGCAGTCAAAGGGATTTGTTCCTCTAGTATGAGAGATATCTCTGGGCCCCTCGATGATTGGGAGCTGACACCAAAATTTTGCATGGCCATGCACAAGGAATATTGATTGAGAATCAGATATGTCCTTAACCTTTTGGTCACCACCAATCAAGATCGAGAAACATAATCGTTAACGATCTGGAGATTGACATTTTCTAATCCATGCACAAGGATATCGCGAACAAGAAGGTGTCTAAGATCACTTATCTAGGACCACTACTTCTAGTATGATGGTTTTTTGCAGATATTCAGAACCCATACAGACTTGGGGGCATTGATGCTTTGCTAGAGGCCGCTCTTTGTCTGTGCTTACTAGCGTACAGTATATTATGTGCACATGGGAGTTTGTTAGAATCTGCCTGATAATATATGTACGCCTTAGAGCACTGCCGATGATGTATGGGCCTATATGGGTCACATACCGGGGTCTAACATGACAGCAAATAAGGTTGAGGGACCAAAGATGGAAAAAGTTTAAGTTAGCAATGCAGGCTGCGTTAGCGCCGCTAACTTAATGAGTTAGCGACGCTAACTGTT
Organism: Pulicaria dysenterica; assembly: GCA_947179395.2. NCBI lineage: Eukaryota > Viridiplantae > Streptophyta > Magnoliopsida > Asterales > Asteraceae > Pulicaria > Pulicaria dysenterica. The sequence goes on along the minus strand of OX359292.1, from coordinate 64,325,039 downwards.
AAGGTTAGCGCCGCTAAAGCTGCATGTGCTTTATGTCATTTCAAAGACAGGCCGCGTTAGCGCCGCTAAGTTCTAAGGTTTAGCGCCGCTAACTTAAAGTTAGCGGCGCTAAGGCTGCATGAACTTTATGTCAAGATCACCTACACTCTTGGCCAATGCATGGAGATGTGATGATTGGTTTTGGCCGGTTAGAGGAAGCTTTGTTTATAAAAGAACTCTATTCCTGGACATAAGTTCTTCTAGGCCAACTCTCTCTCTAGCAACTTTTTTTTCCCATTCACTTTATACCTTGCATTTTGGTGATTAGGTGAACACACAACTTGGTTCCAGAAGACTTATTTGCTGTTCTTGCATAATATTTTTGTGAGAAGATTTTATATAAGTTAGCTAGCACTAGTTGTTGGACTTGTACCCGGGGTGCGATTTCAAGAGGAGAAGAAGAAAAGGTTCTTGCTTCCAAACCAACATCATCCACCATCAAGCATTTTTTTGGACCTTAGGAGCAAGGTATAACCTTTTGTTCCTCTTGCATGTTGCTATTTTGTACACATAGAGATGATCGACTTTGGGGATTTCATGTTTGAACACTTTTTATGTTGTTCCTGCTTCTGTTGCGTGGTCTGATAATCCCAACAGACGAGAGTCGTCGAAAAGTAATAATGCATCGTCTTTCTGCACTTCTAAGGAATTTCAGAAGAAAATTGAGACAAACATACATATTGACGAACCAAAATACACCTTCAAAATTAAATGAAGTCCCGGCGATTGTTGCAGGCCCAACGTGGGTCGAATTTGTGAAGTATACGAGCACAGAGGTATACAAGGTATTAATTTATTATTTTTATTTAAGTTCATACCTTTGTTAGACTATGCCCACTGACAAACGTATATTAGTAATATTACCGATGATACACGAGCCTATTGGGTCACACGCCAAGGATTGATCCCGACAACTCGCAACAGGAAGAGAGAAACAAAGAATCTGGAAATAGTGTTTCCGCGCCGCGTAATCTTTTGGTTACGCGACGCGTAAATCGTCTGACAGAAACTTGACTTTTTGGTTATTGCTCGGCTCAAGTTATTCCAAGAGATCTTTCATAATTCAATATGGTGATCATTTTGGTCAAGTAATAAAAAAGGCTCTCTCTCTCTCTCTCTCTCTCTCTCTTCTTATGTTCTTGGATATTCTTTATGAGCTCATGGAGGAGTCCAGAAATTCATCCATGTCTATGGAATGATTATGGAAGTTATGATTTGTTCCAAAGGGTGATTTCAAATCTTGAAGATCACAACTTGGCATACTAGTATTTGGGGATCGAACTAACTTGGTGTGGACTATCAATAGAGAGTTGCTCTCTTGTGACTTAGAGTTCATCCCAACATGAAGAAATCGGAAGCTGGAGCATTGTATATTTCATATCCCATCTCTTTTATTTGGTTGCTTTATCTTTATGTAGAGTTCTACCATTAGTGGGTCTTGATGGCATCTTGTTTTTATACCCGGAAATCTGTTTTTCACGCTTCCGCCACGCGGGTAAGATGGCCAACGAAACCCAACAGTGGTATCAGATCCATCTCTACATAGGTATTGCACCTTGATGGCCTGAAAAACCCGAAATCGAAAAACTGGATTTGCTGTCAAGTGGGTCACGCGGCGCGGAACCGCTTAGGTTACGCGGGGCGTAAATGGGTCTGACAGATTTTTAAAAAATTATAAAACAGTTTTTGCAGTCGGGTTTTTGGCATCCAAAAATGGTTTCTGTGATTTTTGTTCCAGAAATTATTTTTTTGGTATATTAAGATGCCTTGTATCTTGGTTGGTGTATTTATATGTATACTATTATTTTTGGCATAAAAATAGTAATTGCATATACTTACATTATGAATATATGAATATGTTTCATCAAAAATGGTTTGTTGTTACTAATACATATATACATGGGATTATTTAGTGCCTTGAGTTTTTAAAAATAATCTTAATCAAGATACATAAGTCTACATGGTTTTGTGTGGCACACCATGTTGTTCATGTTGTTCATGTTATTCATGTGATGTTGGTAACCAATTAATGCCCTAGACCTTGTGGATGTTTGGTTGTGTTAAATTAGTTATTTATTCATTTGGTGACTATATGTCACATGGTATGTAATAATTAATTTATTTAATTTATTTGGTATGTAAATTATTTTGTGGCTTGCATGCCATTTAAATTCCATGTTATGTATTTTGTACTAGAAAATTGGATTGTGTCATGTATGCCATTTATTTCATTTTCTATGTAAAATTGATATGGAGGCAACCATCGGGAGTCAAGTAGAGACGTCTTGGCAAACGCGAATCCGAGAAGCCCTATGGAGGTAGCGGGTTTAGTAGGAGCACATCCATGTCAAGGATATGTCCTTAGATGACTTCGTTTTATCCGTAATGGCTCACGGAAAAAACACATAGGTTTTAGGGGCATGGTTATTAACTATTATATAATCGTGTGGTTATTTTATTATTTATTGTTTATGCATGGATTATAGGATTGCATGCTAGACAATTTTTTACAATAATAAAACTCAAGAGTTTTTAACATTGGTTTAACAAACTCGCGCGCGCATAAGATTAACAAAAGAGAATATAACTATGGCTTATAATTCAAAGTGAAAAATGCGTTTTGTCACTTATTTGTTAATCTAACCGCTCAAATGGTTTTTTTAAACCGGAAAACTAAATCCCGTTTTCTAAATCTAAATTGCACACCACCCATAAGATGACACCGCCCGAATCTAGTTATACAAGGGTTGATTGTCGAGCTCTAGCCGAGTTAATCTTTGTATAGACTGTGTGGAAGACGCGTGTGGCAACTCGCAAGGTTGATTGTCGAGCACTAGCCGAATCAATCGTTGGGCAAGAGTATCACCGTGTATCTTGATGGTTGATTTATTATTTCAAAATAATATTTTGAATAATTGTCGAGCTCTAGCCGAATTATTTAAAATCTTAGTTTGAAGTTGGTGTGGAGGGATCAAACATGCCAAATTTGAAACCATGGTTGTCAAATTGGATCCCGCACGGAACTAAGAGTTGTAATAATGGATTACAATCAGTGAATTTGTACTGGCCTAAATATCTTTGCCACGTGATCCGCGGAAAACCCGTCACGGTGCAAGGTGAAATATGGTTCTTAGCCCTTGTTAAAATTTTGATTTTATAAATCAAATGGGTAAAATATTTTAACGAGGATCATTTCAATATTAACTATAATTGTGTACTCTTAAGATAACTTACACGTTAACAACAACATATCAAAATTAATACTCCGTTGGTTCCTAATAAATTATAAACTCATACATGTAAACTTAATTGTATATCATTATTGGTTGAGACAAAGTTGTACATTATTGAGAAAACATTTTAAAGCCACTTGCTACCAATGCGAACTAGGTCATTAGATGCGCACAATGCGTGTTGTAGACACAAGAGAGGATTATGTGTCTAGACCTAAGTCAGTTGTCGGATGCAAGAAGATGGGAATAAATGTGTCTATGTCCTTATTATTAAGGCGTGCATGGACCGAGTGAAGAACTCTTTGATAGAGCTTCATGGTATGATTAGAGACTGCAAAGTCTAAACATGACCAATGAAGATTACTTCATATATTCCTAAATAATGCTACTAAGGAACAAATAATCATGAAATAGAAATTGACCTTTAATGGAATTTTTGATTTTTAATCAAGCCTTCCATTATATTGGAGTTAAAGGGCAATGTGATTGCGCCTATGGTGATTAGACTCCATCATGGGTAGTTTGCTACTTCACAATAAGATTAGAAATTAGCGCCATCATTTTGTCTAAATGGGTTAAAGACTCTTTTAGCCTTTTGACTTAAGGTAAATACATGATAAAACTCCATTGTTTTTAATGCTACTTCTATAGGCTAGGTTTTTGAACGCTAGCTATAATATTTAAATTTGTTGCAAATTTATTTGCTGCAAAATATAAGTATTAAAAGGGAAGTAGGCATATAAGGCATAGAGAGCTGGACTTCAAATAGAAAAACAAAATAGTTGTTTCTATTGAAAAGGATTGGAAGTATGACACTTTCCTATCCCTCTAGCTAATATATTACTTCAATAGATATTTGTTTTGCACTTTTCATGGCTAGAAACATTATATCTATTATGCCCTTTGTTGGACGATGTATATTATTTTGAACCATGTATGTGTTTCAAAGTTTATACATGTCAAGGTATTTATATTAAGCTTATGCTTAAGAAGTAATATCATGATCATGAATAATTTGGATAAGTTATCCTTATGACATAGTTGACTTAACCATATAAACAAGATTTGTATCACCAAACTCCGTGTGGTAAGGAATTTGGAATCGTTTGATCATGGGTCAAATGTTGACTAAAAAATCTTATTTATTAGGTTAATTTAATTATACATCCTTCACTTTTGCATGTGAGAGAATTGATAGCTTGTTGGATTACGTACACACTCTTGTGTGTAAACCGTTCAAGCAAAATCATAAGGTATAAAATCCAAATACTTCGTTATCTTTACCGATGATGGTAGAAGAAATGGATATGTCTATTCGTTGATAGACTATGTGTTTGAAACCTTATAGGTGTTCAAGACACACCATAACGAAGTGTCTGATTTAAAAATAGATAAAGAAATATGATACTCAATTCAAGTTACACAAAGGTTGATTGTCGAGCTTTAGCCGAGTTAATCCTTTTGTAGACTGTGAAGATTGAGTTAATATGTTCTAAAATTCTATCACCATCAATTGAATTATGGATTTGTCATATAATTCACTCCTTCTATGACACATTGTATAATGGGTCATATCATTGAGGAAACGAACATTCTTGATATGGTCTGGTAATTGATGTGTTACACTTTAGTATTCAATTGTTTGATGTATACTAAAGTAGTAGTGGGCTATGTTCTTAATCTTAAACCAACAAAGACGGTTAAGATTACACCTTAGGGGATGAGACTAGAAAGAGTATCTTTGCTTGTCTATCTCAAAGTCTGGATTGTCTAAACCTACGTTTTATAGGTGAGGTGAAGAAATCCGGAATCTTGAGGTGTTACTCCATTAAGTATTCTTCTAAGACCATGGGATATTTGTTTTTCAAAACTTTATAAAAACAAAGTGTTTTCTCGGAAAAAGTTTCTTTTCTTCAAAACTAATATCCATGGATGTCTGTAGAAATGAAAGTAGACCTTCAATGGAATAACCTGATGTTGGCACTAGAATATAATCAGAAATGATTAAAATCCAGTATGAGAAGGCTGGAAAACCTGACATATAGTCATTTCCTCTTAGACTGGTATATATCATCATAAGACCAGAAAGATATAGTTTATTATATCTAAGGAAGACAACTTGATGATAACTCATCAACTACTGGAAGTGTAGTGGGCCTAGTGTCTGCTAGAAGAAAAGAGGAAATGAAAGCAAGATGTAATCCATGAAGGATATTAAATTTTGAAACTTTTTTTATCCTATACCGGGGTGGAAACCCATAGAGTGTATATGGTTCTTTATTGAAAGAAACCATCATGGATTAGTTTACAACTTCGAATTTCGACTAAGTAGAAAGGTTTTCTTGATGATTGACCAATTGGACGGTATCATCTAGAAACTTTCTTTTAGTAATTATGTCGAAGAGTAAATTTGTAGACCACTTTGAATACCGACGGATTGGAAAGGTTTTCTTGATGATTGACCAAGTGGAAAGGTATCATCTAAAACTTTCTTTCGGTGGCTATGTCAAAAGTAGTTTTATAGACAACTTCAAATATCGCATGGATGAGAAGTGTTCTCGATGATTGATCATGAGGATGGTATCATCTTGAAACTTTATCCTAATGGTTATGTTGAAGTTTATGCAGATACTCATAAAATATCACTGTCTTTTATGGATATGATAATTTGATATAAGGACTCCATTCCTTAACAGGAATTTTATGAGGAAGTGCTTAAAACACTATCTGGAGGTCTCTTACATCAAGAGTATCCTTGTAAAGTCTACAGGAACAAGCATCCTTGTGAAGTCTGAGAGCACAAGTGTTCTTGTAAAGTCTGCAAATTCGAGGAAGTTCATTAATGGACTTAAATATGCATCTCAAGGTTGGAACCTTTTCTTTGATATGAAAATCATGAGTATGAGTTTTCAAAAACAAAGATTAAACCTGCATGAATGTCAGGGCTAGTGGGAGCTTTGTTATAATCATATACTTGTATGACTGGTACATACAATGTATTGGAGAAAATGTCCAAACTATGCTTTCGAAAGCTTAGTTAAGGAGTTATTCGTCCATAATGATTATAACGTGTACAATATTGATTACGGAGTACAATAAATATTGAGATATGTTCTTGATGAATATTTGGAAAGATAAAGATTAGATTAATTTATTACTCTAATGCTAATTTCTATATAGGATATCTGCCGATTTAGATCGGAGTACATGATCCTATTTTATGTAGTTGTTATTAAGAATGGTTCTGAAAGCATTGATGACCCTATTTTCTGAGATAATGAGGGTATAATGGCTTTTGCACAAGAACCATAGTCCTTAGTGTCACTTACCTTATTGAGTTCTTCTGAAGCATTGAAGGTAAGCGGACTTGGACAAAAGACCATAGTCTCGTCAACAAACACTTTATGAGTGGTTTGGTTGTGAATGGAGGTATGGTCATTATCAGAGTACATATGGATAGCATTATGGATGATCCTTTTATTAAGCTAGAGTCGTAGGCTAATAATGGTAGTCACACTAGCGCCTACATGCAAATTCGTTTGCAAAAGGACTTGGCTTAATTTTATTTTAGTTATGTTGATATACTAAATTTTTGGGAACATTAAGCAGTATTGTATATCATACTATATCGATTATTAAATGTGATTTAATAATTCGCCATGGGCGGGTATTTTCATGAATCTATATTGTCTTCCATCTTAGCATGTTTAATTACTTCCCAGAATGCTTTTTCATTCTAAAGGTCCACAGTCGGTCATTCTTCAAGGGGAGGAAGTTTGAATTAAGATTGAGGGAAGTGGTTGGTCGCTATCCAACAATGGATTGGGTAAAGAGAAGCAACACTTCGCCTGTGCTTGCAATGGTCAAGTGATTGGACGACCCACACCTGAGCTTACTTCATGGTTTTTGTTATAAGTAACTCAGAAAGATAATATCATTTCGTCCTTAGACTGGAGATACATGTGTTCCAAAGCATGAACCTGCTTTGCTTTGATTGCTTTCTAACGCAGTTCGTGACTGGCTGTTATAAAGGGAGCTTTTAGGTAAAGTATGGAGTATGTGGCGGAGCAATGCAGTCAAAAGGATTTTTTCCTCTAGTTTTAGAGAGATATCCATGGGCCCCTCGATGATTGAAAGGTGACGTAAAATGCACGGCCGTGCTCATGTTGCTATGATGTTTGATCGGTTGCAACTAGATTTTGGGTCACCATCAATCGAGATCGAGAAACATAATCGTGAACGATCTGGAGATTGACATTTAACCATGTCTCGTGTTCACAAGGATATCGCGAACAAAAGGATGATTGATCGCTTATCTATAGGGCCATATCAAATCTATAGGGTTGTGATTTGGTACTTGTCTTGGGATGACACTACTCGCGTTGACTTGAGTGACAGAGATGCCTTGCTAGAGGCCGCTCTCTGTCTATGTTACTTATCGATACGCTGTGTCATGTGCAAGTGGGAGTCTGTTAGAGTATGCCCACTGACACACGTATATTAGTAATACTACCGATGATACACGAGCCTATTCGGTCACACGCCAAGTATTGATCCCGACAACTCGCAACAGGAAGAGAGAAACAAAGAATCTGGAAATGGTGTTTCCGGGCCGCGTAATCTTTTGGTTACGCGACACGTAAATCGTCTGACAGAAACTTGACTTTTTGGTTATTGCTTGGCTCAAGTTATTGACTTATGGACATCATGAAATGATTATGCTCGACTTTGTGGCCTTGCCTATCTGCTGAAATGGTGATAAAATTCCAAGAGATCTTTCATAATTCAATATGTTGATCATTTTGGTCAAGTCATAAAAAAGGCTCTCTCTCTCTCTCTCTTCTTATGTTCTTGGAGCTTCTTTATGAGCTCATGGAGGAGTCCAGAAGTTCATCCATGTCTATGGAATGATTATGGAAGTTATGAGTTGTTCCAAAGGGTGATTTCAAGTCTTAAAGATCACAACTTGGCATACTAGTATTTGGGGATCGAACTAACTTGGTGTGGACTATCAATAGAGAGTTGATCTCTTGTGACTTAGAGTTCATCCCAACATGAAGAAATCAGAAGCTGGAGCATGGTATATTTCCTATCGCATCTCTTTTATTTGGTTGCTTTATCTTTATGTAGAGTTCCACCATTAGTGGGTCTTGATGGCATCTTGTTTTTATACCCGGAAATATGTTTTTCACGCTTCCGCCGCGCGGGTAAGATGGCCAATGAAACCCAACAAGCTTTTCATAATTTTGTATTTGCATCTAAAAACCAAATGATTTTGTGTTGTAAGGAAAAGTCAGATGCAACTAAAACAGCGCATTCCAAGTCTATTTATCAGCATACAATGGGACGAGGTGGATACGTACATGTCAAAGAGAAAATGGTAAATTATGTTATATTTATAATTGATTACGTATTTGATCTTGGTTTAACTTTACATTTTGTATGTATTTGATGTTTATAAGATAAAAAACTAAAGAAATCCAACCTGATGAAGAACCCCCGCGTTGTATAATGTGGTTGAAAGGAAGGGTAATCAAAGCCGGACAAATTGCAGATGATGAGACTAGATCAGTGGGAGATAAACTTGTAAGTATGACCGCACATTTTTATTATCACTTTAATTTATGTTTAGTTTTGGGAAAATGGTAACTTATTATTTTCCATGCACTTTTTCTGTGCAGGTAGAAACTGAGGATAAGATCAAAGATGGAACCTTGCATATTGATCAGGGCACTGATGCATTGACATTTGTATTTGGAAAGGAAAAGGGAGGTTATGCAAGAGGAGTTGGAGGTGGAGTGACATACAATAAGTACTTTGATCTTTCTCGAAACAGACAAGCATCTGATGAAAGAATTGTGTTACTTCAGAGTCAACTCGATAATGTGAGACGCGAGCGTCAAGAAAAGGAAGTAGTAATCAAGAATTTGTCCGACGAGGTGAAATAAACAAAAGGAATGTATGATCAAGTAGTTGGTCAGTTGAAGGCACAAGAGGAGATGATACGGTCTTTGACATCAAAGGAAAGACATTTTTTGTATTTTGCTAACATTTACATTGTGTGTTGCTAACAAGTGCATTACGTCATTTATATTGCAGCTGTCATAAGAGGTCATTAATCATAATCAGTAGGGCAGAACACCGTTAAGTGATGATGTTTCATGTGAGATGGAGGCAAGCAGTCAGAACTGTAATGGACTTGCAACTTCTAACAACGAAATGGAAACAATTGTAAGTAATAAGACATCTACCCTGTATCCCCCTGTGGTTTTTGAATTTTACATACATGACTTTTTTAAATAACATGTTTTATACATATAGGAAAAGGTTAAATCTGTCAGATCTAACAAATATCCAGGATCACAAAGAAACGTGTCTCAACGTCGAGACTCCGAATCGCAAGAAAATATATCTCCACCACCTGCTGTACAAGTATGTATTTCCACATGTTCGTATATTCGATGTTTACTACAATTTATTTCTAATGCATATATATATATATATATATATATATATATATATATATATATATATATATATATATATATATATGATCAGATGGTGTGTGTTTGTGTGATCAGCTGTCTTGGTCTATCACCTGATCATTGTGTGTTGTGTAGCTGACCATTTTTAGATTATATTCTTTAGTTTAAATAGCTGATAGATCTTAATTTGTTGCATCAGCGGTTCATTGTTCTATTCCTGATGCATATATATATATATATATGTATATGTATATTTATGTATATGTATGTATGTATGTATGATCAGATGATATGTGTTTGTGTGATCAGCTGTCTTGTTTTATCACCTAATCATTGTACATTGTGTAGCTGATCATTTCTTTATTATATTTTTTAGTTTAAATAGCTGATAGAGATGATATGTGTTTGTGTGATCAGTTGTCTTGTTTTATCACCTAATCATTGTACATTGTGTAGCTGATCATTTCTTTATTATATTTTTTAGTTTAAATAGCTGATAGATCTTAATTTGTTGCATGAGGGGTTCATTGTTCTATCAGCTCATCATTGTGTGTTGTGTAACTGTCTTGTTCTTATCATTGTGTTTTTGTGCAGATTACTGATATATACTTTGGTTTAAGTAGCTGATAGATCTTAATTTGTTGCATCGGTGGATCATTGTTCTATCAGCTAAACATTATGTGTTGTGTAGCTGTTTTGTTCTTATCATTATGTGTTTGTGCACACTACTGATATATCCTTTAGTTTAATTATTCTATGATTCATTTATGACAAATATGAATATTTTTCAGACAATTAAGTGTAAATTGTGGCACTCAAAGAGAACAAGTGTTATTGCTTTGGGTATCGTATACAAGTCTGCTGGAAAACAAGCTCTTGACAACTCACCACTTCCAAATGATTGCTACAAAGTTTCAATTAACGAATCGTTAGTGGATGCAGCATGCATACCGGATGTTGGAAGGAATGGTTTCAAAACAGTCAAGGATGTAGTAGGTGGATTTTACGCATGGCCAATGGATCAAGTTATTTTTGATGAAAAGGTACAAACATACATCTGTTTTTATCAACCTAGCTACAAATATTATTCTTCATATTTAAAGCAATGTTTGATACATGCTGGTTTTATTTCCTACAGGTAATTATACCACCAACTACCGTAGAAAAGATTGATGAGAATGTTGGTGCACCTAAATTACAAAAAAAAAGTGCAAAGGTATTTATGTGACTACTAATACCATGCAAAAGATAGTGAGGTCCAACTTGAAGAGTCAAAAGACTTTAATTATGTGATTTTTACATGTATAACTCGTTAAAACTATGATAGTGTACAATTTTATTACATTCTGATTATGTATTTGGATTTACTTATATACATTCCAATTTTGTTATGTAATTCGAATTAGTTTTGAAATTTTTTCTTTTGTTACACACATATATATATATATATATATATATATATATATATATATAATTCATACCGTGACACAAATTATTGATCTCTTATATGTGACTAAAAGGTGCCCTCACATAATGTTGGTCAAATGATCTTATTAGTTAAGATTTGATAAGACAAAGTTAAGTTTGTAAGATATGTTCTAAATACAACTTAAACAGAATTATGAAGTTTGATCAGACTGAGCACTTATAGTGTTTCAGACTGAACATAAGCTGAGTATAAGCTGAGCATATACTTGATCAGCTTAGACTATATCTTAGTTAGTTTATCAATACGTTTGAAATGCTCTGTGTGTCACCTAAGGTATAGGTTGAGTATTCAGATTGATGCGTTTCAATCTTCAAGCTTGATGTATTTCAGAATCAAGATTGAAGACTCAAGATTGAAGATTCAAGATTCAAAATTCCGGGTTATCCGTTACTTTGTTAGCAGATTAGGATAAGTTCTGGTTTTTTAGGATCCGTAGGAACAGGATTATAAATACTTATCTCTTGATCAGTTCAGAGGTTACACACCTCAACCTAACCTCACCATCGTATGTGTTACGAATCTTGATATATTGTTTGTGTGTTCAACGTGATCAAGAAATTCACAGATTTCCAACATAGTTCTTGTGTTCGATCTTCACGTCTGTTGTGTAGTTGGTAAGTATTCAATCTGTGAATAAATCCTATTTAGAGAGTTAGTCTGTATCTATAATCATAAGTTGATTATAGATAGCAAGTTTGATTCATTAGTTTGAGAGATTGAGATATTTGATTTATATTAGGTGTTTACATATCAAGTGTTGCTTACTTGATAGTCATTGTAATCATCTTCTTATTAATGAAAGCATTCGATTTCATGTGGTTTGATTTGTGTAACACTTTTTATTGATTTGTTCAGTTTTCTGCAGAAAGTGTATTCAACCCCCCTTCTACACATTAATTGCTTGTTGTTTATCTCACCAAGGGACCAACAATTGGTATCAGAGCAGGTTGAACTATTCATAAGTTGAAGTTCAAGATTCTGGGAAAGGATGTCCCATATTTGATGGATCTGATTATCCTATGTGGAAATTTAGAGCCATGCTTTTCCTGAAGTCCATTGACATCAGAATGTACGATGTCATAACTCGTGGACCAATTATTCCCAAGATTCCTGCTGTTGTCAGTGATAAGTCTCCTGACAAGACTGAAAAGGAAGTCAAGAAGCCTTTGGCATCCTGGACTGAAGAGGATTGGAAATTACATTCTCTGGAAGACAAAGCAAAGAGTGTTCTGGCAAATGCCCTGACTAATGAGATCTTGCATACTGTGACTGGGTGTCAATCTGCAAAAGAGATCTGGAGTACTCTAAGTATTACATATGAGGGTACAAATCTGGTCAAGCAGCAAAAGAAAAATCATCTCAACAGATCTTATGAAAACTTCTTTTCTATGAAGAATGAAACCTTATCTGACGTGTTTACAAGGTTTCACTGCTTGATTAATTACCTGCTAAGTGTAGGCATTAAAAAGGATGAAGCTGACCTAGTGCTGAAATTTCGGGATGTGTTACCAGAGAAATTTAATGAGGTGACCATAGCACTAAGGGCTAGAGGTACATTACATATGTATAATCTACAGTCCATATATGGGTTCTTGCTTAATCATGAACAAATCACAGAACACAAGAAATCTTCTCAACAACAGTTGAAGGACTCTCTTGAGAACAATGAAATTGCATTAGTTGTAGAGAAAAAGAAAAAGAGTTCAAAGGACTTCATAGCTGAATCTGAGACTGAGTCAGATTCTCAAGTTGACTACTCAGACTCAGACTCAAGTGATACTGATGATGTTCAGACTATCACTGAACAAATGGCTATGCTTGCCAGAAGATTGAGATAAGTTCAAAGGGGAATAGGAAGATCTGACAGAGGCAAAGGAAAGAGTTCTTTTGACCATAAGAAAGCTGTGTGCTCCAACTGTCAGAAGAAGGGACACATTGCTGCTGAGTGTAGAGTGAAGAAGGGTGAAACAGCGTCAGTAGCTGACAATAATGCTTACAGAGCTGATAAGTATAATAAGAAATATACTCAGATCAAGAAAAGAAAGCCTGAAGACAAGTCCAATACTAAAGGACTTTATGCTGAAACTTTGGATACAGAATCATCTACCTCAGATGATGATGACAATTGTCTGAAGGCTCAAAAAGATGAAGAGTTTGAAATAGATGAAGTTGATTATGGTCTGTCTGAATCAACTTTTGAAGCTAACATGAATGAAGCTGAGGAAAACAGCAAACTGAGTTACTGGGATCCTTCCTCCATGTACAAGGTTAGTAATTTCAACTCTTACACCGATGAAGAAAAAGGTCTTATATTTGGTTATTTGTTAAACGATTTTAAGACCAGCCTTAAGACTCAAGTTGACCTCAAAGCTAAAATAACTAAGCTCAAGAATGAGATTAAGGAAAATCAAACTCTCATTACTGCTGGAAAGAAAGCACAATGTGATCTTGATTGTCAAAGACACATTAACAAGCTTCTAAGTGAAGAAATTCAGGAAGCTAAGGATAACACTGACCAACTTCAAAAGGTCACTGAATCCTGGTGTAAGTCATCAAAGCTTGCTGAAAAGTGCATCAACCAGCAGATCCCTAAACAGGTAAAAGCTGTACTTGGAGGTGACTATCAATCCGCAGCTTATACAGCTGATGATGATGAGATAACAAGTACAGATTCTGAGGAAGATAGACAACTGATTGAGTCTCAAAAGTCAGCCTCAAAAAAGTGACATGATCAAAGCCTTAAATACAATAAGTTTGTAAGGGCAAAGGATCATGGGAATGAGTGTTCAACTTCTAGACAACATAGTAAGTCTGTGCATGATAGACTAGGCACTCAGCCTATTCAAAGAACATCTGTTACTGAAAGGTTGAATCCAAATCCTTTAAAAAGACAGCATTCTTTGTCCAGATCAGAGAGAAGTTTCAAGAATAGGAAGACAACTGTAAGTCAGAGGTCATATCACAACAATGGTAAGTCCAAAGTTGTTGAAACTGGTAAGTCCAGAAAACATGACAATGGTAAGTCCAAAGTGAATGAAAAGAAGTTTGTTGGTCAAACTTCTGATCACAAGGATAATAAACCTAGATATGACAAAGGTAAGTCCAAAGTCAATGAGCATCAGGTGAATCAACTTGCAAAGAAAGTTGAGAAATTATCCACAACCAATAATCCTAAAACTGAGAGCAAATTCTCAAAAGGATTATTGGATAACCTACCTCCTATAGTCATTGGTAGAAGGAAGTGCTACAAGTGTGGAGGTAGAGGACAGGAGGCCAAGTACTGTGATATTGAAATTTTAAGGCCTGAAAAGGAACAAACTGATCAGCCTATGCAGGACTCAACACCTTCTCAAACTGACCAGTCAGCTCCACAAGATGAAACGGCTAAGTTCTCTGTCAGGATCGGATATAGATTATATCAAATAACAAGAACTAACTTTTAAATAATAAATCAGAGTAAAATAAAAGTTAATCTTTAACCATGATCACAATCAACTAAGAAGTTGCGGAATCACACTTAATTGATTAATGAAGGTTTTGATCACAAATTAATTCAATTAAACAGTAATTCTACTAATCAATGATAACGATTACAATAGCAAACTTCACCCCCAATCTAACTTATTATGTTAGACGAAGAACACAAATTGTTCTTAGGTTTCAACGAGAAACTTAGAGGCTTAGCACTATTCAGAGAGCAAAATTACAATTTGAAGAACGAATGCAAAAATAAAATCAATGAGTAAGTTCTAATTATGAATTCTAATCTAGCATATATATACTCCTTGATCTTCCTTGATTTGCTGACAGTTAGGTAATCTTCTATCTTCTGAGATAATCTTGATGATCTTCAAAGTATTTCGAGATATCTTCAAAGATAGGATTTTTCCAAATATAGCTCAACAGAAACTGTTTAATGAATATAACAGTTCTTGATTCTTCTAACAGTCTTCAGCTTCAAGGTCTTCAAACAGTTGTAGACGTTTACACTAACAGTTCTGAACTCTATATAACAGCTTTAAAGTTCACAGCAACTGTTGGTTACAACTGTCTTCACAATTTCAACTAACAGTTCTAAACTGTTTCTTCAACAATTCTTCTAACAGTTTTGAACTGTTTTCCCAGCACTTATTAACAGTTTTAATCATTTTCGATATTTGCATATATAACAGTTTCAATGACTTAGCCAATTTCCCAACAATCTCCCCCTAACTTAAAGTATTGAACAATACACTTAAGTTGTTTGTTTTAAGGGTTCAATCATAGACAAATTAACATAAGTAATGAACATATTTATCATTGAATGCAAAATCGAACTATTAAAAGAAAAAAATTCAAAAGATAGAAAAATTACTTTTTCTTTGATCTCAGAGATTCAAGTCTATCTTTGAATTTCTGAAGTAGCTCATTCCTTTCTTTAGCTGGACCATAGAATTTGGCTTTCACTAAGTATTGAAGCTTAATCTGACCATGTTCGACGAAATTCATGTCAAACTATTCAGTAATTGCATTTTCCATTACCATGGAGTATACCCTTGGCTTAACATGCACTTTAACAGATTGAATTGGAAAAGTTTCATCAGCCACCAGTATTGACATTATTTTCTTTGGGTTGCAAATACTTGTCAAATGTCTCATCAATAACTTAATTAGAGTTTGCTCAGATCCTCCATAATGCCTTGTTCCATACTCATACAACTCTTGTATGTCTCGCCTAGTCATACTATCCATCATTTGTAAGTAGCTTGTAAACTGTTCAATCTGATCATTCTCCCTTACAATGATTATACCTTCCTTTCCAGTATCAAACCTGACAACATCAAACTTCCATTCTTTAATGTGAGACTTCTGGCCAAGATGTTCTTTTACAAACTTGTTAACACTTTTTTCAACATCGACCAAGAGCCTATCTTGAATGATAGTTTTAACCATTTTAGCTTTGATGGTTTGATCTGTTTGGCTTGGTTGGACAGTTTTGGACTTTTGGGGTTTGGATTGTAGAGGTTGAGACTTCTTCTCAGTTACTGACTTAGGAAGTTGAGGTTGTTTCTTTTTCACAATTCTTTTTCTTTTAACTCCCTTAGCAGCCTTTTCTTGTTTTTCTTCCTCATCAATCTGAGCTGTGATCTCATCAGCTAGCTTCTTTGCTATTTCAAAATCAGTCTGTTCTTGTTGTTGAAGATCAGCAGCTAACCTCTGAGCACACTCAAAATCCCTTTCTTCTTGTTGTTGTTTTGTTAATTTTAGCTTTGGAAGCTCAACAACAATCTCCTTTCCCTTTCCTTGTACCTCTTGTACTGGCTTTTCAACAGCCTTTTCTACAATATAAATTCCTTTGAATCCAGGCCTTGGCTTAATAGGATTTAACTTTGCACATTTGCCTTCAAGCCATCCATCATCAATCTTTTGTTTCATTTGGAATTCATTGCAGTTCAAAATTTGAGCACCCACTTTCGCCAAATATTCTTGTTTTACCTTGGGCCATGACTTGTAAACCTCAGTTGTTGGATAATCACCAGACAAAATTATTGTATTAATCAGCACTCTATCCACTGCTGATAGCTTCTCTTCAACTGTTGATACACTGGGTGCAACTGTTAGTTCATCCACTGCAGCTGTTTGTTCTGGCACGTCAGCAACTGTTGGTAATGAACTCTCCCCCTCTTTGATTGGAACAGTTGAAGGGGATCTTGCAGCAGCTGTCAACTGTTGTAGTACTTGATCATGCAGTTTTAGCACCTCATTAGCATGCTTCAAACTGTTTGTCAAAACCTTAATTTGCTGATCTTGTTGAAGAATCCTTTTGTTTTGTAAGGCAATCTTCTTTTTGAGTTGTATATATGCAGCAAAGAAGGGTGCAATATTGGAATCCGTCATTGCCTGGTGTTGCATTCTAGCCTCAATGTCAGCCAATGTTGCCACTGTTAACATATCATTGACAGATAAAACTGGTGGTTCACTCATTTGAGATTCCACACCAGTACCCCTCTTTTCTTGGTACTGGGGATTTCCAGAAACTGTTTGACCAGCCTCTGTTGCCGTGGCTGAGGTCTTAGTTATGTTAACCCTGTCATGTTCACCCCTTGCGGGTAAAACAGTAGGATCAGCCTCACATACCACATGATCACCCTCTAATGGAGTGATCACCTCCTCATTGTGCCTGGGAGACAGCACAAGGGATTCCCTTTCGATATTCTGAATAGGTGAATGCACCTGTGCAGGGCTAACAGTTTCAGTTTCAAGAACTGTGATGGAAGGAGCACCAACAGTTCTTTTCCTTTTCTTTTGAAATATTTTTAGTGCAGGGGCTTGTGTTGTAGCTCGTTCAAAGGAAGCAGAAGGGATTATTTGAGTATCGTGAGCTGTGGGTTCCAGAGGTGGTGGTGTAGCAATAAGTTGGGCATCATGCTCACCCCTGGCAGCTCTGTTTCTTGAAAGAAACTCCATCATTGCAGAGAGTGGTGGAGTTATGGCACCAAAGAAACTCTTGCCATTAACCAACAGTTTGCTCAAAGTGGAGGCCACATGAGCAGAGGGAATAATGACCCTCTTGTGTATTTTAAGGTTTGGAATCAAAAAGTTTAAACAAGTTTGCACAAACCGTGGATACATAAAAAATAGACCATACTTGGTCCCCAGATGTTTTACCATACCATTAAATATTAATTTTGAAAAATTAAAACATCTGTTGTTGGCTAGACAGATGAGTGCGAGAGCAATGTTGCTCCCAAACTCATTCCAGCCCGTTCTCTTAGGGCTTATGCACTGCTGGAGAGTATGGATAATGAACTTCCAGTGTGCGCAAAACTGCCCTTTGTAGAAGGTACCCTTACCCCCAGGGCCCTCATACCCAAGTTTCAGTAACTCGGTGTGTAGATATTCTAATGCAACCGAATCAGAATACTCACCATTAAGATCATTTAGTTGTAGTGCATGGCGAATAGTGTCTTCGGTTATAGAAACCTCCATATCATCAACAGTTGTAGAAATCTGTTGCACTCCATCAACTTCTTGGACTTTGGCATTCTTCCAGAAGTTCTCAATATGTGAGGTATAGATTGTGGGGTTGGCAGTTAGAGCATAATGAATGTTTGATACCGTGAGGTAATCAATCATGACGTGGAAAGCGTCAAGATTGTTTGGGTTTTCAAGATAAGCGATCACATTGTGCTCTTTGACAAATGGAAGAGGAGACATTTTGATTTCGATCTCTAAGAGTTGTTGAGGGTTAGGGTTTGTTTCTGATCGAAGTTCGTTTTGGACGTGTGAGTTGCTTGATAAGGAGGAATTGCCTTATATATGTTACGACTGTTGAATGCAATCCAAATGTTTCCAAAATTCTGCAAAGACCAAAACACCCTTTAATAGCTTAACAGTTGACGGACAAAATGACCTAACAGTTGAGGAACTGTTTTCATAAGATGTAAATGAACTAACAGTTGAAGAACTGTTTTCATAAGATGTAACAACTGTTATTCAAAAGTTAACTCCCTTTTGTTTGATCATTTATTTGGATTAACAGTTGTTTAGTGTTTACAACTGTTCTCATTTCTCCCCCTTAGATGACGAATTTCTCCCCCTCAGTTGCACATGGAGTTTGCCTAACAGTTGTGGAAGCCATATACTAACAGTTGAAAACTGTTAGTATTGATTGAAACAGAATGGTGCAACTGTCAAACAAACTTTTAGCTCATATATGTCAAATGCTGAAGCAACAATAACAAATCATTAGTGAACACAGTCATCAACATAAGATGTATTTTATTCATGATAATCACAATTGAGCTACAATAATTTTGAGAAAACAAAACTGTCTTTCGCTATAGATCTAAACACAGCTTATAAGAACTGTCTTAACTCCTAGATCTACATGTGACAAATTATCGGTAACATTTTGTATCATCAAATCTGAACTTTAAGGGAAGACAATCATCATCACATTCTTGCTTGAGAATGTCTTCATTAGTTAAGAATCGAGTTCAGAATAGCCTCTACAGTGCCGCCATAGCCTTACTGAGAAGCCTGTCTTCAAAGAATGGTCATGTAATGCACAAGCCATTGTTGGTACTGCTTATCTAATTGTGCAAGGCCGTCTCGTAGGTGTGGGAGAACAATGATCTACACCGTAAGTGTAGACAACTTTCTCCGTTAACAGTTGACATGCCTTAAACAATTTTCAAAACATACTACCTACCAATGGGTGTGCAGTAGACCTTCTCATCATATGCACCACCAGAGACGATTATCATAATTTGCCTCTTGGGAAGATGGTGAATGATACCAATTCAACATCAGTGGAACTAGTCATCTATTACAATGACTTCCACTGTATCATCATCCGAGGCCCTCTGGTGGTTATGAGTATTATATCTTCGAACTTTGAACCACACTACGGAGTTTGTAGTGTCTGCCAGGTTCAAGACTAATCTTAGACAACATGGTGTAGGCAATTCATGGAAAAGAGTGAAATTTTCAAAATCACCTCTTATACGAATATGATCAATTGGTTTATTTTGCCTACGTGAATCTTGTCAAGGTGAACCTATCTCGATCATCATGCATCTCAAGAACACATGATGAGTATTGCCAAAGCTCATGCATTCTTACAAATGGGGCAGGGATTGTTACATAACTTTGTCTAACATTAATGTCTTTGAAGTTTATGAGAAAGAAATTAGTAGCCATTTGCAGAGAGAAGTGTGTGCAAATGTAGGTGTGATTTGTGAAGTATGGGTGCAAGGCTATTTATAGAGAAACTGGGAGGCATTAATGTCCATTAATAGCCATTAATGACCATTAATGTACAGTAATTTCCATTAATAGCATGCAGTGACTTGTCATATCAAATTCACTATATTACAAGCAAAATGACTCACCTTTATCAGTCTGGAACTGTTGATTCAAGAAAGTGAATTTACCTTTACCTCTTAACAAGGACAGTCATGGGTGTAAAAACTGTTTGTGAGACAGGTAAGCAGATATGTCCAAAACTGATGTGTGAAATTGCATTTCCTTCTCTGAATACTTAAAAGACAACAGTTGTTAGAAAACGTAACTAACAGTTGCAAACTGTTAGTGTGAAAAACATGGAATAAGGAACAACTGCTAGTCCGAGTTAATCATTCCAATGTTGGAAATCAAAAAGTTGAATCTGCTCACATCAAAAGCTTTAGTGAACAAATCAGCTAATTGATCATCAGTATGAATTTTCATAACTTGGATTAATCTCTTTTCATTGCAGTCTCTTATGAAGTGAAATCTGATTTCAATGTGCTTTGTTTTAGAATGCTTCACTGGATTATTAACTATGCTAATAGCACTGGTGTTATCAATATAAATAGGGGTATTTAAGAAAGACAAACCATAATCCAGAAGCTGATTTTGGATCCATAACAATTGTGAACAGCAGCTTGATGCAGCAATATATTCAGCCTCAGCTGTTGAAGTTGAAACTGTTGTTTGTTTCTTGCATTGCCATGAAACCAGCCTTGATCCAAAGAATTGACATCCTCCAGAGGTTGATTTTCTGTCCACGTTGGCTCCACCATAGTCACTATCAGAATATGCCACCAAATCAAAAGGTGAATCTTTAGGATACCATAGTCCCAATTTTGGTTGGCCTTTGAGGTATCTAAAGATCCTCTTTACAGCAAACAGGTGTGACATCTTTGGACTGCATTGAAACCTGGCACAAACACAAACATCAAACATTATATTAGATCTAGAAGCAGTTAAGTACATTAATGAACCAATCATTGATCTATAGAGGTGTATATCAACATCCTCCCCCTCAGAATCTGCTCCCAACTGTTTATGTGTCTCCATTGGAGTACTTGCCAGCTTCACATCTTGATAGCCAAACTTGTCCAATATGTCCTTGACATACTTAGATTGGCTTAGAAAAATACCAGTGGGCTTCTGTTTGACTTGTAATCCCAAGAAAAATGTGAGTTCACCCATTGAACTCATCTGAAACCTTTTGTGCATGATGATTTCAAATTCTTTGCACAAGCTGTCATTAGTGGATCCAAAGATTATATCATCAACATAGATTTGAACAAGCAGAATCTCTGTTTTAACAATCTTTGTAAATAATGTTTTGTCAATTGTGCCTCTCTTAAAACCATTCTCAAGAAGGTAGGATAATAATGTCTCATACCAAGCTCTAGGAGCTTGATGTAGGCCATATAGAGCTTTATCCAACCTATATACCTTGTCAGGGTACTTCGAGTCTTCAAAGCCAGGGGGTTGACACACATATACCTCCTCATCAATAGTTCCATAGAGAAAAGCAGACTTGACATCCATTTGATATACCTTAAATCCTTTGAAGCTTGCAAAAGCAAGAAATAGTCTAATGGCTTCAATCCTTGTAACAGGTGCGAAAACATCATCATAGTCTATTCCTTCCTCTTGTGTGTAGCCTTGTGCAACCAGTCTTGCTTTATTCTTGATAACAATCCCTCTTTCATCTTTCTTGTTTCTGAACACCCACTTGGTGCCAATTACTCTTTTGCCTCTTGGAAGCTCAACCAACTTCCAAACTTGCTGAATTTGAAATTGTAAGAGCTCCTCTTGCATTGCTTCCACCCATGAAGGGTCTTTAAATGCCTCAATTGCTTTCTTTGGTTCTATTTGAGATAGAAAGCAAGCATTCACATCAAATTGGGCAAGATCCACACCACTATTTTGCAGCATATTCCTTGTTCTGATAGGAGTGGTTGGATCACCAATTATTTGTGATATTGGATGAATCTTGTGAACTCTTGATGTAGGAATGTTTTCTTCAGTCAGTTCATTCCCTAGATTAGACAGATCAAACTCACATTCACTTGAATTTTCAGAATTATCACACACTTGATCAGTAACTGTTTGGGATGCAGAGTCAGTGTGTTGTTGAGGATCATGAGATTCCATGTCCTTTGAAGATTCAGCATCAATCAATGGATCAACAGCATTGGAGAACTCTTGTTGAAGCATAGGAATCACAACAAAGTCTTCAGTAACTTTGTTTGAACCAACAGTTGTTGGTTTTGAGCTAACAGTGTCAAAACTGTTTGGGCTGGTGGAAGCTGTTTGATGATTTTCACCAACAGTTGTTGGGGTACCTGTAGCTGTTTCAGTAGAATACTCAAAAGAAAGAGATTTAGACAATGCATCAATATCAAATAACCAATCAGGTCCATTACCTGCAATATTGATCCTATTCTCATTGAAAGAGACATTCATACTCTCTTCTATGATTCTAGTGATATTGTTAAAAACTCTATAAGCTTTACTTTGAGTGGAGTATCCTACAAAGAAACCTTCTTCAGCCTTACTCTCAAACTTGCCTAATTGCGATTTGGTATTAAGGATAGTGCAAGGACAACCAAATGGTTTGAAAAAGTTGATTAAAGGTTTTCTCTTGAGGAACAACTCATAAGGAGTTTTCCCTTTGGACTTGACTACTTGTACTCTATTCTGAACATAGCAGGCAGTGTTCACTGCTTCTGCCCAGAATGTCATTGGAAGCCTAGAATCGACTAACATGGATCTAGCAGCCTCTATCAAAGTCCTATTCCTTCTCTCAGCAACTCCATTCTGTTGGGGAGTCCTAGGGGCACTAAACTGTCTTTCAATACCTTTACTTTCACAAAAACTGTTTAGCTCATAGTTTTTAAATTCAGAACCATTGTCAGATCTAATGACTTTCACCTTCAAATCAGATTGATTTTCAATTTTAAGAATAAGAGACTTAACTAACTCAGCTGTTTCATCCTTAGTTCTAAGAAATTGAACCCATGTGAACCTGGTGAAATCATCAACTATGACTAAATAATACGCTTTATCCCCTATACTCACCACAGATGTAGGACCAAACAGATCCATGTGTAACAATTGTAAAGGTGCAGTAATAGAAGAAACTTCTTTGGTCTTATAAGAAGTTTTGTGTTGCTTGCCTTTGAGACAGGCTACACAATGATCATCACATGAGAATTCTTTTTGGGGCAAACCTCTTACCAAACTGTTTTTAGCTAACAAGTTCATGGTTTTAAAATTCATGTGACACATCCTTCTATGCCAAATGGCAGACTCATCATGAGATGCCTTTGAGAGTAAACAGCTTAACACATTCTGTTTAGCCATCTTTTGTGTATCAAGACAGTATACATTATCTTTTCTAGGTGTTCTTTAAAGAACATCCTTCTCATTTAGTTTAAAATCTTTTGAAAGAATAATGCATTCTGAATCTGTAAACAAAACTTTGTTTCCATTGTCACAGATTTGAGATACACTTAACAGATTGTACTTAAGCTGTTCAACAAAGAAAACATCATTAAATGTAAGTGTACCTGCCTCAACAGCTCCTTTACCTGTGATTTTCCTCCCTTAGCATTTCCTCCAAATGCTACAAATCCACCATTGATGCTTCTGAAATCCTTCAAACAGTGTGGATTTCCAGTCATGTGCCTTGAGCATCCACTATCCACATGCCAGATAGATCCATGATTGGCCCTATGAATGCTCTGCACAAATAAAATCAGTTAGTAGCAGAAAGTACCCACGCCATGCAGGTCTTGGGTACACCATTCAAGTCATAATACTTAAACAGAGTTTGGTTCTTTTTGATTTCATCCAAATTAGATTTCTCTAATTTGTGTGAGGAATACTTTGTAAGAACATGTGGTTTCCAACTGTTGTGATTAACAGTGGACACCTTTGAACAAACAGCTGGTGGAGTTGGTAAAACAGATGAATCAACTTGTGATTCCTTTTGATTTTCAGTTTGAAGAACAGTTTTACCCTCTCCAGAATCAGTTTGTTTTTGAATTTTCATCTAAGCCAAACCAGCAGTTTTTGGTTTTGTTAAAACAGTTTTGGAACTGTTAGTTGGTTTGGATGTAACAGTTGTAGAACTGTTTGCCAGTTTTGGCTTAGCAGTCTTAGAACTGTTGATCTGCTTTGACTTAACAGTTTTAGAACTGTTATTTTCTCTTTTGGGACTTTTGTTTTGAGTGCCATTGGTCTGTGGGTTATAGTAACAATCTTGAACTAAATGATTAGATCTCCCACAAATGTAGCACTTTTTGGTTTTCACAATAGGTAAACCAGTTCTTTGTGACCAGAATTGGTTTCGATTTCTTTGATTTCCTCTAACAGCTGCAGATTGAGGAAACTTTTGGACACCATGTTTTTGGCATGTGCATGCAGGCATTTCA
The DNA here is from genome assembly GCA_947179395.2 of Pulicaria dysenterica. Taxonomy (NCBI): domain Eukaryota; kingdom Viridiplantae; phylum Streptophyta; class Magnoliopsida; order Asterales; family Asteraceae; genus Pulicaria; species Pulicaria dysenterica. Next base: position 64,300,591 of record OX359292.1, on the reverse strand, counting down.
GTATGCCTTTTCTTAGGCTTGGGTTTAGCCTGAGATTTTGAAGCTTCCGTCTTCTTCTTTGCATACACAACCTCACCAACTTTCTCCTTTCCTTTGGCTTTTGTACTAACAGTTGGATTTTTTAGCTTAGAACTGTTTGGGTTCTTGTTGGAACTGCTAGTGTAAAAATGGGGACTATTGGCAACAGTTGTGGAACATTCTATGGATTGGATAGCTTTTGAAGGTGTTGGCTCAGTGATGAGGGATTCTGTGGATGCTTTTACAAACACCACAGGCTTGAAAGATGGTTTTGTGGAAATGGGTTCACAACAGATGTAATTTTCATATGGAATCACTTCATCTTTCTTCACAACTATCTCAATATCTTCAACACTTACTACTGACAGAACTTTATCTTCATAACTTTCAAACTTTGGATCAGCTGACTTTAATTCATCTGCCAAAGGTTCATTGACATATCTATCAGCTGCCTCAGACAAGGGTGTTATGTATGTGTGATTGTATGGAGGTGGGGTTTCCTTATATCCCAGTCCAATTTTCACCTTGTCTCTCACTTGAGATTGTAGCATAGTCTCAAGCTTAAGGTTTGCAGCCTTGAACATTCCAAGATCAATGTCTACACCCTCCAATTTCTTTGTGAGTTCATCCACCTTGCTTTCTTTTTCAACCAATTTCTTTTTCAGACTATCAATCTCATCTTGAAACTGCTCTTTCTCCCACTTATGATATTTTCTATCATAGTCCATTTGCAGTTCATTAGCCTGATAGTCTTTAATTTTCTTCTCAAGATCTTCTATCACAGCAGTATACTCATACCTTCTCTCCTCCATTTTACTTAGAGCAGCACATACTTTCTTATTGTGCTCTCTAAACCTCTTAACAATAGCTCTACATTCACCAGGACATAGTTTAGAAGATACCTGTATGTCTTCAGATTCTGGGGAATCCATCTTGATGGAGGAGTCAGTCAATGTCATCAAAGCTTTGTTGTTTGTAGCCTCCTCTGCTTGATCACTCCAATCAAATCCATGGCCTTCTTGTGATACCAATGCTCAGGAGGTATGATTTTGAGTTGGCCTCTAACCTTGATTCTGAACTTGTCCACCAGATCTGCATTCTCTTGCAAAGTGGCCAAGTTGTTGACATTTGAAGCATCTCACCTTTGACTTGTCAAATCCAGCCTTTCCATCAGCTCTGAAGTTCATGTTTTGCCTTCCAGTCCTTTTAATGAACCTCTTGGCTCTAACAGTAAGCATGGCCATCTGCCATTTGAGATCCATCTCCTCAAGATCATAAGGGTGTACTTGTTCAAGATCCTCATTGGTGAGGGTTGAATGTGCATGGCTGGCAAGAAAAGCTTCAAGAACTGCATCTGGAGTGTTCATATCTAGTCCAACAGCAGAACTAGTACCTGCACAACTATCACTAGAGTTAGTTAATGAATGGTTTGATTCCATACCTGAGGAAGACAGGAGAGCAGCATTGTGGCTAGGGATAACAGTTTTTCTTTTTCCCTCTATCTCTCCCTCAAACACTATCAAACTATTATAGAGGTCATCTAACTCTATGTCTTCAAGAGAATCCTTGGTTCTCCATTGTGCAGCAAACACAGTCCATTCATCACCTAGAGACCTAAGAAACTTTCTATTTATCTCATCTTGATCAAGCCTAACCTTAGCACTCTCCAGTTGACTCACCAGTTTGTAAAACCTATCAAAGATTTGGGTGATAGTCTCATTCTTCCCACTGGTGAAGTTCTCATAGGCTTGTTTAAGAAGATCTCTTTGGTTTCTCTTAGAACTAGCATTCCCAGCAAACCTCTTCTCCAGAGCATTCCAAAGTTCATGAGCATCATCAAATTTCTTGAATTGATGTTGATACTCATTGGGAATTGCAATCTGGAGGATACTGAGGGTTTTCATCTCAATCATTCTATCCTTCTTTTCAGCATCTGTTTTTGGTGGTGGTTTCTTCTTTGGTTTTCCATTCTCATCCAGTTCAATGGGATTAGTGGGAACAGTTTCAATGATTTGCCAAACAGCATAGTTCATTAGTTGGACATGATGTTTAATTCTTAGTTTCCACATCTCAAAATCAGATGGTTTGAGCATGGGAACACGAATGTTAGACCCTGACCCACTGTTATCAGAAGAACCTCCCGAATCCATTGAAACAAATTGATTTAAAACAAAAGTTTTGAAAAATAAAGCAAGGTAATGCAAAAACCTTCAACCGGTTATCAAAGGAACCTTAATGATAAGGCTCTGATACCACTTGTCAGGATCGGATATAGATTATATCAAATAACAAGAACTAACTTTTAAATAATAAATCAGAGTAAAATAAAAGTTAATCTTTAACCATGATCACAATCAACTAAGAAGTTGCGGAATCACACTTAATTGATTAATGAAGGTTTTGATCACAAATTAATTCAATTAAACAGTAATTCTACTAATCAATGATAACGATTACAATAGCAAACTTCACCCCCAATCTAACTTATTATGTTAGACGAAGAACACAAATTGTTCTTAGGTTTCAACGAGAAACTTATAGGCTTAGCACTATTCAGAGAGTAAGTTCTAATTATGAATTCTAATCTAGCATATATATACTCCTTGAACTTCCTTGATTTGCTGACAGTTAGGTAATCTTCTATCTTCTGAGATAATTTTGATGATCTTCAAAGTATTTCGAGATATCTTCAAAGATAGGATTTTTCCAAATATAGCTCAACGGAAACTGTTTAATGAATATAACAGTTCTTGATTCTTCTAACAGTCTTCAGCTTCAAGGTCTTCAAACAGTTGTAGACGTTTACACTAACAGTTCTGACCTCTATATAACAGCTTTAAAGTTCACAGCAACTGTTGGTTACAACTGTCTTCACAATTTCAACTAACAGTTCTAAACTGTTTCTTCAACAATTCTTCTAACAGTTTTGAACTGTTTTCCCAGCACTTATTAACAGTTTTAATCATTTTTTATATTTGCATATATAACAGTTTCAATGACTTAGCCAATTTCCCAACATTCTCATCATCAGAACCTACTACAAAGTGGGTTCCTAAACAAAACTAATATGTTTAGTTTTTCATGTGCAGGGTTAAAGTAAATGGTACTTGGACAGTGGATGCTCAAGTGTTGGGAAATTGGCTAAGTCATTGAAACTGTTATATATGCAAATATCAAAATTGATTAAGACTGTTAATAAGTGCTGGGAAAACAGTTCAAAACTGTTAGAAGAAGTGTTGAAGAAACAGTTTAGAACTGTTAGTTGAAATTGTGAAGACAGTTGTAACCAACAGTTGCTGTGAACTTTAAAGCTGTTATATAGAGTTCAGAACTGTTAGTACAATCTACTACAACTGTTTGAAGACCTTGAAGCTAAAGACTGTTAGAAGAACCAAGAACTGTTGTATTCATTAAACAGTTTATGTTGAGCTAAATATGGAAAAACCCTATCTTTGAAGATATCTCGAAATATTTTGAAGATCATCAAGATTATCTCAGAAGATAGAAGATTACCTAACTGTCAGCAAATCAAGGAAGATCAAGGAATATATATATATGCTAGATTAGAATTCATAATTAGAACTTACTCATTGATTTTATTTTTGCATTCGTTCTTCAAATTGTAATTTTGTTCTCTAAATAGTGCTAAGCCTCTAAGTTTCTCGTTGAAACCTAAGAACAATCTGTGTTCTTCGTCTAACATAATAAGTTAGATTGGGGGTGAAGTTTGCTATTGTAATCGTTCTCATTGATTAATAAAATTACTGTTTGATTGAATCTCTTTGTGATCAAAATCTTCATTAATCAATTAAGTGTGATTCCGCAACTTCTTAGTTGATTGTGATCATGGTTAAAGATTAACTTTTATTCAACTTTGATTGGTTATTCGAAAGTTAGTTCTTGTTATTTGATATAAACTATATCCGATCCTGACAAGTGATATCAGAGCCTTATCATTAAGGTTCCTTTGATCACCAGTTGAAGGTTTTTGCATTACTTTGCTTTATTTTTCAAAATTGTTTTTCAATCAATTTGTTTCAATGGATTCGGGAGGTTCTTCTGATAACAATGGGTCAGGGTCCAACATTCGTGTTCCCATGCTTAAACCATCTGATTTTGAGATGTGGAAACTAAGAATTAAACAGCATGTCCAACTAATGGACTATGCTGTTTGGCAAATCATTGAAACTGTTCCTACTAATCCCATTGAACTGGATGAGAATGGAAAACCAAAGAAGAAACCACCACCAAAGACAGATGCTGAAAAGAAGGATAGAATGATTGAGATGAAAGCCCTCAGCATCCTCCAGATTGCAATTCCCAATGAGTATCAACATCAATTCAAGAAATTTGATGATGCTCATGAACTTTGGAATGCTCTGGAGAAGAGGTTTGCTGGGAATGCTAGTTCTAAGAGAAACCAAAGAGATCTTCTTAAACAAGCCTATGAGAACTTAACCAGTGGGAAGAATGAGAGTATCACCCAAATCTTTGATAGGTTTTACAAACTGGTGAGCCAACTGGAGAGTGCTAAGGTTAGGCTTGATCAAGATGAGATAAATAGAAAGTTTCTTAGGTCTCTAGGTGATGAATGGACTGTGTTTGCTGCACAATGGAGGACTAAGGATTCTCTTGAAGACATAGAGTTAGATGATCTCTATAATAGTTTGATAGTGTTTGAGGGAGTGATAGAGGGAAAAAGAAAAACTGTTGTTTCTAGCCACAATGCTGCTCTCCTGTCATCCTCAGGTATGGAATCAAACCATTCTTTAACTAACTCTTTTGAAAATTGTGCAGGTACTAGTTCTGCTGTTGGACTAGATGTGAACACTCCAGATGCTGTTCTTGAAGCTTTTCTTGCCAGCCATGCACATTCAACCCTTACCAATGAGGATCTTGAACAAGTGCACCCTGATGATCTTGAGGAGATGGATCTCAAATGGCAGATGGCCATGCTTACTGTTCGAGCCAAGAGGTTCATCAAAAGGACTGGAAGGCAAAACATGAATTTCAGAGCTGATGGCAAGGCTGGATTTGACAAGTCAAAGGTGAGATGCTTCAAATGTCAACAGCTTGGCCACTTTGCAAGAGAATGCAGATCTGGTGGACAAGTCCAGAATCAAGGTCAGAGGCTAACTCAGAATCAAACCTCCTCAGCATTGGGCTCACAAGAAGGTCATGGGTTTGATTGGAGTGATCAAGCAGAAGAGGCTACAAACAATAAAGCTTTGATGGCATTGACTGACTCCTCCATCAAGATAGATTCATCAGAATCTGAGGACATACAGGTATCTTCTAAACTATGTCCTGGTGAATGTAGAGCTATTGTTAAGAGGTTTAGAGAGCACAATAAGAAAGTATGTGCTGCTCTAAGTAAAATGGAGGAGAGAAGGTATGAGTATACTGCTGTGATAGAAGATCTTGAAAAGAAAATTAAAGACTATCAGGCTAATGAACTGCAAATGGACTATGATAGAAAATATCATAAGTTGGAGAAAGAGCAGTTTCAAGATGAGATTGATAGTCTGAAAAAGAAATTGGTGGAAAAATAAAGCAAGGTGGATGAACTCACAAAGAAATTGGAGGGTGTGGACATTGATCTTGGTATGTTCAAGGCCGCAAACCTTAAGCTTGAAACTCTGCTACAATCTCAAGTGAGAGACAAGGTGAAAACCGGACTTGGATATAAGGAAACCCCACCTCCATATAATCAAAACTACATAACTCCCATGTCCGATGTAGCTGATAGGTATGTTAATGAATCATTACCAGAGGAACTGAAGTCAGCTAATCCATCATTTGAAAGTGATGAGGAAGGATTTGTGGAGGAAGTAAGGGATGATGAGGGAGTTGTGAAGAAAGATGAGGTGATTCCATATGAAAATCACATCTGTTGTGAACCCATACCCACTAAACCATCTTTCAAGCCTGTGGTGTTTGTAAAAGCATCCACAGAACCCTTCACCATTGAGCCAACACCTTCAAAAGCTATCCAAACCATAAAAAGTTTCACAACTGTTGTCAATAATCCCCATCTTTACACTAACAGTTCTAAAAAGAACCCAAACAGTTCTAAGCCAAAAGGCCCAACTATTAGTACAAAAGCCAAAGGAAAGGAGAAAGTTGGTGAGGTTGTGTATGCAAGGAAGAAGATGGAAGCTTCAAAATCTCAGGCTAAACCCAAGTCTAAGAACATGCATACTGAAATGTCTGCATGCACATGCCAAAAGCATGGTGTCCAAAAGTTTCCTCAATCTGCAGCTGTTAGAGGAAATCAAAGAAATAGGAACCAATTCTGGTCACAAAGAACTGGTTTACCTATTGTGAAAACCAAAAAGTGCTACATCTGTGGGAGATCTAATCATTTAGTTCAAGATTGTTACTATAACCCACAGACCAATGGCACTCAAAACAAAAGTCCCAAAAGACAAAATAACAGTACTGAAACTGTTAAGTCAAAGCAAAACAGCAGTTCTAAAACTGTTAAATCAAAACAGGCAAACAGTTCTACAACTGTTACATCCAAACCAACTAACAGTTCCAAAACTATTTTAACAAAACCAAAAACTGTTGGTTTGGCTTGGATGAAAATTCAAAAACAAACTGATTCTGGAGAGGGTAAAACTGTTCTTCAAACTGAAAATCAAAAGGAATCATAAGATGATTCATCTGTTTTACCAACTCCACCAGCTGTTTGTTCAAAGGTATCCACTGTTAATCACAATAGTTGGGAACCACATGTTCTTACAAAGTATTCCTCACACAAATTAGAGAAATCTAATTTTGATGAAATCAAAAAGAACCAAACTATGTTTAAGTACTATGACTTAAATGGTGTACCCAAGACCTGCATGGCCTGGGTACTTCCTGCTACTAACTGATTTTATTTGTGCATAGCATTCATAGGGCCAATCATGAATCAATCTGGCATGTGGATAGTGGATGCTCAAGGCACATGACTGGAAATCCACACTGTTTGAAGGATTTCAGAAGCATCAATGGTGGATTTGTAGCATTTGGAGGAAATGCTAAGGGAGGAAAAATCACAGGTAAAGGAGCTGTTGAGGCAGGTACACTTACATTTAATGATGTTTTCTTTGTTGAACAGCTTAAGTACAATCTGTTAAGTGTATCTCAAATCTGTGACAATGGAAACAAAGTTTTGTTTACAGATTCAGAATGCATTATTCTTTCAAAAGATTTTAAACTAAATGAGAAGGATGTTCTTTTAAGAACACCTAGAAAAGATAATGTATACTGTCTAGATACACAAAAGATTGCTAAACAAAATGTGTTAAGATGTTTACTCTCAAAGGCATCTCATGATGAGTCTGCCATTTAGCATAGAAGGATGTGTCACATGAATTTTAAAACCATGAACTTGTTAGCTAAAAATAGTTTGGTAAGAGGTTTGCCCCAAAAAGAATTCTCCTGTGATGATCATTGTGTAGCCTGTCTCAAAGGCAAGCAACACAAAACTTCTTATAAGACCAAAGAAGTTTCTTCTATTACTGCACCTTTAAAATTGTTACATATGGATCTTTTTGGTCCTACATCTGTGGTGAGTATAGGGAAGAAAGCATATTGTTTAGTCATAGTTGATGATTTCACCAGATTCACATGGGTTCAATTTCTTAGAACTAAGGATGAAACTGCTGAGTTAGTTAAGTCTCTTATTCTTAAAATTGAAAATCAATCTGATTTGAAGGTGAAAGTCATTAGATCTGACAATGGTTCTGAATTTAAGAACTATGAGCTAAACAGTTTTTGTGAAAGTAAAGGTATTGAAAGACAGTTTAGTACCCCTAGGACTCCCCAACAGAATGGAGTTGCTGAGAGAAGGAATAGGACTTTGATAGAAGCTGCTAGATCCATGTTAGCTGATTCTAGGCTCCCAATGACATTCTGGGCAGAAGCAGTGAACACTGCCTGCTATGTTCAGAATAGAGTACAAGTAGTCAAGTCCAAAGGGAAAACTCCTTATGAGTTGTTCCTCAAGAGAAAACCTTTAATCAACTTCTTCAAACCATTTGGTTGTCCTTGCACTATTCTTAATACCAAATCACAATTAGGCAAGTTTGAGAGTAAGGCTGAAGAAGGTTTCTTTGTAGGATACTCCACTCAAAGTAAAGCTTATAGAGTATTTAACAATGTCACTAGAATCATAGAAGAGAGTATGAATGTCTCCTTCAATGAGAATAGGATCAATATTGCAGGTAATGGACCTGATTGGTTATTTGATATTGATGCATTGTCTAAATCTCTTTCTTTTGAGTATTCTACTGAAACAGCTGCAGGTACCCCAACAACTGTTGGTGAAAATTAACAAACAGTTTCCAACAGCCCAAACAGTTCTGAAACTGTCAGCACAAAACCAACAACTGTTGGTTCAAACAAAGTTACTGAACACTTTATTGTGATTCCTATGCTTCAACAAGAGTTCTCCAATGCTGTTGATCCATTGATTGATGCTGAATCTTCAAAGGACATGGAATTCCATGTTCTTCAACAACACACTTACTCTGCATCTCAAAAAGATGCTGATCAAGTGTGTGATACTGCTGAAAATTCAAGTGCATGTGAGTTTGATCTGTCTAATCTAGGGAATGAACTGACTGAAGAAAACATTCCTACATCAAAGAGTTCACAAGAATCATCCAATGTCACAAATAATTGGTGATCCAACCACTCCTATCAGAACAAGGAATATGCTGCAAAATGAAAATAGTGGTGTGGATCTTGCCCAATTTGATGTGAATGCTTGCTTTCTATCTCAAATAGAACCAAAGAAAGCAATTGAGGCATTGAAAGACCCTTCATGGGTGGAAGCAATGCAAGAGGAACTCTTACAATTTCAAATTCAGCAAGTTTGGAAGTTGGTTGAGCTTCCAAGAGGCAAAAGAGTAATTGGCACCAAGTGGGTGTTCAGAAACAAGAAAGATGAAAGAGGGATTGTAATCAAGAATAAAGCAAGACTGGTTGCACAAGGTTATACACAAGAGGAAGGAATAGACTATGATGATGTCTTTGCACCTGTTGCAAGGATTGAAGCCATTAGACTATTTCTTGCCTTTGCAAGCTTCAAAGGATTTAAGGTGTATCAAATGGATGTCATGTCTGCTTTTCTCTATGGAACTATTGATGAGGAGGTATATGTAGGTCAACCTCCTGGCTTTGAAGACTCAAAGTACCCTGACAGGGTATATAGGTTGGATAAAGCTCTATATGGACTACATCAGGCTCCTAGAGCTTGGTATGAGACATTATCATCCTACCTTCTTCAGAATGGTTTTAAGAGAGGCACAATTGACAAAACATTTTTTACAAAGATTGTTAAAACAGAGATTTTGCTTGTTCAAATCTATGTTGATGATATAATCTTTGGATCCACTGATGACAGCTTGTGCAAAGAATTCGAAGTCATTATGCACAAAAGGTTTCAGATGAGTTCAATGGGTGAACTCACATTTTTCTTGGGATTACAAGTTAAACAGAAGCCCACTGGTATTTTTATAAGCCAATCTAAGTATGTCAAAGACATATTGGACAAGTTTGGCTATCAAGATGTGAAGTTGGCAAGTACTCCAATGGAGACACACAAACAGTTGGGAGCAGATGTTGAGGGGGAGGATGTAGATATACACCTCTATAGGTCAATGATTGGTTCATTAATGTACTTAACTGCTTCTAGACCTGATATAATGTTTGCTGTTTGTGTTTGTGCCAGGTTTCAATGCAGTCCAAAGATGTCACACCTGTTTGCTGTAAAGAGGATCTTTAGATACCTCAAAGGCCAACCAAAATTGGGACTTTGGTATCCTAAAGATTCACCTTTTGATTTGGTGGCATATTCTGATAGTGACTACGGTGGAGCAAATGTGGACAGAAAATCAACCTCTGGAGGATGTCAATTCTTTGGATCAAGGCTGGTTTCATGGCAATGCAAGAAACAAACAACAGTTTCAAACTCAACAGCTGAGGCTGAATATATTGCTGCATCAAGCTGCTGTTCACAGGTTTTATGGATCCAAAATCAGCTTCTGGATTATGGTTTGTCTTTCTTGAATACTCCAATTTATGTTGATAACACCAATGCTATTAGCATAGTTAATAATCCAGTGAAGCATTCTAAAACCAAGCACATTGAAATCAGATTTCACTTCATAAGAGACTGCAATGAAAAGAAATTAATCCAAGTTATGAAAGTCCATACTGATGATCAATTAGCTAATCTGTTTACTAAAGCATTTGATGTGAGCAGATTCAACTTTTTGATCTCAAACATTGGAATGATTAACTTGGACTAACAGTTGTTCATTACTCCATGTTTTTCACGCTAACAGTTTGAAACTGTTAATATTGTTATCTAACAACTGTTGATTTTAAGTGTTCAGGAAAAAGCAAAAGTGCAAATTCCAACCCAGTTTTGGACATACATGGTTACCTATTCCACAAACAGTTTTTCAAACCCGTGAATGTCCTTGCTCTGTGGTAAAGGTAAATACTTTATTGAGAACAGTTCCAGACTGATAAAGGTGAGTCACTCTATTTTGTAGTTTTGTGAATTTGATATGACAAGTCACTGCATGCCATTAATAGAAATTATTGGACATTAATGGTCATTAATGGTTATTAATGGACATTCATGCTCCCCAGTTTATCTATAAATACCCTTGCATCCATTCTTCACAAATCACACCTACATTTGCCCAAACTTCTCTCTTTAAATGGCTACTAACTTCTTTCTCATAAACTTCAAAGAAATTACTGTTAGACAAAGTTATGTAACCATTCCTACCCCATTTGTAAGAATGCATGAGCTTTGGCAATACTCATCATGTGTTCTTGAGATGAATGATGATCGAGATAGGTTCACCTTGACACAGCATCCTGATCCATGTAGGCCAAATAAACCAATTGATCATATTCGTATAAGAGGTGATTTTAAAATTTTCACTCTCTTCCATGAATTGCCTACACCATGTTGTCTAAGATTCGTCTTAAACCTGGCAGGCACTACAAACTCCGTAGTGTGGTTCAATGTTCGAAGAAATAATACTCATAACCACCAGTGGGCCTCGGATGATGAGGCAGTGGAAGTCATTGTAATAGATGACTAGTTCCACTGATGTTGAATTGGTATCATTCACCATCTTCCCACGAGGCAAATTATGACAATAGTCTCTGGTGGTGCATATGATGAGAAGGTCTACTGCACACCCATTGGTGGGTTTTATGTTTTGAAAATTGTTTAAGGCATGTCAACTGTTAACGGAGAAAGTTGTCTACACTTACGGTGTAGATCATTGTTCTCCCACACCTACGAGACGGCCTTGCACAATTAGATAAGCAGTACCAACAATGGCTTGTGCATTACATGACCATTCTTTGAAGACAGGCTTCTCAGTAAGGCTATGGCGGCACTGTAGAGGCTATTCTGAACTCGATTCTTAAATAATGAAGACATTCACGAGCAAGAATGTGATGATGATTGTCTTCCCTTAAAGTTCAGATTTGATGATACAAAATGTTAACGATAATTTGTAAAATGTAGATATCGGAGTTAAGACAGTTAATATAAGCTGTGTTTAGATCTATAGCAAAAGACAGTATTGTTTTCTCAAAATTATTGTAGCTCAATTGTAATTATCATAAAGAAAATACATCTTATGTTGATGATTGTGTTCACTAATGGTTTGTTATTGTTGCTTCAGCATTTGACATATATGAGCTAAACTTTGTTTGACAGTTGCACAATTCTGTTCCAATCAATACTAACAGTTTTCAACTGTTAGTATATGGCTTCCACAACTGTTAGGCAAAGTCCATGTGCAACTGAGGGGGAGAAATTCGTCAACTAAGGGGGAGAAATGAGAACAGTTGTAAACACTAAACAACTGTTAATCCAAATAAATGATCAAACAAAAGGGAGTTAACTTTTGAATAACAGTTGTTACATCTTATGAAAACAGTTCTTCAACTGTTAGTTCATTTACATCTTATGAAAACAGTTCCTCAACTGTTAGTTCATTTTGTCCGTCAACTGTTAAGCTATTAAAGGGTGTTTTGGTCTTTGCAGAATTTTGGAAACTTTGGATTGCATTCAACAGTCGAAACATATATAAGGCAATTCCCTCCTTACCAAGCAACTCACACGTCCAAAACGAACTTTGATCAGAAAAAAACCCTAATTTCTCAACAACTCTCAGCGATCGAAATCAAAATGTCTCCCCTTCCATTCGTAAAGGACACAACATGCTCGCATATTTGTCGAAACCCGATCATCTCGGTGCTTTCCATGATGTGATTGACTATCTCTCACTCTCCACACTCCACCATGCTCTTACGGTAAACCCCCACCATTTATCTCTCTCATATTGATTAGTTCTGGAAAAATGCCTCACTAAGGGAAGAAAATGGAGTGAAATGTATCGACTCTATGGTGGATGATATCACTGTCTCCATCTCTGAAAGCATAATAAGCCAACAACTACAACTGAATGATCAGGATGGTGAGTATTCTGATTCTGTATCACTTGAGTTTATTTATGCTGAACTCGTAAAGTTGGGATATGAGGGCCCTAGGGGAAAGGGCACCTTCTACAAAGGGCAATTTTGCTCACACTGGAAGTACATTATCCATACTCTCCAGCAGTGTATGAGCCCTAAGAGAACTGGCTGGAATGAATTTGGGAGCAACATTGTTCTCTCACTCATTTGTTTAGCCAACAACAAAGCTTTTAATTTCTCAAAAATGATCTTTAATGGAATGGTAAAGCATCTAGAAACCAAATATGGTCTCTTTTTGATGTACCCGCGATTTGTGCAAGTTTTGCTAAACTCTTTTATGCCAAATCTTCAAGCACACAAGAGGGTCCTAATTCCCTCTGCTCATGTGGCCTCCACATTGAGCAAGTTGATGGTTAATGGGAAGAATTTCTCAGGTGCCATAACTCCACCACTCTCTGCAATGATGGAGTTTCTTTCAAGAAACAGAGCTGCCAGGGGTGAGCATGAAGCCCAACTTATTGCTACACCACCACCTCTGGAACCCACAGCTCACGATAGTCAAATAATCCCTTCTGCTTCCTTTGAACGAGCTACAACACAAGCCCCTACACTAAAAATATTTCAAAAGAAAAGGAAAAGAACTGTTGGTGCTCCTTCCACCAAAGTTCATGAAACTGAAACTGAAACTGTTAACCCTGCACAGGTGCATTCACCTATGCAGAATATCGAAAGGGAACCCCTTGTGTTGTCTCTCAGGCACAATGAGGAGGTGATCACTCCATTAGAGGGTGATCATGTGGTATGTGAGGCTGATCCTACTGTTTTACCCGCAAGGGGTAAACACGACAGGGTTAACATAACTAAGACCTCAGCCATGGCAACAAAGGCTGGTCAAACAGTTTCTGGAAATCCCCAGTACCAAGAAAAGAGGGGTACTGGTGTGGAATCTCAAATGAGTGAACCACCAATTTTATCTGTCAATGATATGTTAACAGTGGCAACACTGGCTGACATTGAGGCTAGAATGCAACACCAAGCAATGACGGATTCCAACATTGCACCCTTCTTTGTTGCATATATACAACTCAAAAAGAAGATTGCCTTACAAAACAAAAGGATTCTTCAACAAGATCAGCAAATTAAGGTTTTGACCAACAGTTTGAAGCATGCTAATGAGGTGCTAAAACTGCATGATCAAGTACTACAACAGTTGACAGCTGTTGCAAGACCTCCTTCAACTGTTCCAATCAAAGAGGGAGAGAGTTCATTACCAACAGTTGTTGAAGTGCCAGAACAAACAGCTGCAGTGGATGAACTAACAGTTGCATTTTGTACACAAACAGTTGCAGCTGAAGGCAAAACAGCTGCACCAAGTGAACAAACAGTTGCAAGTGTCCAAACTGTTAATGAAGAAGAAGAAGAACAGCTCTCAAATGCTGATAGGGTACTAATCAACAGGATGGTATCAACTGCAAATGTTCCAAGCACTGAGATTTTCAAATCTTGGTCAAAAGTTAAGCAGAACTACTTGGTTGATATAAGTGCTCAATATCTGGGAATAAGTTCTTCTAGAATGGCACAGAAAATAGATGATGGATGGCTTGATAGAAAGGTTGCTACGTTAGAATCTTTACCACCAAATAAAGGGTTTAAAGGCATAGTCATCCTGGAAGGAAAGAAAGAATCCAAGTTGCCCCCTGTTCTAGGAAAAGGTAAGGAAGTTGTTGTTGCTTGTCCTAAGCTCAAGCTTTCAAAACAACAACAAGAAGAGCGTGATCATGAATTTGCATTAAGGCTAGCAGCTGAGCAAAGGGAACAAGAATTGAAAGATTTTGAAGTAGCAAAGAAGCTAGCTGATGAGATCACAGCTCAGATTGATGAGGAAGAAAAACAAGAAAAGGCTGCTAAGGGAGTTAAAAGAAAAAGAATTGTGAAAAAGAAACAACCTCAACTTCCTAAGTCAGTAACTGAGAAGAAGTCTCAACCTCTACAATCAAAACCCCAAAAGTCCAAAAATGTCCAACCAACCCAAACAGATCAAACCATCAAAGCTAAAATGGTTAAAACTATCATTCAAGATAGGCTCTTGGTCGATGTTGAAAAAGGTGTTAACAAGTTTGTAAAAGAACATCTTGGCCAGAAGTCTCACATTAAAGAATGGAAGTTTGATGTTGTCAGGTTTGATACTGGAAAGGAAGGTATAATCATTGTAAGGGAGAATGATCAGATTGAACAGTTTACAGGCTACTTACAAATGATGGATAGTATGACTAGGCGAGACATACAAGAATTGTATGAGTATGGAACAAGGCATTATGGAGGATCTGAGCAAACTCTAATTAAGTTATTGATGAGACATTTGACAAGTATTTGCAACCCAAAGAAAATAATGTCAATACTGGTGGCTGATGAAACTTTTCCAATTCAATCTGTTAAAGTGCATGTTAAGCCAAGGGTATACTCCATGGTAATGGAAAATGCAATTACTGAATGGTTTGACATGGATTTCGTCGAACATGGTCAGATTAAGCTTCAATACTTAGTGAAAGCCAAGTTCTATGGTCCAACTAAAGAAAGGAATGAGCTACTTCAGAAATTCAAAGATAGACTTGAATCTCTGAGATCAAAGAAAAAGTAATTTTTCTATCTTTTGAATTTTTGATTATAACAGTTTGATTTTGCATTCAATGATAAATATGTTCATTACTTATGTTAATTTGTCTATGATTGAACCCTTAAAACAAACAACTTAAGTGTATTGTTCAATACTTTAAGTTAGGGGGAGATTGTTGGGAAATTGGCTAAGTCATTGAAACTGTTATATATGCAAATATCAAAATTGATTAAGACTGTTAATAAGTGCTGGGAAAACAGTTCAAAACTGTTAGAAGAAGTGTTGAAGAAACAGTTTAGAACTGTTAGTTGAAATTGTGAAGACAGTTGTAACCAACAGTTGTTGTGAACTTTAAAGCTGTTATATAGAGTTCAGAACTGTTAGTACAATCTACTACAACTGTTTGAATACCTTGAAGCTGAAGACTGTTAGAAGAACCAAGAACTGTTGTATTCATTAAACAGTTTCTGTTGAGCTAAATATGGAAAAACCCTATCTTTGAAGATATCTCGAAATACTTTCAAGATCATCAAGATTATCTCAGAAGATAGAAGATTACCTAACTGTCAGAAAATCAAGGAAGATCAAGGAGTATATATATGCTAGATTAGAATTCATAATTTGTACGTACTTACACATTGATTATATTTTTGCATTCGTTATTCAAGTTGTAAGTTGCTTTCTGAATAGTGCTAAGCCTCTAAGTTTCTCGTTGAAACCTAAGAACAATCTGTGTTCTTCGTCTAACATAATAAGTTAGATTGGGGGTGAAGTTTGCTATTGTAATCGTTCTCATTGATTAATAAAATTACTGTTTGATTGAATCTCTTTGTGATCAAAATCTTCTTTAATCAATTAAGTGTGATTCCGCAACTTCTTAGTTGATTGTGATCATAGTTAAAGATTAACTTTTATTCAACTTTGATTGGTTATTCGAAAGTTAGTTCTTGTTATTTGATATAAACTATATCCGATCCTGACATCAAGGCACATGACAGGGTGGAAAGGACTTCTAAGTGAATTCCAGGAAGATGAAGGTCCTAAAGTAACATTTGGTGATAATTTCCATGGAAGAACTAAAGGATAGGGGAAAATGCATGCTGGCAAGGTTACTTTCCAGAAGGTTGCATATGTTAAAGGTCTTAAACACAATCTGATAAGTATCAGTCAATTGTGTGATGAAGACAATGTTGTTACTTTTAGGAAGAAAGCAGGAACAATATACAATGCAAACGGTAAGCCAGTGCTAATAGCAAAGAGAGAAAGAGATTTGTATCTACTTGATCTAAATTCTGCTAATATTCCCAATCTGTTCCTAAGCTGAGTTGGCTGTGGCATAAAAGCTCATCACATTTAAATTTCAAGAATATAAACAAGCTATCCAACAAAGAGTTAGTCTTTGGATTGCCAAAGATCACATTTGTCAAAGACAAATTGTGCTTAGCTTGTGAACAAATGAAACATCACAAAGGGTCATTTAAATCAAAGCAAAACTTTTCAATAACAGACCCATTGCATATGTTGCACATTGATCTGTTTGGACCCATAAGTACTCCAAGCCTAAGTGGCAAGAAGTACACCCTGGTGATAGTTGATGAGTTTTCTAGATTCACCTGGGTAATATTCCTTAAAGCCAAAAGTGAAGCTGCCTTGGAGATAATAAGTTTTGTCAAACAGGAAGAGTTGCAAAAAGGTAAGTCTGTTAAGCAACTCAGAAGTGATCATGGGACTGAGTTTAGAAACTCAACCCTAGAAGGCTTTTGTGAACAAAAAGGAATATTACAAAATTTCTCCTCAATTAGAACTCCTTAACAAAATGGAGTTGCTGAAAGGAGAAATAGAACCTTAATTGAGGCTTCTAGAACAATGTTGTGTGAGGCAGGATTGAAACTCTATTTTTGGGATGAAGCTGTCAGTACAGCATGCTATAACCAAAATAGATCAATCATAGTCAAAAGACATGGCAAAACTGCATATGAAATGTATAAATCAAGAAAGCCCAATATAGGTTACTTCCATGTCTTTGGTTCAAAATGTTATGTGCTGAATCAAAGAGATCAGCTCCATAAGTTGGAACCTAAAACTGATCCTGGAATTTTTGTTCGTCATTCCTCAATCTCCAAGTCTTACAGAGTGTATAACTAAAGGAGAAAGGCTATAGAAGAATCAATTCATGTCTCCTTTGATGAAGACAGTATTGATCAAGCTGACAAAGGTCAAGCTGACGCAGTCAGTCTGAGTGAGCTTGAAAAGTCTGAGGAAACCAATATGTCAAATCCTATGTATGTCATAGATGATGACAGTGATGATGATGTATGTACATCTAAGAGATCATCACAAGCTCCAAAGGACTCTCAAGCTGAGAAAGAAGATGAGTTCATTAATCCCTTTGGAGAGGATATTACTCAGACTGAAGATCTTAGTGATCAACAGTTTGATGCTGCAATTGAGATTGAGAATGTAAATTCACCTAAGAGTCACACAAATATTAAATTCATGTGACCATTGGGTGAACTATAGTCACACGAAATACACATTACTTTACTTTAAAAAGCATATGGTCACACATTTTAACACTTTTGGTCACGTTATAATTACATCTATGTGACTAAATCCTCAAAAAAATGCCTTGTGGACTGAATATTACAAAACGTCACACAAATATTAAATTCATGTGACCATTGGGTGAACAATAGTCACACGAAATACACATTACTTGACTTTAAAAAGCATATGATCACATATTTTAACACTTTTGGTCACGTTATAATTAGATCTATGTGACTAAATCATTAAAAAATGTCTTGTGTGACTGAATATTACAAAACGTCACACAAATATTAATTTCATGTGACCATTGGATGAGCAATAGTCACACGAAATACACATTTACTTGACTTTAAAAAGCATATGGTACATTTTAACACTTTTGGTCACGTTATAATTACATCTATGTTACTAAATCCTCAAAAATAAAATGTCTTGTGTGACTGAATATTACAAAACGTCAAACAAATATTAAATTCATGTGACCTTTGGGTGAACAATAGTCACACGAAATACACATTTACTTGACTTTAAAAAGCATATGGTCACACATTTTAACACTTTTGGTTACGTTATAATTACATCTATGTGACTAAATCCTCAAAAATAAAATGCCTTGTGTGACTGAATATTACAAAATGTCACACAAATATAAAACTCATGTGTCCATTGGGTGAACTATAGTCACACGAAATACTCATTTACTTGACTTTAAAAAGCTTATAGTCACACATTTTAACACTTTTGGTCACGTTATAATTACATCTATGTGACTAAATCCTCAAAAATAAAATGCCTTGTGTGACTGAATATTACAAAACATCACATAAATATTAAATTTATGTGACCATTGGGTGAACAATAGCCACACGAAATACACATTTACTTAACTTTAAAAAGCATATGGTCACACATTTTTAACACTTTTGGTCACGTTATAATTACGTCTATGTGACTTAATATTACAAAACGCCACACAAACATTAATTTCATATGGCCATTACATGAACAATAGTCACACATACACATTTATGCTTGACTTTAAAAGCCATATGGTCACACATTTACGACCTATGGTCACTCGACCTGTGGTCACACATGCGCTGAAAAAGAAAGTGTGACTATACGCATATCGTCACACATTTTTGGTGTGACGTAATCTCATTTTTCTACTAGTGTCAGTGGGAGATGGATTGACTTAAAGAGGTGCTAATGCATTTAAGCAGTTCTTCTAACTTTTAGATATTTGTTAAAGAAACCTTTCGAGAACAATGCTTTGTTTCTCAAACGGAAACATAATAACTAAAGCATTCCAATGGAAAAACGTGAGACTTAAATGAAAGACCTAATGTTGACACTAGCATATAATTAGATATGATTTGAAATCGGCATAGAGATGCTGGTGAACCTGAAGAAAAGCCGTTACTTCTTTAAGCATGATATGCATTCATAATGGGCCAAAGAGATATGGTTTTCTCATATCTCAGTGGCAACGACTTGATGGTGTATCATGATAAGGTCACCACCTATCGAAAGAGATAGTAGACCTTGATTTCACTAGAATAGAAGAAGTAATTGATCATGAGATGGAATCCATTTGCAGTATTCAAGTATTTGACTAGGATTAATCCCTAACTTAGGTGTAAACCAAAAGGGTTTTAATAGGATTGACATGGATGTAGTAAACAAGTTCAAATACCGACTAGAGGTAAAAGTTTCATGAAGGTTGTGTGGAAACCTTTCCTAGTGGCTATGTTGAAGATAATTTGGATACTCGTGGCTATTGTTGCCTTCTATTGCAATAATTGAGTGCAGCTAGATATAAAAGATTGCATTCCTTCACTGGATAATTTTGAGAAAGTGCTTACAACACTCTTGTTGGGGAGATAGCAATATCAAACCTAAATCAAACATGTCTATTAATGAAAATAGGATTTGATGTTAACAAAACCACATATTCAGTTTTGGACTTAGATAAATGAAAAACATGTGTTGTTTTTCATATTAGACTTAAAGAAAATTGTAAGTAAGAAACATCAGCTGAAGAACAAAGTGTCAGCTGAACATTGAGTATCAGCCAAAGGACCAGCTTCAGGAAGATCAGCTAAAAGAAAAGATCAGTCAAGAAGCATCAGTTGAACATCTTTATTGCATCAACTGATGGTCTAAAACCATCAGCTAAGGAAAGATTCAAGATCAGCTGAGCAGTTACGGATTAGCTGACACTATCACTTTGTTCAGCTGATGCCTCCCATTTATCAGATAAGGTATTCATTACTTTTCCAATCTTTTCTTTGTCAGCCTATCACTCTCAATGATCAGCTGAGCCCTTAGGATCTACTGATCATAAAGGTTGATTGACTCACATCGTCATACTACTGTTTGTATTATTAGTTGATCAACTCTGATCAGCTGAGCAAACCTTAATAGCTGAGCCTTTCATTTTCATCCCTGGCTGCGCAAATTTATGTTTGCAGTTCAGTGTCTGTTAACTGAGTCTTTATACGATATTTCAGTTAATAGTTTTTCTTGGTAATATTTTCTTAAGTCAAAGGCAGAACATGTGTTGTTCTTATTATGCCTTAGATCTCTCTTTGTAAAAGTACTTAACACTTTTTGTATCTACAAAGAGACAAAAATGATAGATCTTTATCCTTTAGAAAAGGAGAAAGGTACTTTAGAAAAGAAGATCTCAAAAATATGCTTCAACAACTAAGTATGACTGACAACTCTATACTTGGTTCCATAAAAGTTATTTCGTTTTGTGCGATGCATAACCTCTAAAAGTATAAAGATACATTGACCATTCCTAGTTATTTTTTATATACCAAAATGATATATATATATATATATATATATATATATATATATATATATATATATATATATATATATATATATATATATATATATATTACTAAATTAAATTATTAAAAAAAGGCAAGTGACATGAAGGTTGCGTTTGTAGTGATTTACCAACGTAATCATTAATTAACGCGTCCACGCTAAAAGATGTCGTCATTAGCATAAAACAAAGAGTGGCGTGTATTACACGCTCTTAACTGCCAATGGGGAAAATCAAATGACGTAATGCTAAAATCCACTGATGACGTAACATTCAAAACCGTGTGTATAAATACCTAGAAGTTGACAAAGAATTACATATAATTTATTATACCATTAGATTTTATTTATAAAATATTTAATTTTAAGTATTTATTTATTTAAAATTAAAAAATTAATTTTGATTTTTAGAGTCAAATTATTAAAAATAATTTCAAATACGTCCTTATTAAATTATACAAAATCGTATTTGTCTAACTTAATATACAAATATCATATTTATCTTTTATAATATTTTTTAATATTACTAGTTTAAATACCCGTGTAAACACACAGATAATCATAAAAGTATTAGGTTATATTCGGTATTCATGAAAATATATTTTATATTCGTTAGGTTTATTTAAATATATAATTGTTTTGTATTGATGAAAGGAAAACACATTATAAGACTTTTTTGGAAATTGAAAGAATTTATATTAAAATTAAATGACATAGAAAAGTAAATGATAACATCTTTAAAAATAAAGTAAAATTTAATTATTATAAGATTTGTATTATTTAATAACTACAGATAATATAATAAAGAACTTGAACATTATTACTAAATATGTAGTGGATAAAAAGTTTGAATAGTAAATATACCAACACAAATTAAATTTGTATTGAACAAAATTGAATTTAAAAGTAAAACTAAGTTGAAAAACTGATTTTATTAAAGTTTGGGGTTTAAACATTAAACATGTTTCTCTAAATAAGATTATTAAATTAAATTAGTAAATATATCTTTTTAATTCAATTATGTGATACATATGTACTTATATTAATTTAAAATAACGTAGAAGATATTGTCTAATAAATATATCTAAGCTATTTTAAAATTTGGATAATATTTTCTAAAATTTGGATAATATTTTTGTTACTATTTATCTTATCTTCTATAAGAATTAAATTTTTAAAATTTAGGTGTACAATTTTGACTACTAAAAGTCAAAATTAGACTTTTAATTTTAGTAGAATAAATGGTTGTGATTAATTTTTGATCAAATGAAGTGTCAAGATCTTTTAATTAAATTGATTAAGGTTAGTCTTTTATATATAGTAGAAGATATTTAACCAAATTATTATTTTTATCATTCAAAAATATTTTATAATCATTGTTAATTAATTTGTAATTATAACCAATAACATTTAATTTTATTACCCTTAACTGTAACAATAATTATTGATGACTTAGATAAGTAATATAATCACGTCTCTTCATATTTAATTCGCGTTTTATTATTATTTAATACGATTTTATTAATATTAAATATTTATTAAATTTTAAACCAACATGTGTATAATACGGAAATTTAGTCTAATTAATAATATAACTATTTGTTTTTTATTGGTTAAACACAAACTCTAAACATAGTTTTTATTACGAGACATAAACCCACAACATTATAGAACACATAAAATAATAAATATCACTACACTATAAGCGTTAAAGTTAATATAAGCATATATGTTTTCAGAATCCAAAACAACTATGATAAAACCCAAACACACATAGAAAAATTGTATTTACTCATAATACTTTAGTCTTCTTTTCTCTACTGACTAAATTATAACATTTTGAAACCATGAATTATTTTTTCTTATACTTCTTACTTATTTCATAACACACTTGAACTTTTATTCATATCTATAACGGGTTGGCCTCCATTTTTTAATCATAAATATCTTCTATCTTTTAATTTAATAATAAATTAAAGACTAGCAATTAATTTAAATATAAAATTTTTATTATCGAATATGAATTATTAATTTTGTTATATAATGATGTCGATTTAACTTTTTTGTCAAGTTTTTTATCACACCTTTGACTTTAATTTAAATTAAATTATTAGAGATCATTAATATATTCTCAGAAATTATAATATATCGTATTTGTCTACCTTAATTTACAATATCATATTTACTATTTATAACTTTTCAAAATATCATATATAATCACATTCTTAGTTATATCATTTTAAAATATTTTATAATAATTTTATATTATTAATTATAACTAACAAAAAACTAAACTGTGTCTAATTATAATAACAATGAATGATGAATTATATAAAAATACATAATTATTTCTCTTTTTATAACAATATCATATTTCTGCTATCAAGTATGTCCTCCCCCTCCCATGAACTTTTCCATTACTGATATGGATGTCGGTTGGTGTTTGCTCACAGTTTTTTTGATATCTTATTTATTTTGTATTTTATAATTATTTCATATCTTTTCATTAATTTTTAATATTTATTATTTTTTTGAATTAACAACTTATTGATTATACAAACATTCAATCTAGTTAAAATTTTAAAAAATGAAACATATATAATTATCTAGAAAACATGACGATCTAAATCAAGCAAAAATATCCTAAAAATAAAAAAAATGTCAAATACTCCTAACTAATTTAGTTCGCATTTGTCACGTGCAAAATCAATATCACCAACAAAAAAAATACTTGATATTAAATTTGCATTGTAATAGAAAACTAATAAATAAATTCTTTATAAGGCAAGTTGCTTATATTAGGTTCTCCACTTGTTCTTTGGATGGTTTTCTTTGTATTTACTAGCTATCCACTCTATTGCCTCACACCTACTAATCGTGTTATATTTTTTTTCTGAACATTATAGTTATATTATTGAGTCGGGTTCGTAGTGATATCCATACGGGTTGTATGCGAACCCTAAGTCACTCACCATAAGAGATTAAACACTCTTTACCACTACGATGAATAATACATCTACTATTTTTAGAAAACAACCATTCCCAAAGCTTAAACCCAAGACTTTGAGAAAGTTGTAAAACCCAGATACCACTAATCATGTTATATGTATGCTTTCGTTGTTTGCATCACTATTCCTTGATTAATTTCCTATTTCTTTTATTTATATAGTAGTAGAACTTATACACCAACTAAATCGGTACACTGCTGCTAATTATATTGTTGCTAGAAATTCTAAAAATTTGGATTTCATATTAACTTAAATTCTACATGATAATATATTTATTTTTCTTTATTTAGGGTGTGTTTGGTAGAAAGAAAAGAAATAGAGATAATTAGAAATAGAAACGAGAGAGAAATAGAAATGGTGAGAAATGGGAATGAGTGAGAAATGCCCTTGTTTGGTACCATCTAGAATTGAAAACGAGAAATGGTGGCTCAGGTCGCCGGAAGCTCGTCGGAAGCGCAGAAAACACCGCCTTGCCGACGCCAGACTACTCATCATCGCCGGGGTTAACTTCAATCGCAACAGACGAACGCTGGACTCGTCGGAAACGGCGATGAATGCGACGTTACCCGCCTCGCCGGAAGGCGACGACGAAGTTGGCTACGGCGTTGGCTGCCTCTCCGGAAGGTCGATGACGATGTCGGCTTGTGGCATTGGCCGCCTCACCGGAAGGTCGATGACGACGTCGGCTGGGGGCGTTGGCCGCCTCGCCAGAAGGTCGATGACGACGTCGGCTGCGGCGTTGGCCGCCTTACCGGAAGGTCGACGACGATTTAGGGTTCTGTTGAAACAGACAATGGTTTAGGGCTCGATTGTAACAGACGATGGTTTAGGGCTCGATTGCAACAGAAGACGAAGGTAACATCATAAAAGATGACGACGACATCGCAACATACAAATACTTAGTGAATATGTTTTCTAATATTTAGTTTTCTTAAAATAATTTTATTAAAAAAATGATTTTTTTAAAAGTGAACACAACGTAACTAGTTTATGTTATAACATGGTTTGTGACTTAAATATCTGTTCCTAGGAAAATCAAAACAAACAAAAACGAAAAGCATCGGGGTGACACACTAGTAAAGTAGTAATCTTCAAAGTATCACAAACTTTGATAAAAATGGCGAAATGTTGGTTTGTCTCTTGACCATGATGTAACATCCTGGTTTTATTCATCAATTAAGCAAGTTGAGTTTTTAAAAGTTATTGATTAATAGTCAATTTTACTGGAGTTATTGGATGAAAATAGTTCATTGATGTTTATCTGGAAGATGTTTATATATTTAGAAGAATAAGATTAACCACGACTAAGGTGGCTTAGTGGTAAGATGTTGTGAAATCCTTTAAGAGGCCTCAGGTTTGAACATTCCTAGGTAAACATTTCGAGGATGTGCGAAGAAGGGTCTGGAGAAATGGTCACAAGGTTACCTCGATTAAACCGCATACATTTGAATTAATGAGTATTGTTGGAAGGTTACTAGGTGTGTAGTGTTAGAGAGTGTAAAGTGCATGGGGTTTCCCTCACATGGTGAATAGTGTAACTTGAAGCCTTTGAAGAATTTATGGTGTGTTACCTTGTAGCTGCATGTATGTTTATTTATAATGTTATGAAAGACTTATATTTATTGTTCTTATATTATTCAAGTCACCAAGGTTGCAAGATTCTTTCAAGTAAGTTCTTTCTTATATTTAGGTTGAATTTAATGGTTGTTTTAGTATACTTGGTCATTCCTAGACCTTGAACTAA
Source organism: Pulicaria dysenterica (assembly GCA_947179395.2). Taxonomy (NCBI): domain Eukaryota; kingdom Viridiplantae; phylum Streptophyta; class Magnoliopsida; order Asterales; family Asteraceae; genus Pulicaria; species Pulicaria dysenterica. The sequence continues at coordinate 64,275,306 of OX359292.1, read as the reverse complement.
AAGGATGTTGATTTGGGTTGAGTTTTGGGTCAAATGGGTTGATTTTGTTTGGGTTATTTGTTAGTTTAAATTTTAATAAAATTGTGGCTAGTTCTCAAGTTCAGAAGAAGTTTTGGATTGTATACCTGTTCTTTTTAAGTTGCAATAAACTAGTGAAATGCAACTGGCAACTGGCAAGAAACCATTGTGATGTAGGGTTCTCGCTAAGTGAGAAGGTAGCTCACTGAGCAAGAGAGGTAGCACATTGCACGAGCGTGACTGGTTCCAACATAGTCGTTATCCAAAAGGTTAATTTGTTTGTAGTACTTGAAAGTTAATCAAGTTTTACAAGGATTTAATGACCCTTATTGATCTAAGTGTGGTGTTAGAGTTAAATTAAGTAAACTTCAGAAGGCAAGTGAGGCATGGTACCAAAGTAGAATAAAGTGGGATGTAGGGAACAAGACATTCTCACACTATGTGTTTGTTAACGCTTCTCGACTAAGTGGAAATGGAGATGACCGGAGCATAAGGTTATAGCAAGAAACAAACATAATGACTTCAAGGTAAGCGAGAAAATCTTCTCTTGTTATGTGTGATTGGAATTCGATAATTAACCGGAGCACTCAATAAAACGGGTGATTAGCGACGGTCAAAACGTCCTTAATCCGTCACTAATTCCATATTAGCCACATATTAGAGACAAATGGAAACGGTCGCTATATGTTTGTCGCTAACTTTAGGCACAGAAGTTAGCAAAGGACGTCATTACATATGTCGCTAATTTGCAAGGGAACTTTGCCATAGATTTGAAATGGAATTAGCAATGAATTTGAGACGAAATTTTAGCAACAAATTAGCAATGGATTGATTAACTACAAAATTTAGCAACAGTTTTGCTACGGATTTGCACAAGTTATGACAAAATTTTAGCCGCATTGCGACGGAGCAACGTATTTAAAATATAAAAAATATATTTGCTGCTTTTGTTTCAATTACAGTACGAAAATACATATAAAGCTACGCTAACACATAACACCTTTCGTAATAAAACTAAACTTAGTTCACAAAAGTAGAGTTAGCATATTGTTTGATATTTCAAAATACAATTCAAAGTGCTAACATTAAACATCACATATATTGTTTAACATTTGATATATAACTCAAACCGAAGGAGGAGGGGGGGGGGGGGGGGGGGGGGGGGGGGGGGGGGCTACACGAGAAAGTGATATCTCTTGCAAGTCTTCACACCTCTTTTGTGCAGCTTCTTCACGTGCCCACACCGCTTCTTCACGTGCCCGCATATCTTTTATTTCTTTTTGAAGTTTTTCTTGTGTCGTTGTAGCTCAAATACCTAAATATAATTAAGAATATCTAACACCCCAATGTTAAAAATATTAACTTTAAATTATTTACGATTTTATAAATTGTTATTAACTTTATTTCTTTAATAAAAGACATCAGGAAATAGGACCAAATGTAGCAAAAATAAGTAAGAGGTATAAGTTCCCTTTTATGGGAGAGAGAAGATCATATTTTAGTGTGTGAGCTAGAGTGTTGGGAAAATGATCTCATCAGTTTGAATTTGATGAGACAAAGTTAAGTTTGTAAGATGAGTTCTACATATAACTTAAACAGAATTATGAAGCTTAGTCAAACTGAACACTTAGAGTGATTCAGACTGAGTATAAGCTAAATATAAGCTGAGCATATGTTGATCAGTTTATATTATACCTTAGTTTGTTTATTAATATGTTTAATAATCTGTGTATGTCACATAAGGTATATATCGAGTAATCAGATTGATGTGTTTCAAGCTGAGTAACTCAGCTCAAAAGCAGAGTCAGCTCGACAGAGTTGCTAAATATGTTTTAGTCAACTAAGTTAGACTTCTAAGGATGAGTTTATCAATGTACGTGTTAGTTCATGTATGAATTCGGATTTGTTCTCGAAGAACTCAGCTTGATGAGTTTCAAGCTAAGTAACTCAGTCCGAGTGAAGAAGTCAGTTTAAAAATAATTTAAATATGTTTTAAATTCATCTTTATCTCTCTCTATATCTACGGCGCGGATAAGAAGACTCCAGAATCAAGATTGAAGATAGAAGATTCAAGATTCAAGATTCCGGATTATCCGAGAGTTAGTTAGGGAATTAAGTTGAGTCTTAGTTTGTTAAGAACCGTAGGCACAGGATTATAAATACTTATCTCCTGATAAGTTTAGAGGTACGACTTTGATTAAAAAACAACTAAGTGTTGCAGAGCCAAACCTCACCTCACCGTATGTGTTACGAATCTTGATTACTGTTTGTCAGTTCAACGTGATCAAGAAAAACTCACAGATTGCCCAAGTGTTCGTGTGTTCGAACTATCACATCAGTTGTGATATTGGTAAGTTGTCAATCTGTGTGAAATTCTGTTTAGAGAGTCGTGAGTATCTATAATCATAAGTTGATTATAGATAGCTAAGTTTGAGAGATTGAGAGATTTATATTAGGTGGTTATATATCAAGAGTTGCTTACTTGATAGTTATTGTAATCATCTTCTTATTCAAAGCATTGTAATCATCTTCTTAATAAAAGCATTCGATTGATTGTGGTTTGATTTACTGTGTGTAACACTTTTATTTGATTTGTTCAATTTCCGCAAAGAAGTGTATTCAACCCCCCTTCTACACACCTGTTGCTTGTTGTTACTCTCTCATACAAAGGAGCAACAACGGGTATCAGAGCAGGCTGAACGATTTCATTAGTTGAAAGTTCTAGATTCTGAGAAAGTTGACAATGTCTACAAGCAACAATTCTTCAAACTTTCCACAGATGTCTGCCAAAGGCTGTCCCATATTTGATGGATCTGTCTATCATATGTGGAAGTTCAAAGCCATGCTGTTCCTCAAGTCCATTGACAACCGTATGTCGGATGTTGTCACTAAAGGACCAATTATCCCCAAGATTCCTGCCACTGTCAATGATTCGTCTCCTGGCAGATCTGAAAAGGAAACAAGAAAGCCTGTTGCATCATGGACTGATGAAGATTGGAAACTTTTCAATCTAGATGATAAGGCTAAAAGTGTTCTAGCGAATGCCCTGTCAAATGAAATCTTACGCACGGTGACTGGGTGTAAAACTGCAAAAGATATATGGGATACGCTGAGTGTCACGTACGAAGGCACTGATCTGGTCAAGCAACACAAGAAAAATCATTTGAATAGATCCTATGAAAACTTCTTCTCAAAGAAGAATGAAACCTTGTCAGATTTGTTCACAAGGTTTCACTGCTTGATAAATGACCTACTAAGTGTGGGTGTAAAGAAAGATGAAGCTGAACTGGTGCTGAAATTTCTGGATATGTTACCAGAAAGGTTTAATGATGTAACTACGGCACTAAGGGCTGGAGGAACACTACAGGTGTACAACCTACAGTCTATCTATGGGTTCTTGCTGAATCATGAACAGATCACTGAACACAAGAAATCTTCTCAACAACAACTGAAGGAGTCCTTGGATAAAACTGATATTGCATTAGTTGAACAGAAAAAGAAGAAGAAAAGTCCTAAGGCACTAGTTGTTGAATTGTCAGAAAAAGGGACACATTGCTGCTGAGTGCAGATCAAAGAAGCTGGAATCAACATCAGTTGTTGATAAGAATGCTTACAGAGCTGATAAATACAAGAAGAAATATACTCAGCTCAAGAAAGGAAAGCCTGAAGACAAACCCAGTGCAAAAGGATTAATTGATGAAACATGGGATACAGAATCATCTACATCAGATGATGATGTATGTCTGATGGCTCAAGAAGATGAAGCGATAGAAATCGATGAGGTTGATTATGGTATGTCCGAATCAATCTTTGAAGCTGACATGAAGGAAGCTGAGGAAAACAACAAGCTCAGTGATTGGGATCCTGCTTCCATGTATAAGGTCAATAATTTCTACTCTTACACTGATGAAGAAAAGGGTCTTGCATTCGATTATCTGCTAAATGATTTCAAGACCAGCCTTAAGTCTTAGACTGATCTCAAAGCTGAAATAGCTAAACTTAAAGATGAGATTAAGGAAAATCAATCTCTCATTGATGTTGGTAAGAAAGCATAGTGTGACCTTGAATGTCAAAGACATATTAACAAACTTCTTAGTGAAGAACTTCAGGAAGCTAAAGACAAAGCTGATCAACTCCAAAAGATCACTGAGTCTTGGTGTAAGTCATCAAAGCTTGCTGAACAGTGCATAAACCAACAGATACCTAAACAGGTGAAGGCTGTACTTGGAAGTGACTATCAAACAGCAGCTTATGTAGCTGATGATGAGATAGCAAGTACAGATTCTGAGGAAGATAGATAACTGATTAAGTCTCAGAAGTCAGCCTCAGAGAAAAGACATGATCAAAGCCTAAAATTCAATATGTTTGTGAAGGCCAAAGATCATGGTAATGAGTGCTCAACATCCAAACAACATGGTAAGTCTGTGTTGGACAAATTAGGCACTCAGCCTGTTCAAAGAACTTCAGTCATAGAAAGGCTTAATCCAAATCCTTTCAAAAGACAAAACTCTCTATCTGTCTCGGAGAGAAGTTATAAGAACAGGAAGACCACTGTAAGTCAGAGGTCAAATCACAACAATGGTAAGTCCAAAGTTGTTGATCTTGGTAAGTCCAAGAAGATCAACAGTGGTAAGTCCAAACCTGTTGAAACTGGTGAGTCCAGTAAGCATGACAAAGGTAAGTCCAAAGTCATGGAGAAGAAGGTTGTTAGTCAATCTTCTCAGGATAACAAACAGAGACCTGACAAAGGTAAGTCCAAAGTCAGTGATCACCAGGTGAATCAGCTTGCAAAGAAAGGTGAGAAGTTATCCACCACATACAATCCTAAAACTGAGAGTAAATTCTCACAAGGATTGTTAGACACTCTACCTCCTGTCATCATTGGAAGAAGGAGATGCTACAAATGCAGAAGTAGAGGTCACGAGGCTAAGGACTGTGATGCTGAAATCTCAAGGCCTGAGCAAGAACAAACTGATCAGCCTACACAGGATTCAGTTCCTGCTCAAGCTGAGCAGTCAGTTCAACAAGATGAAGCTGCTAAGTGCTCCTCATCTGAACCCACCAAGAAGTGGTTTCCCAAGCAAAACTAATGTGTTTAGTTTTTATATCATGAGCAGGGTTCAAGTAAATGGTACTTGGATAGTGGATGTTCAAGGCACATGACTGGATGGAAAGGACTTCTCAGTGATTTCCAGGAAGAATAAGGTCCTAAAGTAACATTTAGTGACAACTCCCATGGAAGAACCAAAGGCTATGGGAAGATGCAAGCTGGTAAAGTCACTTTCCAGAGAGTTGCATATGTCAAAGGCCTCAAACACAACCTGATTAGTATTAGTCAATTGTGTGATGAGGACAATGTTGTTACTTTTAGGAAGAAAGCAAGAACAATTTATAATGCTAAGGGAAAGCCTGTATTAATAGCTAAAAGAGAAAGAGATGTGTATCTACTTGATCTTAATTCTGCTGATCCTAATAATGAAACCTGCTTGTATTCCCATTCTTTTCCTGAGCTGAGTTGGTTATGGCATAAACGTTTGCCTCATTTGAACTTTAAAAATATAAATATGCTGTCCAATATAGAGTTAGTCTCTGGATTACCAAAAATCACATTTGTCAAAGACAAATTGTGTTCAACTTGTGAACAAGGGAAACACCATAAAGGGTCCTTTAAATCAAAGCAAAATTTTTCAATAACAGACCCATTGCATATGGATCTATTTGGACCCATAAGTACTCCAAGCTTAAGTGGCAAGAAGTACACTCTGGTGATAGTAGATGAGTTCTCACGATTCACCTGGGTAATATTCCTAAAAGCCAAAAGTGAGGCTGCCCTGGAGATAATAAGTTTCATCAAAATGGAAGAGTTGCAGAAAGGTTTGTCTGTAAAGCAACTCAGAAGTGATCGTGGGACTGAGTTCAGGAACTCAACCCTTGAAAGCTTCTGTGAACAAAAAGGAATATTACAAAATTTCTCATCTGTCAGAACTCCACAACAAAATGGAGTTGTGGAAAGGAGAAATAGAACCTTAATTGAGGCTGCAAGGACAATGCTATGTGAGGCAGGATTGAAACTCTATTTCTGGGATGAAGTTGTTAGTACAACCTGCTATACTCAGAATAGGTCAATCATTGTCAAAAGACATGGAAAGACTTCATATGAAATGTATAAGTCTAGAAAGCCCAATATAGGTTATTTCCATATCTTTGGTTCAAAATGCTATGTGCTGAATCAAAGAGATCAGCTCCATAAGTTGGAACCCAAAGCTGATCCTGGAATATTTGTTGGTTATTCCTCAAACTCCAAATCATACAGAGTATATAACTCTAGGAGAAAGGCCATTGAAGAATCAATTCATGTTTCATTTGATGAAGATAGTATTGATCAAGGTGAGAAAAGTCAAGTTGACTCCGTTAGTCTGGGTGAGCTTGAAAGGCCAAGGGAAATCAACATGTCAAATCCTATGTATGTAATAGGAGATGATAGTGATGATGATGTGTGTTCATCAATGAAATCATCACAAGCTTCAAAGGATTCTCAAGCTGAGAAAGATGATGAGTTCGTCAATCCTTTTGGAGCTGAAGTCACTCAGACTGAGAATCTTAGTGATAATCAGTTTGTTGACAATGTTGTTGTTGAGACTGAGGAGATAAGTTCACCTCGAGGTTCTCAACATCACTCAGATTCAGAACCAGACTCTCCAACTACCACATTTAAATTTCTCAAAGATGATCCTCAAGATCAAATCATTGGAAATGTCCAAGAGAAAGTCATGACCAAATCTAAGGCTACAGCTAACTATGTTGCTCACTTTGGTTTTCTGTCTCAGATGGAACCAAAGAAGACTGAGGAAGCCTTAGCAGATGAGGATTGGATTGATGCTATGCAAGAGGAATTAAATGAGTTTGAGAGGAATAAAGTCTGGACCCTTGTCCCTGCCCCTGAAGATCATACAATTATAGGCACTAAGTGGGTCTATCGAAACAAAATGGACAAGGATGGAGTGATAGTTCGGAACAAAGCCAGGCTGGTAGTACAAGGGTATAGGCAAGAAGAAGGAATTGATTATGATGAGACCTTTGCCCCTGTTTCTAGAATTGAAGCTATAAGGCTGTTCCTGGCTTATGCAGCATATAAAGACTTCAAAGTCTATCAAATGGATGTGAAAAGTGCTTTCCTGAATGGAAAACTTCAGGAGGAAGTCTATGTGAAACAACCTCCTGGCTTTGTAAGTTCAAAGTTTCCACATCATGTCTTAAACAAGCTCCAGGAGCTTGGTATATACACTGTCCACTTATCTAATTTCCATGAATTTCACCAGAGGCAGTATAGATAAGACACTCTTAATTAAAAAGAGTAAAGGACAGATAATTCTTGTACAAATCTATGTGGATGACATCATTTTTGGCTCTACAAATGAGTCTTTGTGTGATTGGTTCTCCAAAATAATGTCACAAAAGTACAAGATGAGTATGATGGGTGAGATGACATATTTCCTAGGCCTACAAATTCAACAAAATCCTGATGGAATTTTCATCAATCAAAACAAATATGTTTTGGATTTGATATAGAAATATGGTTTTGATTCAAGTTCAACCATGAGAACACCCATGACACCAGCTGTCAAGCTGAGTAAAGACTCAGATGGTAAGCCTGTGTGTCAGTTTACCTATAGAGGAATGATAGGTTCATTACTCTATTTGACAGCTAGTAGACCTGATATCATGTTCGCTACATGTGTTTGTGCAAGATATCAGGCAGATCCTAAAGAATCACATCTTTTAGCTGTGAAAAGGATCTTTAAGTACCTTAAAGGTACACCAAATTTAGGTTTTTGGTATCCAAAGGATTCTGGATTTGAGTTAGTTGGTTTTTGTGATGCTGACTATGCTGGGTGCAGGTTAGATAGAAAATCAACCACTGGAGGATGTCAATTGCTTGGAGGTAAATTAGTAAGCTGGACTAGTAAGAAACAGAACTCAATGGCTACTTCAACTGCAGAAGCTGAGTATGTTGCAGCAGGGAGCTGTTGTGCTCAAATCTTGTGGATGCAGCATCAGCTTCAGGACTTTGGGATGAGTTTCAAGAATACTCCTATCTTCTGTGATAACCAAAGTGCAATAGCCATCACTTACAATCCAGTATTTCACTCAAGAACCAAGCATATTGAAATTAGACATCACTCCATAAGGGACATCGTGGAAAAAGGTAAAGTTGACATTAAATTTATCTACTATGATGACCAATTAGCAGATATCTTTACTAACCCCCTTGATGAAAAGAGGTTTATGTATCTGCTAAGTAAATTGGGTATGCTCAACCCCTAGCTAAGTGTCTAAAATTTGTGTTCTCAGTTTGACAGAGACTAAGTGTCTTAAGCTGGGTGCACAGTTTATAAATAAGTTTTCATAAACTGATCTATATGTCAAACTGAATAATGAGTTCACACGTTTGGTCAGTTCCAAACATAATTCAACTACTCAGTGTGGTTGAAATCTTAGTTTGAGTTAGTCTCGAACAAAATGACTAAGTGTCATTGAGTCTGAGCTATGTGCTTAACTCACACTGTGTGATTGGTTCACTCGTTTGGTAAGTTCCAAACATATTTTACCTACTTAGTGTAGCTAAAATTACATGTTTAAGTCAGTCTTTAACATAAATGACTACGTGTCATTGAGTCTGACCTATGTGCTTAACTCACACTATGTGATTGGTTCACACGTTTGGTAAGTTCCAAACATATTTTACCTACTTAGTGTAGCTAAAATTACATGTTTAAGTCAGTCTTAAACATAAATGACTAAGTGTCATTGCGCCTGAGCTGTGTGCTCTACTCAAGCTGAGTATCAATCTCAAGCTGAGTGCTTGAATCAAGCTGAGTGCTTGACTTAGACTGAGTAATATGTTTACTCAGCTTGGTGTGTCCAATCTATGAATTAATTAATAAGTGTTATTAATTTTTCTGTCCATATGTATTTGAATCAGTTTCAATTCGTATCGTATATCAATTGTGTATTGATATATTTACAAAGTGTTTATAATCTTATTATTTGTTAATATTATTATTTTACACTTGTATCCGTTGGAGAATGATGTGTTTCTACCCTCTAACTGTTACATCAAGCCGTAATTTTTCGGCGTAACGGATTAAAAAAGGATTCCAACGGTAATTTTTTCTCTCTCCTCGAAAAGGTATATATAACGACCTTAACCGCATTTTAGAGGTTTACACTTCAACTTCTCATCTCTAAATCTCTCATTTGCCTATATACCCTTCAACAAATTTGCTACATGCAATTCCCAGTTCCATCGACTTTGAAACCCTAACTCGCTCGGTGCGAAAATCATTGCTCAGTGCAACGAAATTAGTTACTCAGTGTAATCTGCAATTTCATCGATGGAAGGAACCACTCTCATTCTCAGTGATCGAATGGTTCGTGGTGCTGCGTTGAAAAACAACGGATTACCACTGATCAAAATCAACAATCAGCGTGCATGTCTTGATATCCCTGCGAGGAAACAGGGGAGAGGATATGAAGCATGGGTTACTTATATTCGGAAATGCCCTTTGGCATTTTCTTTCATTGGAGCGCCTGTTTACATCGTTCCACAACACCTTTTGGAGTTCTGGTACACGTGCACATTCAACCAGAACAGAGGAGAGATCATTGGCACTGTTCTTAATGGCGATAGAGCAGTGGCCATCACGGTTCAAGGGCTAAGGGATGTTCTTCGACTCCCTATTCAAGATGTGTTCGAGTCAACCGTGTCTAGACAAGTGGCGAGGTCAGTTCTACCTCAGATGGGTCACCCTCAAACTGAAGGGGTGATTAAGAAGGCCACTTTTCCCACCAGCTGGGGCTTTATGGTTTCCACTGTGGTACGTTCACTAGGAACGAAGGTTGGAGGCTTGGATTAGGTGAACGAGTTCGAAATGCAGCTGCTGTATAACATGTTCTTTGATCGCCGTATCGACTATGCACAACTCATTTTCAACGAGCTCAAGGTCCAAGTACTGAAGACCACCAGGGATCTTCATGTGCCTTTCATAAGGTACTTGTCCCTGGTGATTGAAGCTGAGTTGGGGGACTTATATGAAGCTGGATGGGATGTGTTCCCTGTTCCTACTCTCAGCTCTAAGATGTTTAACAATGACATCTTTCCTGAGCAAGAGGGTCTAAGTGGTCCAATGCTCTTGTTTGCTGAGGGAGCTTCATCGGAAAGTGAAGAAGAGGAATCAAATCAAGGGGGGGGGGGGCTTCTCAAGCTGACACAGAAGTTCAAGCTGAGCACTCTGCTCAGGCTGAAACAGTTTACACTGCAGCCACCTCTGGTAAGACCTCTCCACTTTCTCTTTCTTCTCATTATTCTCCATCTACCTTTGGAGATAAGACTGCAGTGGAACCAACTCAGTCTATCCCATCTCCTCTACCTTCATTCCATTTACAATCCCAATCTGAAGCCACACCTAGTATGCCCACTGCTACTAGGGAGAATATCCATACATACCAAAGAAAAACTGCCAAAGGTGGTGCCACTCCTAAAGGCATCACTGGAGCTGAGATCACATTGATCCCTCCGGCAGGAGTTGAGGGGGAGACGCCTACTCTCAAGGTGTCAACCTCAAGGCTCTTTAAAACCTAACAGCCTAAACCGGGTGTGGTGTCTACTCAACCCACACTTACTTATGCCATGGGAGAGCCTACTTCTATGCCTAAACAGACACATTCAGGTTACATTGAACATATGACCAATCCCCAGGGTCAATCACCCCCCTCTATACCCAATAGCCAACCACCAACCCATACACTTCACATCTCGAGACCTATTCGTTCTATTCATTTCTCACACTCTAGTGCACGCCCTGTCAATGTTTCATCTTCAAGCCAGGATGAATCACAGGGTCCAAACTCTGGTGCACATGAATTTGAGGCTCCACACTAACCCTTGGATGATGCACCCAAGTCTCAACCTTTACAAGCTGACTTTGATTCAATTATCACATTTCTGAAAAGTCAGTTTGAGATCCTTCATTTCAAAAGAAAGTAAGCCAAGAAGCATTTGTTGCTGAGGCTAGATGCTCTGGATACTGAAGTGGCAAATCTAAAGTCTGCAGTTGCTGCTCTCCATCAATAACGACCTTCAAACCTTATTGATGATGACAAAAAGGGGGAGAAGGTTCAAGAAGGTGAAGTTGAAGGTGAAGTTGAAGCTGAAGCTTTATTATTTTTGGCAAAGAGAGCAGATGATCAACTTGAGGGGGAGAAAACAACAGGAAAAGACACTGAGCTGACTGACAAAGCAAAATGGAAAAGACCAGCTGTGGTCCGCTCAGGAGAATCAGAACAACTCCCTCAACAGAAGAAAAGGAAAATTATTCTTAGTGAATCATCTGCCTCAGATGACGATTCTGCAGATAAAATGACTATACAAGAAAGAATGTCACTACTGGCAGTTAGAAGAATAGAACAAGAGGAAGCTGACCAGCTTGGGATATCTGTTGCTGAACTAAGAGAAAGACAAGTGAATGCTCAAGCTGTGTTAGTCAGTGAAAAGGAAGCGAGAGAAAGGGCTTGGGCTGAGCAGATCAGAAAACAAAACAAAGAGTTAGCTAAACTCAAGCTGCCTATAGTGCCTAAGGAAGAAGAGGAAGAAGAACCTCCGATGGAAGATCAACCAGAGGAGGATAACATAATGGATTGTTATACAAAATCATTCTTCTCTTCTCAAATTCTCTCACTTGAGTTGAGTTCAGCTCAAGGGATCATTATTCTCGAGTTTGTATTGAGAAATGGTGAGACACCTTCTGTGGAGCTAAATCAACTACATAAACTGGGTTATGAGGAATGGAAGCAAGTGGCAGTGCTCATTAAGTAGATGGAAAGGTCTACTGCTCGAAATCAAGTTAAAGATGAGCTGCTAAGACTACTTGCTAGAGCTGATGCGATGCAATTAATACCCAGGTCTGAGATAGCAACCCTACTGACTTCCTTTCACAAAATAGGAAAGGATAAACTGAAAAAGCCAGCTGGTTTAGCAAAAGCAAACAAGGACAGTCTTGCTCTTCCTAAAGGCATGGAGTTTCAAGAGAATACATATGTTGAAAAGCCTTAGAAAGGGTTCATGTACTTGGATAGAAATGGTGAAAAATGCTTCCAGGCTGATTCATCAATTTATACATGTGGGGTATCTCAAGTATTTGCTCTGAGACAAATTGTTGAGAAAACTGAACAGACTGCAAGGTTCAGATACAGAATAAATAGGGCAATACGATCACAGAAGGATCAACTTCAACACTTACCTAATCTACAAGAAATACTTGAAAAAATAAATGAAGAGATTAAAGAGTTTAAAGAGCTGCATCCTGAGTAGATTAGTTCTACTGAAAATATTAGATTAGTTCTAATTTTGTAAGCACTTAGTGTGCATGATCTATGTGATCAACAACTTTTGTATTATGATCAGTTTTATTAATACAAATATAAAGTTTGATATGTTCAACTGTATTATGATGTGTTTATAGCTATAAGTCTGATAAGTTCAGCTTAATGAATAAATGATAAGTTCTTATTCATTAATATAATTAGTTGGTGTGTTCAACTAAAAGTTGGTGTGTTCCAATTTAAATTGATAACTTCAATTAATATTGATATGTTCAATAAATATTTGATCAGTTCAAATAATAAAATCTTAATAAGTTTAAGATTTAAAACATAATTTTGTTAAACAAACTTAAGAACTGTTTCATGGTTTTGTCATCATCAAATAGGGGGAGTTTGTTGGGAAAATGATCTCATCAGTTTGAATTTGATGAGACTAAGTTAATTTTGTAAGATTAGTTCTACATATAACTTAAACAAAATTATGAAAAAGAAGAAGAAAAGTCCTAAGGCACTAGTTGTTGAATCTGAGACTGAGTCAGAATCTCAAGCTGACCACTCAGACTCAGACTCAAGTGATACTGATGATGTTTAGAATATCACTGAGCAAATGACAATGTTAGCCAGACGTTTGAGAAGAGCTCAAAGGGGAAGAGGAAGATCTGACAGGGGCAAAGGAAAGAGTTCTTTTGATCCCAAGAATGATGTGTGCTTCAATTGTCAGAAAAAGGGACACATTGCTGCTGAGTGCAGATCAAAAAAGGTGGAATCAACATCAGTTGTTGATAAGAATGCTTACAGAGCTGATAAATACAAGAAGAAATATACTCAGCTTAAGAAAGGAAAGCCTGAAGACAAACCCAGTGCAAAAGGATTAATTGCTGAAACATGGGATACAGAATCATCTACATCAGATGATAATGTATGTCTGATGGCTCAAGAAGATGAAGAGATAGAAATCGATGAGGTTGATTATGGTATGTCCGAATCAATCTTTGAAGCTGACATGAAGGAAGCTGAGGAAAACAGCAAGCTCAGTGATTGGGATCCTGCTTCCATGTATAAGGTCAGTAATTTCTACTATTACACTGATGAAGAAAAGGGTCTTGCATTCGATTATCTGCTAAATGATTTCAAGACTAGCCTTAAGTCTCAGACTGATCTCAAAGCTGAAATAGCTAAACTTAAAGATGAGATTAAGGAAAATCAATCTCTCATCGATGTTGGTAATAAAGCACAGTGTGACCTTGAATGTCAAAGACATATTAACAAACTTCTTAGTGAAGAACTTCAGGAAGCTAAAGACAAAGCTGATCAACTCCAAAAGATCACTGAGTCTTGGTGTAAGTCATCAAAGCTTGCTGAACAATGCATAAACCAACAGATACCTAAACAGGTGAAGGCTGTACTTGGAGGTGACTATCAAACAGCAGCTTATGTAGCTGATGATTAGATAACAAGTACAGATTCTGAGGAAGATAGATAACTGATTAAGTCTCAGAAGTCAGCCTCAGAGAAAAGACATGATCAAAGCCTAAAATTCAATATGTTTGTGAAGGCCAAAGATCATGGTAATGAGTGCTCAACATCCAAACAACATGGTAAGTCTGTGTTGGACAGATTAGGCACTCAGCCTGTTCAAAGAACTTTAGTCATAGAAAGGCTTAATCCAAATCCTTTCAAAAGACAAAACTCTCTATCTGGCTCGGAGAGAAGTTATAAGAACAGGAAGACCACTGTAAGTCAGAGGTCAAATCACAACAATGGTAAGTCCAAAGTTGTTGATCTTGGTAAGTCCAAGAAGATCAATAGTGGTAAGTCCAAACCTGTTGAAACTGGTGAGTCCAGTAAGCATGACAAAGGTAAGTCCAAAGTCATGGAGAAGAAGGTTGTTAGTCAATCTTCTCAGGATAACAAACAGAGACTTGACAAAGGTAAGTCCAAAGTCAGTGATCACCAGGTGAATCAGCTTGCAAAGAAAGTTGATAAGTTATCCACCACATACAATCCTAAAACTGAGAGTAAATCAAGTGTTTTAGCAAGGATTTTAGCTTCTAACAAGTTATTAACACAAGAAATTAAGGTAAGAAAACTCTAAACTCTTATGTTCTTGAGTTTTAGAGAAAGAAAGTTTGGATTAACGCATATAAAAGAGTTGAATGATATGTTTTAATGATGATTTGGTGTTTATACACCTAATAGAACATGCATTAATGGTTGTGATGGTCCCTTTATTTGTAAAGGATGAAGCAATGCTAGAAGATTATCTTGTTTGTGTTTGTGTGTGTGTGTGTTCGGTTTCAAGAGAGAGAGAACCGAGAGCTAGAGAACACAAGATGAGAGTAATGCAAAGCTTGTTTAGAAAGTGTGGGGCAAATGCCTTTTATAGCATTTGCCCAAGTTTACAATAATTACATATTTCACCCTCACTTTTAATAATCTAACATTTTCCCCCTAAGTGAGGTGTGCATTGATTCACAACAAAGAAATAAATAAATCTATTCATAAGCTGATTTGTTGCGAATCTCAAAAGCCATTACCACTTTCGAACTTGTCTTCTGTTATACAGTGTAGTCCTCATCAGTTCTATAGCACGATAGGCCTGAGCATGTTGTTCATAAGTGTAGGCCTCACGGTTATCCCATACCTTCTGATGAATCTTATGATGAATGATTTTCAAGGTGGCGTCTGAGTAGGACATCAGCTCATCAAGTCTGATAAAGATCTTTTCACCTCTTGTGTTTTTAGAGATGACTCCTTGTTCACCCTTGAAGCTTTCATGCCCTTCATCAATAACAGTCAATTCTTCAAGCTTTTTTAAATCTGGATGGCTCTGGTTAGGCTTTAAAAGATTGATATTTCTGTAATTGTTGTAACACCGGTTTTCACGCGCTTACAATTTGAGAATTTAAGCTTTTTAAACTTATATAACAAAGCCAGCAGCGGAAATAACCAACAATTTACAAAAGATAGTATTGTTTAGCTGACTTGGCAATGTATAAAGTACAACACCATATACCAAGTCCCAAAATACCGCCGCGTGTTACCCAACTAGTTCCGACCATCGGATCACAAATATATACAACGAGCAGTGTTCCGCAAAATGTATGTACAACAACTACCAACATGTCCCCACCTCACATAGGCCAACAACTACGCACCTGCAAAAAGGGAAATTCAGGCACCATTAGCTACAACTAGCTAGTGAGCACAGATTTACACATAAGCATCAATAAGCAGGTTATCCCAACAACGGGACAACACATAAGGCTATCCTAACACATAGCGTCGTGCCAACGAGTCAGTAGGAATCATATCTCGCAGGGTGGGAAACCCCGCTCAACGATTCAAACTGGGGACAATCAGCTACAACTATCCGCAATGGGTGGGGAGCGAAGAGCAGTCCACCAAACGCATTACAAAGCTCGAAGCTCATCAACTCGGATCTTAACGGAAGCTAAGATCCCAACTCACATAAAGGAGCGGCAGTTTGCAAGACCACCCCGGCGTGTTGCACACCGAGTACCGTTGATCCCCGTTATTCCATCAAAGGGATCCAGCCTTCGGGAAGAAAGCTGACCTTCACCATGCCATCAACAGTCCGGACCAATACAACACACAACTACAACCCGTAGCGGGTTCAACGATACGCATGCGATTCATAACCAACGTGTAAAGCAACTTAGCATGGCAACAGTATATAACAACATGGCATACAATACCTCATATACGCACGTGTGCGACTTCGACAACATATTTCAATAAACAACAGACAACGCTACTTACCGAGACTCATGGAAAACCGGTACTCACCTCGAGATTACAGGATGAAGATATGAATTCGGAAATCCCAGGAGCACATGGAATCGTCCGAATCACCTAACACATCATGCGTAGGTTCAGTCAACGTCTAAAAGTACGGTCAATGCTTTTACGTAAACGTATAACGAACAACAAGCAACAAGCAATCTGGAACAGCTCCTACGGCCGCAGTAGATGTGTCTACAGCCGCAGGACACCTTCCGGACACCTCCAACGGCCGTAGGAATATATCCTACGCCCGCAAGAGTTCCATTCCAAGAATCCATGTCCTACGGCCGTAAGGACCATACCCTACGCCCGTAGGAGTGATTCATTGGGTACCAAAGGTCGTAGGTTATGTACCCACGCCCGTGGGCTTCTTTCCTTCACCCGTAGGTGGTAAACCACATAAAATACACAAAATTCCCTCCTACGGCCGCAGAAACCTTTTCCTACGGCCAAAGAAGGCTTAATTTTAATATTCCTGAAAAATACCCTCCTACGGCCGCAGGAACATTCTTCTACGGCCGTAGGAACTAAATTTCTACAAATCTGTAAAAGACCCCTCCTACGGCCGCAAGAACATTCTCCTACAGAGGTAGGAGGTTCCTGCACAGCAGACCTTCGTCTCAGTTCGCGAAACAGGCCTGAAACTCGCATTTTTCACCATTTTTATTGACTGAAACTTCATTTTAATTGTTCTTACATGTTATTAAACTTCCCTACAACATCCTTACATGTTTCTTGACTCAAAACCATCATTTACAACAAGAACCAAACTCAATTTCAAAGCTAAACTACCATCATCTTCTTCAAAACCATAAACTAGGTTTAAGCACCAAGAAATCTTACCAATAAAGAATAAGAACAACTTTTAAGGCTTGTATCTACTGTTGAAATTCACCACAAACTAATTCCCCTTTAATTCCACCTTCAAATATCCAAGATAGCAAGGGTGTGTGTGTTGTACGTATGTATGTATGTTGTAGTATGTTTTGAAAGGCAACAGGGGATAAGAGCAAGCTATAGACCGACTTAGGTTGGTCAAATACCCCGCGTAGGTATTTTGTTCCCCTATTCAACTTACAACACAAATTAGGTTTATCCGTTTCAACTAACGGAGATATTTTCGGAATCATTATTTGAAACCGTTCAATAATTTACCAACTTTATCTATTTCCAACATTTTACCAACTTTAGCCACATAACCACATGTACCAACAAATAACAACAATTAACAACAAGAACAACTTAGACAACTTGGTTAAATGTCAAGGTAAAACTATACAAACACAATGTATAACAAGCTACTACTAGGCCCTATTTTAGGGTGTTACAAATCTATCCCCCTTAAGAAGATTCCGTCCTGGGAATCTGATCGTCCACAAACATGTGAGGGTATCGAGCTCGCATGTCGTCTTCGGTCTCCCAGGGCATGTTTGAACCTAGGTTGTGTTTCCACTTCACCAAAACTAGCCTTATCATCTTTCTGCGCAACTTCTTGATCTTCGAACCAAGTATTTCAATAGGCTCTTCAACTAGACGTTTTGAAGCGTCTACTTTCAACTCTTGCAGAGGAAGAATCTGGTTCTCCTCCACTTTGCACTTACGCAGATAACACACGTTGAACGTGTTATGAATTCCAAAAAGCTCCGGTGGCAACTCAAGCGACACCGTCTGGTCGTTAACCTTACGAAGTATTTTAAACAGACCAATATATCTCGGACTCAACTTACCCTTCCGACCAAATCGAATAACACCCTTCCAAGGAGAGACTTTTAAAAATACTCGATCGACCTCCTTGAATTCAACAGGTCTACGTTTTGGATCTGCGTATACCTTCTGTCTATCCTGTGCGGCTTTCAACTTTTCACGAGCTATTTTCACTTTATCAGCTGTGATTTTAACGATCTCGGGTCCGGAAAATTGCTTCTCACCGGCTCGAGCCAACATGTTGGTATGCGACAACGCCTCCCATACAACATCTCATATGGAGGCATCCCAATACTGGTGTGATACGAGTTGTTGTAAGCAAACTCGATCAAAGGCAAGTGAGAATCCCACGCACCACCGAACTCGAGAAAACATGCGCGAAGCATGTCCTCTAATGTCTGAATCGTTCTCTCTGACTGGCCATCTGTCTACGGATGATACGCCGTGCTCAGGTGAACACGAGTACCAAGTTCATTCTGCAAACTCTACCAAAAATGGGAAGCAAATCGCGCATCATGATCAGATACAATCGAACATGGCAAACCATGGCGTGACACCACTTCATTTACATACAAATTTGCTAGCTTTTCCAACAGAGTAGATTCGCCGATAGCTAGAAAATGAGCTCTCTTGGTCAACCGATCGACAATGACCCAAATTGCATCATGACCTCTGAGGGTTTATGGCAACTTTGTCACAAAATTCATCGTAATGTGATCCCACTTCCACTCAGGGATCTCAAGTTGCTGTAGATTACCATAAGGCTTCTGATGTTCTGTCTTAACTTGCGCGCAGATTTGACATTTCTCTACGAAAGAGGCAATGTCTCTTTTCAATGTAGTCCCCCAATACGACGCTTTCAAGTCGTGATACATCTTTGTGCTGCCCGGATGAACCGACAACCTAGATTTGTGAGCTTCCTGCAGTATCAGATCGCGATTACAACCATGGAGTGGTACCCATACGCGAGACTGGAAAGTCTTTAATCCGCGAATATCATCAACAAGTTGGTTTTTCAGCTTTCTCATCAACTCGGCTTTCAGATTCTCATCTTGTAACGCCACTTGCTGTGCTTCCTTCAATCGGGCAATGATATCGGAAACCACAGTAAGTTTCATAAACGTCGCGTCTATAGAAGAGCTTTTTCTACTCAAGGCATCCGCCACCACATTGGCCTTACCAGGATGGTAGCGAATTTCACAATCATAGTCTTTTATCATCACCAGCCATCTACGTTGTCTCACATTAAGCTCTTTCTGCATGAAGACATATTGTAAGCTCTTGTGATCTGTGCAAACCACACATTTGGTACCGTAAAGATAGTGTCTCCACAATTTCAACGGTACACCGCAGTTGCCAACTCAAGATCATGAGTCGAATAGTTGCCTTCATGAGGTTTTAATTGTCTTGAAGCGTAGGCAATCACTTTATCACGTTGCATCAACACACACCCCAATCCGGAGTACGAAGCATCACAATAAGCAACAAAATCTTCAGATCCTTCTAGCAACGAAAGAATTGGGGCTTCGCACAATAGCCGTTTTAGAAATTGAAACGCTTGTTCTTGAGCTTCCACTCAAACAAATGCAACCTCTTTACGAGTTAACTTAATCAGAGGACCTGCAAGTTTAGAAAAGTCGCGGATAAACCGCCGATAGTAACCAGTTAAGCCAAGAAAGCTTCTAACTTCAGAAGGACTTCGGGGAACTCCCCAATTCATAACCGCCTCAACCTTCGTTGGATCAACTTTTACGCCCTCACTGCAAATCACGTGACCAAGAAAATGGACCTCTCGCAACCAGAACTCGCATTTCGAGAATTTAGCATAAAGCTTCTCTCGTTTAAGAGTTTCAAGAACTTGACGCAGATGCGACTCGTGTTCAGCTTCAGTTTTGGAATAAACGAGAATATCGTCAATAAATACAATCACCGACTTATCAAGAAAAGGACGACAAACCCTGTTCATCAGGTCCATGAAAACAGCAGGAATATTGGTTAAGACGAAACGCATCACCAAAAACTCATAATGACCATAACGAGTACGGAAAGCCGTCTTTGGAACATCTTCGTCAGCCAGTAACACTTGATGATATCCCGACCGCAGATCAAATTTTGAGAAGCACGTCGCTCCCTGTAGTTGATCAAATAAATCAACTATATGCGGCAAAGGATACTTGTTCTTTACCGTTCGCTAATTCAGCTCCCGATAATCTATGCACATTGTCATCGTTCCATCTTTCTTTTTTTTTACGAATAAAACTGTAGCACTCCAAGGAGAAGAACTCGGGCGAATAAAGCCTTTGTCTAACAACTCCTGAATTTGCGTCATCATCTTGAGAACCTCGGAGGGAGCAAGACGATATGGAGCTTTAGCCACAGGGGTAGCCCCCGGAACAAGATCGATACGATATTCAACATCTCTAACTGGTGGTAACCCAGGCACTCATCAGGAAACACTTCTGGATAATCGGTCACCACCGGAATATCATGAACAACACGTTTCTCCAATTTAGCATCAATCACATGTGCTAAATAACACTCGCAACCTTTTGTTAAATAACACTCGCAACCTTTTGCAACTGACTTTCTTGCTTTCATCAGAGAAATAACAGGAATATCTGATTTTCGTCTTTCACCGCGAGCCATAACATATGACCCGTCAGGTAGAGGGACCTTAATCAACTTTTTGGAACAGAAGATCTCAGCGTTCAACTTGCTAAGCCAATCCATCCCAATTACAACATCGAATCCCGCAATCGGCATAAGAAGAAGAGAAACAGGAAAACTACTCCTGTCGATATCAATAACCGCTTAAGGGACATTATCAACAACTGGAACTACTTTACCACTAGCAGTCTCTACTCTTAATGGCTCAGATAATAAAGATACATGCATTTGCCGTTTATCACAGAAAGATACAGACACAAAAGAATACGTAGCTCCAGAATCAAACAATACACATGCTGGGGCAGAATTAATAAAAAATGTACCAGTTATCACGTCCCTAGCACTTTTGGCCTCTTCGGCCGTCATCTGAAAGGCTCGTCCTTTGGCTCGAGGAGCACCATCTTTCTTCTGCCCAGAGGCAGATCCACCAGCACCGGTGCTTTGCTTCGACCGACAGTCAGTTATTCTATGCCCTGGCTTGTGGCAATTATAACAAACATCCTCTTTAAACTCACATTCGGCAACCACGTGCCCCTTCTGCCTACACCGTAAGTATCAAGCAGTGGCTTTAGAAAAGTCACCACTGTGATACGTACGGCAAGTTGCACACCACGGACAATCTACCTTCGGTTTCTTCTGGGAATTGTACTTCCCACCAGCAACAGATTGTCCTTTAAAAGGACCCGGCTTTAATGACTGCTGAAACTTTCTCTTATGACCTTCACCAGATCGGTCATCTTTACCCTGGGTACGATCATCTTCAAGTTGTCGATCTGTTTCAAAAGCTCGATCCAAATTCCCAGCTACTCTAACATGAGCACGATAATCCGTTGGCAACATTCCCACAAACTTTCTCATTTTTGCAGCATCATCCGTCACCAAGTTAGGAATAAACCTCACTTTATCAATAAAGGCTTGGATCAGAACATCCACCGACTTGTCTCCCTTACGGAGAGCGTTGAACTCTCTTTCCATCTTCTCCATATCATAATCCGTACAATACCGTCTCGTCACCTTTTCAGCAAACTGCTCCCATGTCATGGAAGCAACAACCTCTTTAGTCAATGTTGCTTTCACTGAATCCCACCAAAATAAAGCACTACCCTCCAGACGTACAATACGTGCTGCCTGATCTGGATCTTGCCTCAGCGGCTCGTCATTATGCGGGGCCGATCCTTCCTCAGCTTCAGGATGAACGCTTGAAGCTTCATCCTCGATACGCTTATGAGCCTCTTCAGTGTTAACGCGTCGCTCTGCCATTCTTGACCAACTTACTACATACACGGAACCAACGTTTAGTACTCTACTTTTTCAACAACTTCTAACGCTACAAGTTAGTTTACAACATGTAACTGCCACATGACGCTTATACTCAACCCCAAATGCCCAGCTAGGAACACTTAACGATGGTCGGGTCCGAGCTTGAGATTGAATACTCCTACGAGTACCTAATTCCTCAAATTTAGGCTCTGATACCTACTTATAACACCGGTTTTCACGCGCTTAAAATTTGAGAAAATTTATGCTTTTTAAACTTATATAACAAAGCCAGCAGCGGAAATAACCAACAATTTACAAAAGATAATATTGTTTAGCTGACTTGGCAATGTATAAAGTACAACACCATATACCAAGTCCCAAAATACCGCCGCGTGTTACCCAACTAGTTCCGACCATCGGATCACAAATATATACAACGAGCAGTGTTCCGCAAAAGGTATGTACAACAACTACCAACATGTCCCCGCCTCACATAGGCCATGTTGGTGCATAATTGTAAATCCCTAGTTCTTATCAATCCAATACATACATGTTTACTTGAAATGTTAATTTAAATGTGTTTTGATTAATGGTTTGCATGTTTATACATTCTAAGGGGTTACTTATGTTTGTCTTAAGCTTACAAGTACTTAGTTATGTGTTGATTTGTGTTTGGAAGTTTAAGTATGAGTGAAGAGCATCATGTGCGTGATGAGACTCACTACGTGCGTAGTGGAGCTCACTACGTGCGTGGTGAAGTGGTCGATTAAAGTTAAATTAATTATTATTAAAACACCCGGTACGTGCGTACTGGACTAACTACGTACGCAGTGCAGAGCATTACGTGCGTAGTGGAAATTAATTAAGGAAATACGCGTTTTCCATACTATAAATACTGATTAACTTCATATTAGCGCGGGTAATCGTCAGGTAATCGTCCGTAACCGCATATAACTACCGGAAATCGACCTTAAGCCTTAGTAAGCCTTCATAATCGTACATTTAACCTCGGAAATCGCGAACTTAGTGTTAATCTCGAATCCAAGGGCAGCCTTAAGCATTCTGTGTGAGTTCTTAGAGTTGTTCTTGATCCTACTCTGTGTGTTCTTTGTGTTAACTGTGTGCCGGACACCTAAGCAGATCTTAGAATCCTTAGGAGGTTTGGGAAATAGATATTCCGCACTATTTCTCATCCTAGATCAGTCCTAGCATTAGGGTGTTAGTTTAGAACCCCCACGGTCCTACAAAGTGGTATCAGAGCCTTGTGCTTTGATTGATCACTTTTCCTTAGGTTTCGTGATCTAGGTGTCGTTTAGGCTTGTTAGCTTTGTTCTTTTTCCGTGTTTTATCGGTCGTTTTTAGTCGAAAACAGGTCATTTTTGCGTTAAAAAGGTTTGTTTTTACGTAAATTAATCTTAATCGTTGCAGTTTACTCGTGCGAAGTGCCTTTCATTACGTGCGTATTGATCTTCAGTGCATGCGTAGTGGGTGGTTGGTCCTCTAGAATCTTCGGTAGCCTGTGTGTCTGTCCGTGCGTAGTGGGTCATCAACACGTGCGTAGTGCGTCACACTTCGCACGTATTGAATCTGTGTGTTAATTTTTTTCTTAAAAAGCAATTTACTTGTTTCGTACGTAGTGAAGTCACTTCGTGCGTACTAGGTCCCCATTCCGTACGTACCTGAGTCTGTGTGACCGTTTGTCAGTTCGTACATAGTACAGTTTACTACGTGCGTAGTGTGTTCACTTCTTGCGACCCATTCTCACTTCGTGCGTAGTGTTTACGTTTGTTTTAGGCTGTATTCATAATGTCTGACATGAGTGCTATGGCTGCCAAACAAACCATGACTACCCTAAGTAACTTAATTATGGATAATGAACAAGGAGGTATTAAGAAAGTGCCTAGACTGTTAACCATGGAAGACTACCCATTCTGGAAACAACGTTTTGAAATATTTATCGATGGGGTTGATCCACGGTTGCACCGGGCCATTTCTGCTGATTATGTCGTGCCTAAAGGTGAAGGGAATATCGAAGTTCCCTATGATCAGATGAGTGACGATCAGAAGAAGGCTTATGATGCTAAGAAGAAACCCTACTCTTATTTGATCCAAGCCATTCCTAATGAGATCTTCCACCAGTTCCGACGGTATAGAACGTCACGTTCCTTGTGGAATGCGCTACAAAAGAGGAACGAGGGGAATGCATCTAAGGATACAAAGTTGGGCTTCGACAAATCAGCTGTAACCTGCTACAACTGTGGCGAAAAGGGTCATTTTGCAAGAGAATGTGAAAAGCCAAAGAACTCAGGACCCAAGTATCCATTCAGGACATCTCCTGGAAAATCATCAACTTCCACTACCCCAAAGAAAGCTGAAACATCCCATGAGGGATCATCTAAGGCAATGGTGGTTGTTCAAAAAGATGAGGGGATAGACTGGTCAGTACAATTTCAAGATAATGATGCTTTCGAAGTTACTGAGACCAACCTGGCCAGTGTTCAAGATCTGAATGATGATTCACAATCTGAAGCAGATAGTGTGCAGGAAGCTGATGATGAATTTGTTGCCAGTAAGGAAGACTCAGTGATGCATACTGATGAGCACAATGTCAAACCAGTTTCAGTGCCAGCTGCCGAACCAACGCCAGTGATTGTTCATACTAAATCAGAAGATCTTAAGGCGTGCATGACTGGCAAACCTGCTGATTCAAAGGTAAGTAACAATTCTGGCATTCCTTGTGCTTCGTGCAATGACTATGTGCAAAATATTTTATCTTTGAAATCTCAAGTCAGTGATCTTACCTCTAAATTGCATGAAAATTCAATCATTAAAGGTAGGTAAAAGACACTAAAAGATAAAATTGAAAGCCAGAACAAACAGATTAGAGAACTAGAGGTAGCATTGCTAAAAAAACAGGATGCCATAGTTTTCTACATCAATCAGATAGATACACTGAAGCGAGACCTTGCTAGTTCTCAGGTAGATTATGAGACTCTCAATCAGAAACTAAAAAGTTATTCAACTTCATCTTATCTATTTGAGCACATAATCGACCGGAGACCTCAAGGTTCCGATTCAGAAAAAGACAAACAGGCATATACTAAATGTCCACCACCAGTGTTAAACCAACTGGTGCAAATAGATGTCTTTACTGAAGCTGACCAACTTCCTCCTAAGGTTGATCAATTTGTTGCATCAACCTCAACATCTGATTTAAAGTTAAAAGGGAAAGTTGGTGAGCCTCAGAAGAAAGAAGTCAAACAAGAAGAAAAGCCTGAATCTAGTATGAGAAAACTTCTAGGAAATTCTTCTGGACAAGGCACGTTAATGAAAAATGTGCAAGCAGCACTCCGAACCATAGAAAAGGAGGGTGCAAAGTCTCCTGCAACCCGTCCTTATGAGGAAGTTAAAATTTTGCCAAAACAATGTGGTTTAGGAGTAGAGTCAAAATGTAAAGTTGAGCAAAAAGTGCCACATAATCGTGCAAAACATCAGTCAAACAGGATTTGTTATGTGTGCAGGAGACCTGGTCACCTCAGTTATGAGTGTGATCAGCAACAACAGAGCTGCAGGGGGAAAGTTGATTTTTCTGAAAATTTTCAAAGGAACAAAATGTTTAATCAAAATAATCAAAGATCAACTCAACCCATTCAGATCAAAAGGACTGTTGGGGAAACATCTAGTAAACTCAAAAGTTCCGAAGTTAGTCAGATGGGGAAGGAGCCACTTCATAAGGTGATCAATGCTTCTAGTGTTTATCACAAGGCTACTCCCCGTCAAGACTTAAAATGGATCAATAAACCCGAATCTAAAATGTCAAATAGTCCAGATACCAATGTAGATGCCAAAGCTACTAGTATGTGGATTAATGTGCAAGTTGTTGGAGAAGATGGGAAACCCATGACCATTCGGGCATGGGTTCCCAATGCTAACTAACCTTCTACTTGTTTGTGCAGGGTGCTCGCCGGTATAACACGTGGATTGTTGATAGTGGAGCATCCAGGCACATGACAGGCGATCTGAGCCTTCTTACAAATGTCAGAAAAATAAAAGGAGGGTATGTCAGCTTCGCAGGAGATAAGGGAGGTCACATCACAGCTCAAGGTTTCTTGTCTAATGGGAGAGTGAGCTTTGACAAAGTCAACTATGTCGAGCAGCTAGCAAAAAACTTGCTGTCAGTCTCTCAAATCTGTGATAAAGAGTTCAAAGTGATGTTTGACGACAAACAATGCTATGTGCTAAAGAAAGAATTTCAGATTCCCGAAGATATGGTTTTAATGTCAACCCCAAGACATAATGATCTTTATGTTCTGGACATGTCAAATGCTTCGGTGAAAGAGGTGGAGCATCAATGCTTTCTTACAAAGGCAACTGAAAAGGACTCCATTTTATGGCACAAGAGGATGTGTCACTTGAGCTTGAGGAAGATGAATCATTTAGTTCACCATGAGCTCGTAACGGGAGTCAATCTGAAAAGCTTCCATCTACCAGACAAATGCATTTCATGTAAAATGGGGAAGCAGACGAAGAAACCCCACAAGTTGAAAAAGTACCATTCCATTTCAATACCGCTTGAACTACTTCACATGGATTTATTTGCTCCTGTGCGGTACAAGAGCATTCATGGAGATAGGTACTGTCTGGTAGTCACTGATGATTATTCAAGATTTTCCTGGGTTTTCTTCTTAAAAGAGAAGTCTGAAACGTTTGAGACGTTAGAAATCATGATCAACAAGTTAGAGACTATCTATAAGCTGAAGATCAGGAAACTCAGATCAGATAATGGAACAGAGTTCAAGAATCAGAAGATGGAGAAGCTGTGTAATGAGAAGGGTATCCAACATCAGTTCAGTGCCGCATACACTCCTCAAATGAATGGAGTTGCTGAGAGGAAGAATCGGACCTTAATAGAGGCAGCACGCACCATGCTTGCTGACTCTGCTTTGCCCGTAAGGTTTTGGAACGAAGCTGTCGCAAATGCTTGTTACACACTTAACCGGGTCTTAGTAGTCAAACGATTGGGAAAGACATGTTATGAACTGTTGAATAATCGGAAACCGTATATCAGCCATCTTGAACCGTTTGGCGCTCCGTGCACAATGTTAAAACGTGAAGCCAAAGGTAAATTCAGTTCCAAGGTTGAGAAGGGATATTTTTTGGGGTACAGCATTCCGAATAAGCGGGTTTTCAACTTAACCTCTAACTGTGTGGAAGAATGGTTTGAAGTGGATGTGCAACGGAATACTTCGCCTCGGACAAAAACTGGTGATGCTTGGTTATTTGATTATGATAACCTATTTGACTCATTTAATCTGCCACCAGTAGCTCTAGAAGATGATATAGCAATTCAGATGTTGTATGACCTGCAGAATTCCTCTGAGGGCATCACACCAAATCAGTCTTCTAGTACTCACACGTCGACGCATAGTGATGCTGAATCAGACTCTGAAGATGAGCCACACACCCTACCGGACAAGGGTTCACAGGGTGTTGACAATTCCTCAAATAACCACAATTTAACATTTGAGACACCCGTGGTTACTAATCTGGAAACTAATATAGAAGCTCAGTTGCAGAGATCAAGTAGAGTTGATAGAAACCATCCTCCTGAACAAATCATTGGTGATCCTCATTCTCATGTTCAAACCAGGAGGCAAGTGGCAACACTATCAGGATCTCATTCTTCAGAGTCCCCGGGACTGAAACAGATGAAAGAAATCTCCGATCTGGGTGCAAATTTGGTTAAGTCTGTGGATTTTACACAATGTCTATGTTCGGGATTTCTCTCACAGATTGAACCAAAAGATCATATTGAGGCACTCAAAGATGATTCCTGGATTAATGCAATGCAAGAAGAGCTGCTTCAATTTCAAAAGCTGAACGTCTGGCGCTTAGTGAACAAACCAAAGGGTGCTAAGTCCTTTGGCTGCAGATGGGTTCTGAAATGCAAACGGGATGATCAGGGAGTGATTGTCAGGAACAAGGCAAGGCTAGTAGTTCAGGGTTTCAGACAAATTCCTGACATAGACTACACTGATGTGTTTGCTCCAGTCGCTCGGCTGGAAGCTATACGTTTATTTCTTGCCTTCGCCTCGCACAAACGTTTTAAAGTCTATCAGATGGATGTTAAAAGTGCATTCCTGTACGGAGAAATTCAAGACACAGTGTATGTCAATCAACCTCCGGGATTTGTGGACCCCCTTCATCCAGACAAAGTTTTCTTACTGAATAAAGCTTTATATGGTCTACATCAAGCACCGCGAGCATGGTACGAGACCCTCTCTCAATATCTGATCGACAATGGGTACAAGAGAGGGACCATTGACAAAACGCTGTTCATCAAAGGTGAAGATAAAGACTTGATATTGGTTCAGGTATACGTGGATGATATCATTTTCGGTTCTCCAAATCCAATTCTGTGTGAAGAATTTGCAAGGATTATGAAAGAAAAGTTTGAAATGAGTTCGATGGGAGAGATGAAGTTTTTCTTGGGACTTCAAGTGGAGCAGATAGAGATAGGGATTTTCTTACACCAGTCTAAGTATGTTGCTGACATTCTAGCACGGTTTGAAATGTCTTCTGAAAAGACTGCTGCAACATCTCTTCCTGTCAATCACGGCATGTCTCCAGATACTGAGGGGGAGTTGGTGAATGAATCTATTTACCGAGCAATGATTGGATCTCTGATGTATCTCACGGCATCCAGACCAGATATCATGTTTGCCACATGTGTGATGGCAAGATACCAATCCAATCCTAACGTCAAGCATCTGATGATTGTCAAGCAGATCTTTCGTTATCTGAAGGATGCTCCCAATCTTGGACTGTGGTATCCTTGTGATGATAACTTTGAGTTGACGGCCTACAGTGATTCAGACTATGGTGGATGCAAAAAGGATCATAAATCTACCTCTGGGGGTTGTCAGTTTCTCGGATCGAGACTTATCACGTGGCAGTGTAAGAAGCAGACTGCAGTTGCGCTTTCTACGTGTGAAGCTGAATATATTTCGGCGGCGAGCTGCTGTTCTCAGGTCATCTGGATTCAACAACAACTGTGGGATTACGGTTTGCAATTCTCTACTACTCCCATTTATGTTGATAACACTGCTGCTATAGCCATTACTAAAAATCCCGTATAACACTATAAGACCAAGCACATTGGTATCAAATACCATTTTATACGGGACTGCTGGGAAAAGAAATTAATTGATGTCTTGTCTATTCAAACTGATTTCCAAAAAGCAGACCTGTATACAAAGGCATTTGATAAACCCCGGTTTTTGTTCTTAGTGAATGAAAACGGGATGAAAACCAAGTGTGAGGTTGTTTCTGATGATGCAACTTAATGTCTTTCTCGTATTTGTGCATGTGTGGCTATTTTCTGTGTGTTTATTTTCTGTGTCTGTGTGTCTCTGTTCTTGGTATTTATTTCTTTTAGTATTTTAGGGGGAGATAGGTGCAACATAGAAAATACAAAAAAATCAGAAAAACATAGAAAATACAAAAAAATCAGAAAAACATAGAAAATACAAAAAAATCAGAAAAACATAGAAAATACAAAAAAATCAGAAAAACATAGAAAATAAAAAAAAATCAGAAAAACATAGAAAATACAAAAAAAATCAGAAAAACAAATATGAGAAGTTGATCCAACTCAAATGGAAAATGATGGTACACTGGCTTTCAATACAAAGTATGTCTAGTAAAATTAGGACTGAAGGCATGTACATATTCTTGAGAAAACTGTCTGAAAATTTGAGTCAAAACAGATAAGAAACAGATGGCGTGTAAGGCATATGATGAGAGTCTAGGCTGCTAAGTGGTTATGCATGTGGAAATCCATCAAAGATTCAAACTATCGAGACATTCCAAGTCTACAAGTCAATAACAGTTGAGACTAACTTAGTCTGGTGCACACACCTGCTACCATGCCAAATGTGCTTAGATGACAATGAGCAAAATGTAAAAAGAGGGTGAAAAATTGACCCCAATCTGAGATGTCAAAAGAAATAGATACATAGATCTATTAGTGTTGAATTGTCAAAGAGCATAAAATGCAGTGACAAAAGCTCAACAGAAAGATATATTAGTGTTGAATTGTCAAAGAGCATAAAATGCAGTGACAAAAGCTCAACAGATTTTATCAGAAGAGGTGAAAAATTGACCTCCATGTCAAAGAGCATAAAATGCGTTGACAAAATCACAAAGCACATAAGCATGGTGGTTGGGTACTCAAGTTGTGCATCCTACTGAGTGAGTCAAAACACTGTGAGATTTTAAAAGAGATAGTCTTAACCATGTACTCAGTTCTAGATAATCAGAAAATGTTGAAATCAAATCTGTCATTATCTGTGGAAAGTTAGATTGACAGACAGAAATTGAGAGAGTATGTTTATGTCTAAGGTTCTGAAATGAATGATAACTAAGTATAGATATGCTGGTACTGATTCCATCTTGGAACCTTCTCACAAAAAGTTTTAATTTCAGTAATTTATTTTTTTGCAAATCTTTTAGTGTTTTCATTTCTATCTCGTAGTTTTTAGGATTTAATTTGTTAACAGTCTGCATTTTCAGTTTCTTTTATTCCGAAAAATACAAATTTTTTTTGGGGTATTCTAGTTTCTTGTGTTTTCGTGTGCTTAAAAGTTTATGACTTGCATTGAAGTTACTAACCGTTGTGTGCTGAGTACAGGATCGTCAAGAAAATTCAACTTTTATATGAGAAACTCAATTCGCACGAAGTGTATCACCTCGCACGATCTGGATGGCACAACGTGCGTAGTGCAGTCATACTTCACAGTCAAAGGTCAAGAGGTAAAGTGAAGCCCAATTCGCACGAGGTGAGGTCCATTGCGTGCGAAGTGCAGTGTCACTTTAGGTGTGCACTTCAGGTAGCAACATGCGAAGTGATCTCACTTCGCACGAAGTGAAATAGGGTATATAAGTTGGTTCCGTGCGTATTCGTCATTAGGCATTCATACTTTCTACAGTACACTCCATTTTCTCTCGATTTTGATTCTGACTTTTGTGTTGAAAGAGTTATTCGTTTCATTCGTGTGATTCGCCTTTGTGTTGTGATCATTTTGGTATGTTTTTCGCTTCAATCCAACGGTTGGATCTCGAGTTATAATCGATTCTATGTGTGAAAAACTCAAAATGTTAAAACCGGATCTAAAGTTGTTTAATGTGTTCGTTTGTTAGATTGGAGTGAAAAGTAATGTTCATGGGCGTAATTAGATGGTATTTAATCACTCAATCGACACAAAAACATCGCAAATCAGTGGTTTTTGAAGTTATAAAGTTCGTCGAAATGCTTTTGAATTTGAATGTTGACCGTGCGAAGTGCCGTTCATTTCGCACGAACTGTATTCATTTCGCACGAATTGTAGAATGTAGGAGATGAACACGATGAGTTTCAGCCGTGCGAATTGAAATCCATTTCGCACGTGCTGATATGATCTCGTGCGAAGTGTATCATGGACAATAAATTTTTTTTAACACAAAATCACTTCGCACGAAGCCTTGTCACCACGTGCGTGATGATGATCAGTGCGCGCGTGGTGAAATTTCAAATTTTTGAAATTACTGCTTAATTTTTTTAAATTCTCAGTTTTTAACTGTGTGTTACGATCTGTGAATGTTTCTCTCTAATGTGCATAATGTTTATCTCTCAGACTTCAAACAAATGGAATCTACTCAACTGGGAAGCTCCTCTGCCCAAAACACTGTTGAGACTCTATCTGGCAGTGGCAGTCAGACAAAGGCCGAATTGAAAGCCGGTGACATTCACAACATCCGGGCCTTTCTGACAAAGAACAGGTTAACAAGGGACTGTGATGATATAATTGACTATTTGATCAGGTCAAGGATTTATACAGCAATCTCAACAGCCTGCACTGCCTACTCCTCACATCAACAAGAATTCTGGAGAACAGCCGTTTATGATGAATCTCTGGGTGGGATTCGAGGGGTGGTGCAAGAAAAACCCGTGTTTGTATCTGAAGGGGTATTGAATGAGCTACTTGAGCTAGGAGATGATATCACAGATCCAACATCTCTGAACATCTTCCGTGTTAAGGGTTGTCTGCTGAGATGTGGATACACTGGGGAGATCCGAAATGAATCTGTGTTCAAAACCAGTTCTGCCCTTCATATCGTTATTTGATGCATGTTATCTCACACTGCTTGGGGCCGCGGAGAACCGGCCATGATCAGCTGAACCAAACGTTCTCTCATTTGTTTATGGAGCTGGTGATGAATGTTAAATTCAACATATCTAGGGTGATTTTCAACTGCTTGAAAGAAAATCTGTCAAAGAAGGAGGGGCGATTTCTGATGTATCCCAGGTTTCTTCAAATCGTAATTGATACCCAAGTCGAGGGTTTGGTGAAGGAGGACGGGGACAGAATCAAACTGAGGCACATGAATGATCAAACTTTTAGGCAGATGAGCAGATACATAGGCACCTCAGTTCCTCCTAAGAGAAGATTAATCTGCCATCTGGGAGACAAGGATTATCAAGCTCCAGAACGAAAACATCTATGGAGAAATGAGGGTTCAAAGTCTCAGGTGGAGAATATTGAGATCGTGTCTGATGATGAGGAAGAGGAGGCAGAAGTACAGAGCCAAGAGGCTCGTGATCCTACTGGAGGAGAGGCCATCCCCACCGAGCTGGATGAGATGAATGTTGATGAGTTCTTTGAGGAGGATGATGATGAACAGACAAGAAAAAGGAAAGAAAAGGCTGCAATTGAAGAGCCAGAGAAGAAGAAAAAGAAAGGTTATAAGTTCAAGCCTCTGGTAGCAACTGCTGAAGTCGCCGTCAGATCTTCTACAACAATAGCTGCTCCAGTTTCAACCACTGCTCAAGGTGCTGCAGGACCGTCTCAGACTGGTTCTCAGATACCAAATATCTCAGTTGAAGAAAGCCTGAGCAAGCTTCAAAGCTACGTTCTAGATATGATCAAGGACGAAAAGGAAAGAAAGTTAGAGCTTGAAGAGGTAAAGAAGAAAATGGTTGAAAAGGACCAGCAGATTGAGAATCTGTTGAAGAGGGATGCAGAGAGAGAAGTAAAAATGATTGAGCTGGAAAAGAAGAATGAGACGATGGAAAGGATCTTAATCGAGTACACTCAAGAATTCAAAAGGTTAAAGGCGCATGTGGAAAAACAAGATGAAGAAGTGCTGAAACTGAAAGAGTTTGCTGAGTCTGAACCTGCGGGAACATACTCTGGAGATGAAGAAGGTTGACTCTTAGTCTATGTGACTTTGTAATTATTTAGTTATCATGCATAGAATTGAAAAATCATATGTATTTGAATGTCTATCTTCAAATGAAATGTTTTGGTTTTGACTTACAAATGTTTATGATTTGTTCTACTTCTGTGTGAAGATCCATTGATTGTTCAGCCATTGAAAGCTGAGATTCCTCAATCGTCAAGATTACTAAGTGTTCAAGGACAGATTGTATCTCAAGAGGAGTATGAAGCTGAGGAAGGAGAAATTCTTCCATTTTTATCTAGAGAACAAATTGCTGAACTCTTGCAGATTCCCATTTAGGACGTAATTTTAGAAGAGGTGGATCAAAGCTTTGTGCCACCACCGCAAGCAGAACAAGAACCGGTGTTTGATACCGATGAAATAGAGATTGAGGATAAGACAGATCAACACTACCCAGGCCAACAACCAGATGATAACCTGCCTGATCTTGCAGATCTCTTCAAAACTGCTAACGCTGAGGAAATCAACAGAAGAGTTGAAGTAAGAGAACAAACAACTGTTGATTTTGACTTAGACAAATATCTGGGTGATAGAAAATCTAAACAAGAGGAAAGAGAGGCAAGAAGAAAGAAATTTCAACGCTATCTTGAACGTCAGGCAGGAAAAGAGAAGAAGTCGAAAAGCTCACCAGAATATACAAAGTTTTATCAAACTCTTGGTAAAAAGACCGATGGTGAAATAGTTGGTTGGTGCTATGTGCCTGAATTTAACGTTTATGCAATTAAGAGGGAAAGGGAAGTTGAGTACTTCCAGAGAGCAAATGATATCCAAACTTTACCATTCTATGATATCAGACAACTTGCTCGTCTGCCCCTTTTAGATTGTGAAGATCAAGGTATGGCCAAGTGGTTTGAGACGCTGGTAAAGCGTGAGGCTCGATTTGGATGGAAAAACTTAAAGCCGTATGTGCCAGGTGTTAAAAGTCATCCAACTAAAGTTGATCCACTGACAGGAAGAAAGCTCAAAGTGTTAAACTGCAAAGCTCCTCGTTGTATGAAAAAATTACCGTTGAAAACCATGCCTACTGGGTGGAGCTCAAGGTTTAAATGGTGGTATTTTAACGAGAAAACAACTGAGGCAGTAATTGTGTTAGATGATGATCTTTCGGGTGGAGAAACGATTAAAGTATTCGATCCTATGTGGATGAAAATTTTTGGAAAGGATGACATCACAGTTTTGTATTACAATCCAATCCTCTACAAAGATCAGTACATGGATTTGGCATTGCAATTTCAAAAAGTCGTTCGAGTTTGTTTTGCATTTGACATCTATGCTGGATCTGATGAAGTCAAGTCTACAACGTTGTAACAGCTAGATTGTTATTTTGTTTGCTTAGTGCAAGTTTTGTTGATAGAACTAGGTCTTAGGGGGAGTTTGTTGGTGCATAATTGTAAATCCCTAGTTCTTATCAATCCAATACATACATGTTTACTTGAAATGTTAATTCAAATGTGTTTTGATTAATGGTTTGCATGTTTATACATTCTAAGGGGTTATTTATGTTTGTCTTAAGCTTACAAGTACTTAGTTATGTGTTGATTTGTGTTTGGAAGTTTAAGTATGAGTGAAGAGCATCACGTGCGTGATGAGACTCACTACGTGCGTAGTGGAGCTCACTACGTGCGTGGTGAAGTGGTCGATTAAAGTTAAATTAATTATTATTAAAACACCCGGTACGTGCGTACTGGACTAACTACGTACGCAGTGCAGAGCATTACGTGCGTAGTGGAAATTAATTAAGGAAATACGCGTTTTCCATACTATAAATACTGATTAACTTCATATTAGCGCGGGTAATCGTCAGGTAATCGTCCGTAACCGCATATAACTACCGGAAATCGACCTTAAGCCTTAGTGAGCCTTCGTAATCGTACGTTTAACCTCGGTAATCGCGAACTTAGTGTTAATCTCGAATCCAAGGGCAGCCTTAAGCATTCTGTGTGAGTTCTTAGAGTTGTTCTTGATCCTACTCTGTGTGTTCTTTGTGTTAACTGTGTGCCGGACACCTAAGCAGATCTTAGAATCCTTAGGAGGTTTGGGAAATAGATATTCCGCACTATTTCTCATCCTAGACCAGTCCTAGCATTAGGGTGTTAGTTTAGAACTCCCACGGTCCTACAGGCCAACAACTACGCACCTGCAAAAAGGGAAATTCAGGCACCGTTAGCTACAACTAGCTAGTGAGCACAGATTTACACATACGGATCAATAAGCAGGTTATCCCAACAACGGGACAGCACATAAGGCTATCCTAACACATAGCGTCGCGCCAACGAGTCAGTAGGAATCATATCTCGCAGGGTGGGAAACCCCGCTCAACGATTCAAACTGGGGACCATCAGCTACAACTATCCGCAATGGTGGGGGAGCGAAGAGCAGTCCACCAAACACGTTACAAAGCTCGAAGCTAATCAACTCGGATCTTAACGGAAGCTAAGATCCCAACTCACATTAAGGAGTGGCGGTTTGCAAGACCACCCCGGCGTGCTGCACACCGAATACCATTGATCCCTGTTATTCCATCAAAGGGAACCATCCTTCGGGAAGAAAGCTGACCTTAATCATGCCATCAACAGTCCGGACCAATACAACACAGAACTACAACCCGTAGCGGGTTCAACAATACGCATGAGATTCATAACCAACGTGTAAAGCAACTTAGCATGGCAACAGTATATAACAACATGGCATAACATACCTCATATACACACGTGTGCGACATCGACAACATATTTCAATAAACAACAGAAAACGCTACTTACCGAGACTCATGGGAAACCGGTACTCACCTCGAGATTACAGGAGGCATATATGAATTCGGAAATCCCAGGAGCACACGGAATCGTCCGAATCACCTAACACATCCTGTGTAGGTTCAGTCAACGTCTAAGAGTACTTTCAATGTTTCTACGTAAACGTATAACGAACAACAAGCAACAAGCTATCTGGAACAGCTCCTACGGCCGCAGTAGATGTGTCCTACGGCCGCAGGACACCTTCCGGACACCTCCTACGGCCGTAGGAATATATCTTACGCCCGCAAGAGTTCCATTCCAAGAAACCTTTTCCTACGGCCAAAGAAGGCTTAATGTAAATATTCCTGAAAAACACCCTCCTACGGCCGCAGGAACATTCTTCTACGGCCGTAGTAACTAAATTTCTACAAATCTAAAAAACACCCCTCCTACGGCCGCAGGAACATTCTCCTACGGGGGTAGGAGGTTCCTGCACAGCAGGCCTTCGTCTCTGTTCGCGAAACAGGCCTGAAACTCGCGTTTTTAACCATTTTTATCGACTGAAACTTCATTTTAATTGTTCTTACATGTTATTAAACTTCCCTACAACATCCTTACTTGTTTCTTGACTCAAAACCATCATTTACAACAAGAACCAAACTCAATTTCAAAGTTAAACTACCATCATCTTCTTCAAAACCATAAACTAGGTTTAAGCACCACGAAATCTTACTAATAAGGAATAAGAACAACTTTTAAGGCTTGTATCTACTGTTGAAATTCACCACAAACTAATTCCCTATTGATTTCTACTTCAAATCTCCAAGATAGCAAAGGTGTGTGTTTTGTACGTATGTATGTATGTTGTAGTATGTTTTGAAAGGCAACAGGGGATAAGAGCAAGCTATAGACCGACTTAGGTTGGTCAAATACCCCGCGTAGGTATTTTGTTCCCCTATTCAACTTACAACACAACTTAGGTTTAACCGTTTTAACTAACGGAGATATTTTCGGAATCATTATTTGAAACCGTTCAATAATTTACCAACTTTATCTATTTCCAACATTTTACCAACTTTAGCCACATAACCACATGTACCAACAAATAACAACAATTAACAACAAGAACAACTTAGACAACTTGGTTAAATGTCAAGGTACAACTATACAAACACAATGTACAACAAGCTACTACTAGGCCTTATTTTAGGGTGTTACAATTGTTCTCAGCTCCGAGTTGCATGTCATGCTCTTCCACAAATTCCATCAGATTTCTTAAGTACTTCATCAAAGCAACTCTCCCAAATTCTTCTTCTGGCCACTTGCCTCTTTTCTGAGAGAGGGTGTCAAAAATAAAGCTAATGTATTCAACTTTAACAAACCCGAGATCTGCTTCGGTGAGGAAGTATGATTGGTTGTTTGCTCTTTTGACATGAAAGATGACATACTTTATTTTGAAGGTGGTCTGAGTATAGACATTGATGAGTTCAACAATTTGGTACTCTGATTTGATTTCTTCTGGATTTGTCATGGATTGTATGAGGATGTGTTCATATCTTCTTCTTTGTTTATCATCCATGTTCCGCAACTCGGGGGGAATAACCTGTATTGGTTCACTGCTGCATATGTCTGATATTCTTTCTTCAAGGTTGGCAGCATTGACATAATACCTTTTCCATAATGGTTGTAGGCCTGTACTTCTTGTAAACATGTTGTTTGCATCTAGACCTAGATCTCCACGATACACTGGAGGAGAAGGTGGCACTCTAAAGTTTGGTGGCAAGGGCCATTCAGATTCTCTTCTTAACTTCTCAACTGCTTCTTGTTATCTATTTCTTTCTAGTACTTCAGCAGCTGATTCTTGGAATTGTCAAGGCGGAAGAGGGAAGCTTTGATGAATTTCAATATTGACACCACTTAGAACCCTGTACACGTCAAAAGTAGTTTTCTTCTTTTTAGGTTTTCTTCTAGCTTCCCTTCTAGTGATTGCTGCCAATTCTTTTCTTTTTGCTACAATCTCTCGTTTATTAAAATCTTGTTCAAATCTGTCCACTACTCTGGGGGAAGCTGGACGTGTAGTGTCTTTCACATATTCATCTATGTCTTTAAACATATCACGAATTTCAGGATCCTCAAGTTCCTCCTCTGGTTGAGCTTCTTCTGTTTGATCCAAATCGAATTATGTTGGGAAGATGATCTCATCAGTTGAGATTTGATGAGGAAAAGTTAAGTTTGTTAGATATGTTCTAGATATAACTTAAACAGAATTATGAGGCTTGATCAGACTGAACACTTATAGTGTTTCAGACTGAGCATAAATTGAATATAAGTTGAGCATATGTTCGATCAGCTTATACTATATCTTAGTAAAATTATCACTATGTGTGATAAGCTGTGTATGTCACCTAAGATATATATTAAGCTTTTAGCTTGATGTGTTTCAAGCTGAGTGACTCAGCGTATATACTGAGTCAGCTCAACAGAGTTGCTAAATAAGTTCTAGCTAACTCTTAGGACTTCTAAGGATGAGTTTATTAATATACGTGTTAATTCATGTTGGTTTTCGAGTTTGTCCTCGAAGAACTCAGCTTAATGAGTTTCAAGCTGAGTGACTCAGTCCGAGCAAGAAGTCAGCTTAAAGAAAATTTAAATATGTTTTAAATTTATCTTTTTAACTCTCTATATCTACGGGAAGGATAAGAAGACTCCAGAATCAAGATTGAAGATTGAAGACTCAAGATAAGAAGATTCAAGATTCAAGATTCCGAGTTATCCGGTAGTTAGTTAGCAAATTAGGATTAGTCCAGTTTGTTAGGAACTGTAGGAACATGATTATAAATACTTATTATCCTGATAAGTTTTGAGGGACGGCTTTAACGAAGTTTACGAATAAGTGTTGCAGAGCCAAATATCTCACCTCAACCGTATGTGTCACGATTCTTGAATCACTGTTTGTCAGTTCAACGTGATCAAGATATTCACAGATTGCCAAGCTATTCGTGTGTTCGAACCCTCATATTAGTTGTGAGATTGGTAAGTTTTCAATCTGTGATCAAATCCTGTTTAGAGAGTAGTCAGTATCTATAATCATAAGTTGATTATAGATAGCTAAGTTTGAAAGATTGAGAGATTTATATTAGGTGTTTACGTATCAAGAGTTGCTTACTTGATAAAGTCTATAATCATCTTCTTATAATGAAAAGCAAAGCATTTGATTGTGGTTTGATTTACTATGTGTAACACTTTGTTTTAATTTGTTCAATTTCCGCAGAAAGTGTATTCAACCCCCCTTCTACACATCTGTTGCTTGTTGTTATTCTCACCAAGGGACCAACAACTGGTATCAGAGTAGGTTGAACAAGTTCATACGTTAAAAAGTTCAAGATTCTGAGAAAGTTCAAGATGTCTACAAGCAACAATTCTTCAAACTTTCCTCAGATGTCTGCCAAGGGTTGTCCCATCTTTGATGGATCTGATTATCCTATGTGAAAATTCAGAGCCATGCTATTCCTCAAGTCCATTGACAATCGTATGTATGATGTTATCACAAAAGGACCAATAATCCCCAAGATTCCTGCAACTGTCAGTGATTTGTCTCCTGGCACATCTGAAAAGGATATGTAAAAGACTGTAGCATCCTGGACTGAAGAAGATTGGAAACTACATTCTTTGGATGACAAGGCAAAGAGTGTTCTGGCAAATGCCCTGACCAACGAGATCTTGCATACTGTGACTGGGTGTCAAATTGCGAAAGAGATATAGGATACATTAAGTATTACATATGAGGGCACTGATCTGGTCAAGCAGCAAAAGAAGAGTCATCTGAATAGATCATATGAAAACTTCTTTTCGAAGAAGAATGAAACCTTGCCTGATTTGTTCACAAGGTTTCACTGCTTGATAAATGACCTGCTAAGTGTAAGTATGAAGAAAGATGAGGCTGAACTTGTGCTGAAGTTTCTGGATGTGTTACCAGAAAGGTTCAATGAAGTAACCACATCACTGAGGGCTGGAGGAACACTACATTTGTACAACCTATAGTCCATTTATGGGTTCTTGCTCAACCATGAACAGATCTCATAGCACAAGAGAACTTCTCAACAACAACTTAAGGAGTCATTGGATAAAGCAGAGATTGCATTAGTTGCACAGAATAAGAAAAAAAGTTCCAAGGCACTAGTTATTGAATATGAGACTGAGTCAGAATCTCAAGCTGACCACTCAGACTCAGACTCAGGTGATACTGATGATGTTCAGACAATCACTGAGCAGATGGCCATGCTAGCCAGACGATTGAGAAGAGCTCAACGGGGAAGAGGAAGATCTGATAGGGGCAAAGGGAAGAGTTCCTTTGATCTCAAGAAGGCTGTGTGCTTCAACTGTCAGAAGAAGGGACACATTGCTACCGAGTGCAGATTAAAGAAG
This sequence comes from Pulicaria dysenterica, assembly GCA_947179395.2. Classification (NCBI taxonomy): domain Eukaryota; kingdom Viridiplantae; phylum Streptophyta; class Magnoliopsida; order Asterales; family Asteraceae; genus Pulicaria; species Pulicaria dysenterica. The sequence goes on along the minus strand of OX359292.1, from coordinate 64,235,029 downwards.
GAAGAATCAGCATCAGTTGCTGATAAGAATGCTTACAGAGCTGACAAATACAAGAAGAAATATACTCAGCTCAAGAAAGGAAAGCCAGAAGACAAACCTAGTGCAAAAGGACTATATACTGAAACCTGGGATACTGAATCATCTACCTCAGATGATGATGTATGCCTAATGGCTCAAGAAGATGAAGAGTTTGAAATTGATGAAGTTGATTATGGTTTGTCCGGGCCAACTTTTGAAGCTGACATGAAGGAAGCTGAGGAAAACAGCAAGCTTAGTGATTGGGATCCTGCTTCCATGTACAAGGTTAGTAATTTCAACTCTTACACCGATGACGAAAAAGGTCTTTCCTTCAATTATTTGTTAAATGATTTCAAGACCATCCTTAAGTCTCAAAAGGACCTCAAAGCTGAGATAGCTAAACTAAAGAATGAGATTAAGGAAAATCAATCTCTCATTGATGTTGATAAGAAAGCACAATGTGATCTTGAATGTCAAAGACACATTAATAAACTTCTAAGTGAAGAACTTCAGGAAGCTAAAGTCAAAGCTGACCAACTTCAAAAGGTCACTGAGTCTTGGTGTAAGTCATCAAAGCTTTCTAAAAAGTGCATAAACCAACAAATTCCTAAACAGGTACAAGTTGTACTTGGAGGTGACTATCAAACTGCAGCTTATGTAGTTGATGATGAGATAGCAAGTACAGACTCTGAGGAGGATAGACAACTGATTGAGTCTCAGAAGTCAGCCTTAGAGAAGAAACATGGTCAAAACCTTAAATACAATATGTTTGTAAAGGCTAAAGATCATGGAAATAAGTGCTCAACATCCAAATAGCATGGTAAGTCTGTGTTGGACAGATTAGGCACTCAGCCTATTCAAAGAACTTAAGTCATAGAAAGGCTTAATCCAAATCCTTTCAAAAGACAACATTCTCTATCTGGCTCGGAGAGAAGTTACAAGAATAGGAAGACCACTGTAAGTCAGAGGTCAAATCACAACAATGGTAAGTCCAAAGTTGAGGATCTTGGTAAGTCCAAAAAGATCAACAGTGGTAAGTCCAAACCTGTTGAAACTGGTGAGTCCAGTAAGCATGACAAAGGTAAGTCCAAGGTTATGGAAAAGAAGTTTGTTGGTCAAGCTTCTAATCAAAAGGATAACAAACAAAGATCTGACAAAGGTAAGTCCAAAGTCAGTGAGCATCAAGTGAATCAACTTGCAAAGAAAGTTGAAAAGTTATCCACAACATATAATCCTAAGACTGAGAGCAAGTTCTCACAAGGATTATTGGACACTTTACCTCCTGTAATCATTGGAAGAAGGAGATGCTACAAGTGCAGAAGTAGAGGTCATGAGGCTAAGGACCGTGATGTTGAAATTTCAAGGCCTGAACAAGAACAGGCTGATCAGTCTACACAGGACTCAGCTCCTGCTCAAGCTAAACAGTCAGTTCAACAAGATGGAGATGTTAAGTGCTCCTCATATGAACCCACCAAGAAGTGGGTTCCCAAACAAAACTAATGTGTTTAGTTTTTATATCATGTGCAGGGTTCAAGTAAATGGTACTTGGATAGTGGATGCTCAAGGCACATGACCGGGTGGAAAGAACTTCTTAGTGATTTCCAGGAAGACGAAGGTCCTAAAGTAACATTTAGAGACAATTTCTATGTAAGAACTAAAGGCTATGGGAAGATGCATGCTGGCAAAGTTACTTTCCAGAAGGTTGCATATGTCAAGGGTCTTATGCACAATCTGATTAGTATCAGCCAATTGTGTGATGAAGACAACATTGTTACTTTTAGGAAGAAAGCATGAACAATATATAATGCTAAGGGAAAGTCTGTATTAATAGCTAAAAGAGAAAGAGATGTGTATCTACTTGATCTTAATTATGTTGATCCCTATACTAAAACCTGCTTGTATTCCCAATATGTTCCTAAGCTGAGTTGGTTGTGGCATAAACGTTTATCACATTTAAATTTCAAAAATATAAATATTCTATCCAATAAAGAGTTAATATCTGGATTACCAAAAATCACATTTGTCAAAGACAAATTGTGTTCAGCTTGTGAACAAGGGAAACACCATAAAGGGTCCTTTAAATCAAAGCAAAATTTTTCAATAACAGGCCCACTGCATTTGTTCCATATGGATCTGTTTGGACCCATAAGTACTCCAAGCCTAAGTGGCAAGAAGTACACACTGGTGATAGTATATGAGTTCTCACGATTCACCTGGGTAATATTCCTAAAAGCCAAAAGTGAGTCTGCCCTGGAGATAATAAATTTTATCAAACAGGAAGAGTTGCAAAAAGGTTTGTGTGTAAAGCAACTCACAAGTGATCATGGGACTGAGTCTAGAAACTCTACCCTTGAAAGCTTCTGTGAACAAAAGGGAATATTACAAAATTTCTCATCTGTCAGAACTCCCCAACAAAATGGAGTTGCTGAGAGGAGAAATAGAACCTTAATTGAGGCTGCTAGAACAATACTATGTGAGGCAGGATTGAAACTTTATTTTTGGGATGAAGCAGTTAATACAGCCTGTTATACCCAAAATAGCTCAATCATTGTCAAAAGACATGGCAAAACACCATATGGGATGTACAAATCTAGAAAGCCCAATATAGGTTATTTCCATGTCTTTGGTTCAAAATGCTATGTGCTGAATCAAAGAGATAAGCTCCATAACTTGGAACCCAAAGCTGATCCTGTAATATTTATTGGTTATTCCTCAATCTCCAAGTCATACAGAGTTTATAACACTAAGAGAAAGGCTATAGAAGAATCAATTCATTTCTCATTTGATGAAGACAATCTTGATCAAGCTGAGAAAAGACAAGCTGACTTGGTTAGTGGTGTGAGCCCAGACTGCTGGTTTTTGCTTATAAAATCTTGACACAAACTCGTTTTAAATTTATAAAAAACGATGTTACTAAGCAGATACTACACACGACTCAGGCATGTATAACCTGGTCAATAGTAGCATAGACTCGGTAAGACCGGATATCGTTCCACCAGGACAGGGAGCTACCGATACTTAAGCTTCATTGTTGTTCGATCATCAGAATAAAATATTAAAGCAAGTAACAGAATGAACTAAATTAAACAGGAAATACAGCAACTAAAACAAATTAACACTGAAGGCAAACAGGTAGGATAACAGATTCACTCAGGCTTTCGAATCATCGAGACTAGTCATGGCAATGACACAATACAAAACATAATATGAAGACTTGAATAGATTAAGCGCATAGCATGCTGTTCTAATACTCACAAGACTACATTATCATACAGAAATCATCACTCGAGTTATCAAGACTCAGACTTAGCAATTAAACATAATCAGGCAAGCAACGGCATATAAGGATTTAACAACAGATCCACCAGATCACGTCCAAATCAGACTACAAAGACATACATCTTTTCAAATGACATATCCAGTAGTCCTCAGAACCCCAAAAGGTGTTAAAGTGGTTAAATAAGTTAAAACAAGCAAAAACAGCAAACTGTTGTGAAAATAACCTCCTACGGCCGTACGGATTTATCACTACAGCCGTAGCATATTGTACAGTCCCTACGGCCGTATGGATTTCTCACTGCGGCCATTGGAACCAATACGATAGAATAGTAAAATCTAACATAAAGGCATTCAACAAAAAATTACAATCTAGACTTTAATCTCATATCATAAACACATGTAAACTGGTACAATGGAGTCACAAACTCCTCTAAACTCAAACCACACAATTAAGGGGTTTTAATGATTAGCCACATGATTACTAAAGATATGAACATGTTAAACCTACCATTTCTAGTATAGCCAACACTTCTTGAAACATGAATCATGTGATATGCACATTGAACACTAAGACAAGCATAACAAGGGCATACATGTGAGTTCATTTCACCATCTAAACATACCAACAAACATCTCTGTGAACCCTTTAATTATTTGTAGCATGTTAGACCAATGAATACACCAAATGACAAGATTTTCATCTACAATCACAAGGCATGCATAAAACCAACATATGAATAAAATGACCAATAATGGATGAACCTACAAGGATTCAAAACATATTCCAATAATGATATCTAAAGACAACCATGCAAGATGTATCATTTCTAATAACAAACTCAACATGGAATTAGTAAAATCAACCATCATTCTTGAATAATCACATGCTTAAACATGAAGGAGTTATCCTATACACATTATCACACATGAACATGGTAAGATTAAACATACTAAGTTGATAAAACACACTTTTATTCAAGATCAAAACATGCATATTTGAATCAAGTCATCATAAAAGTCAAATATATTGCCATAACTAGCCAAGAATCATCTTGGCCCAAGTGAAATAAGTTTAGTTATCCATATACAATAATATTAGCACTACAACATCTGGAAAACATGGGTACATGATTGAAATAATAAATGGAAAGAGTATAACCAAGCTAAGCAATGATAAACTAAGGAATCCAAGGTCCAAGATGTTGTTCCAAGCCTTCAAATCTAATATCTCCACCTTAGAATCACCAAGAGAAGTCCCCTGGAGTGTTAGAGTGTTTAGAGAGGGTATATGGATGTGTTTTTCCAGAGTGGAGGTAAAATTGGTAACCCTTGTGCAAAATGGCAGAATTCTGAATTTAATCTGCTGTAAGTGGACTTCCTACGGCCGTAGTAATAAGCCTCTACGGCCGTAGGGTAGCTGGGACAAATATTCTCCGCACGCAATGTCAAACCAATAAACCGGGACACGCAAATATCTGGCAGGCAATGATGGTTTCTAGAAGACAGACTCCTACGGCCGTAGCAATTATCTTCTACGGCCGTAGTGATTACTTTTTCACTATTCTTCAATTTTCTTCAATTCTTTCCTTGTTTTGCCCATTTATCTTGCTTAAAGCTCTTTGTAACCTGCATGGTGAATGTTAAGTATTTTAGATCAATAATAGGAGTAATCACCTTGTATTTTGGCTAAGTACGGGGTATTCTAACATGTAAAACATGCATAAAAACGCAAATATCAAACTCCCCACACTTAAGCTTTGCTTGTCCTCAAGCAAACTCTAATGAAATAGCTAAAACCAAAGAATTTCTAAAGGTAGCAAATTGGTGCAAACATGTATCATTCCAACATAGAAGAGATCTGAAAGCATAATAGACAGCCAAACACAGCAACGAAAACAAACTTCCATGAAAAGCATATTTTAACACGCATAGATGAATTATGACAAGTATCTGACTTCATACCTCACCGGAAATCACTCTAGCACTCAATGTATATTAGGGTTAAGTGTATAAGTGCACGTGTGCTAGATTGAAGCCAAGATTAGCATAAGCTTGATCACGTATCACATCTCCACCAATTAACATAAACATATGCAATTATCAAGAAGACTTTGTTAGGGTTGTAACGTGGCTAGGGCCAAGGGTAGGAATGGGAATATATAAAAGTGGCTAAAATAGAATCCAGAAATCAAGTTCAAAACCGTCAAAGCTGCTATTATTGAAGGAGTACAGGAATATCACAATATTTTTGCGAGAATACAATTCATCAAGTAGAAATGAAATCAAAATTCTCTGAAAGATGGCTAACAACCAGGTAATACTGACAAATAACTACTACTCAATGTATGACAGGCTCAAAAATAGCCAAGGAAAGCATGCCAAGTAACTGAATTTTTCATTTTTCTCTTTTTCTAAATTTTTTTTTTTTTGGATTTTTATCTCTTTTCTAAATTTTTCTTGGATTTTCTCAGAAAACTCAGCTGTATGCAGCATGAATACGGAACAAACCAAGGGACATATGTATTTTTATATCCCACTAATCGGCGCATGAACAACTGACGAACAAAATACAACGGAACTAAGCAGCATGAAACAGGTCAAACTGACTCTGGAAACTTAAAAAAATAAAATAGACTAAAACAGGATAAACATGGGTAACGAAATGAAAGGCTTAGGCTCAAATTGGATAACTAGGGGTAAAATATAGAAATTGGCTAAAAATAAAAGTATATAGGCTGAATTGGGGTTTCCTAGTGCTTCTATCACTTAACTGCAACAGTTTAGTTCATGATCTCGACATGCATACTAGTAAGCAAGTTCTACAATCAAAGCAACAATCAGCAAATAAGTGAGCAATTCCATGACCTAATAATTTAATAAATGAAGTGTAGTGGCTCAAATGCTCAGGAATGCATATCAGGTGTGGCTTGTGCAATTGAAGTCAAATACTGGTTAAAACTCAAGTATTTGTGCAAATTCTACTTCATATAAGCTGAAATGTCAAACATGGAATTAGTAAAATCAACCATCATTCTTGAATATCCACATGCTTAAACATGAAGGAGTTATCCTATACACATTATCACTCATGAACATGGTAAGATTAAACATACTAAGTTGATAAAACACACTTGTATTCAAGATCAAAACATGCATATTTGAATCAAGTCATCATAAAAGTCAAATATATTGCCATAACTAGCCAAGAATCATCTTGGCCCAAGTGAAATAAGTTTAGTTATCCATATACAATAATATTAGCACTACAACATCTGGAACACATGGATACATGATTGAAATAATAAATGGAAAGAGTATACCCAAGCTAAGCAATGATAAACTAAGGAATCCAAGCTCCAAGATGTTGTTCCAAGCCTTCAAATCCAATCTCTCCACCTTAGAATCACCAAGAGAAGTTCCCTGGACTGTTAGAGTGTTTAGAGAGGGTATATGGATGTGTTTTTCCGAAGTGGAGGTAAAATTGGTAACCCTTTGCAAAATGGCAGAATTCTGAATTTAATCTGCTGTAAGTGGACTTCCTACGGCCGTAGTAATAAGAGTCTACGGTCGTAGGGTGGCTGGGACATATATTCTCTGCATGCAATGTCAAACCAATCAACCGGGACACGCAAAGATCTGGCAGGCAATGATGGTTTCTAGAAGACAGACTCCTACGGCCGTAGCAATTATCTTCTACGGCCGTAGGGATTATTTTTTCACTATTCTTCAATTTTCTTCAATTCTTTCCTTGTTTTACCCATTTATCTTGCTTAAAGCTCTTTGTAACCTGCATGATGAATGTTAAGTATATTAGATCAGTAATAGGAGTAATCACCTTGTATTTTGGCTAAGTACGGGGTATTCTAGCATGTAAAACATGCATAAAAATGCAAATATCAGTTAGTCTGAGTGAGCTTGAAAAGCCTAAGGAAACCAAAGTGTCAAATTCTATGTATGTCATAGGAGATGATAGTGATGATGATGTGTGTCCATCAAAGAAATCATCACAAACTCCAAGGGATTCTCAAGTTGAGAAGGATGATGAGTTTGTCAACCCCTTTGGAGCTAAAGTCACTCAGACTGAGGATCTTAGTGACCATCAGTTTGTTGACAATGCTGCTATTGAGACTGAGGATGTGTGTTCACCTCAGATTTCTCAACGTCACTCAGACCCAGAACCAGATTCTCCAACTACAACATTCAGATTCCTCAAAGATCATCCTCAAGATCAAATCATTGGAAATATCTAAGAGAGGGTTATGACCAGATCTAAGGCTATAGCTAACTACGCTGCTCACTTTGGTTTCTTATCCCAAATGGAACCAAAGAAGACTGAAGAAGCCTTAGAGGATAAGAACTGGATTGAAGCTATGCAAGAGGAACTAACTGAGTTTGAGAGAAATAAGGTCTGGAACCTTGTCTCTGCCCCCAAAGATCACTCAATTATAGGCACTAAGTGGGTCTATATAAATAAAATGGACAAGGATGGAGTGATAGTTAGGAACAAAGTCAGGCTTGTAGCACAAGGGTATAAGCAAGAAGAAGGAATTTATTATGATGAGACCTTTGCCCCTGTTGCTAGAATTGAAGCCATAAGGCTGTTCCTGGCCTATGCAGCATATAAAGACTTCAAAGTCTATCAAATGGATGTGAAGAGTGCTTTCCTAAATTGAAAACTTCAGGAGGAAGTCTATGTGAAACTACCTCCTGGCTTTGTTAGTTCAAAGTTTCCACATCATGTCTATAAGTTAGACAAGGCTTTGTATGGTCTTAAACAAGCTCCAAGAGCTTGGTATGATACACTGTCCAACTATCTACTATCCACGGATTTCACTAGAGGTAGTATAGATAAAACACTCTTTATTAAAAAGAGTAAAGGACAGGTGATTCTTGTACAAATCTATGTAGATGACATTATATTTGGTTCTACAAATGAATCTCTGTGTTAATGGTTCTCCAAAATAATCTCACAAAAGTACAAGATGAACATGATGGGTGAGATGACATACTTCCTAGGATTACAAATTCAACAAAAACCTGATGGAATATTCATCAATCAAAGCAAGTATGTTCTTGATTTGATAAAGAAATATGGTTTTAATTCAAGTTCAACCATCAAAACACCCATGTCACCAGCTGCCAAGCTGAGTAAAGACACAGATGGTAAGTCTGTGTGTCAGTCTACCTATAGAGGAATGATAGGTTCATTACTCTATTTGACAGCTAGTAGACCTGATATCATGTTTGCTACATGTATTTGTGCAAGATATCAGGCGGATCCTAAAGAATCACATCTTCAAGCTGTGAAAAGGATCTTTCGGTACCTTAAAGGTACACCAAATATGGGTCTTTGGTATCCAAAGGACTCTGGATTTGAGTTAGTTGGTTTTTCTGATGCTAATTATGTTGGGTGCAAGCTAGATAGAAAATCTACAACTGGAGGATGTCAAATGCTTGGAGGGAAGTTAGTAAGCTGGACTAGTAAAAAATAGAACTCAGTGGCTACTTCAACTGCTGAAGTTGAATATGTTGCAGCAGGGAGCTGTTGTGCTCAAATCCTATGGATGCAGCATCAACTTCAAGACTTTGGTATGAGTTTCAAGAAAACTCCTATCTTCTTTGATAACCAAAGGGCTATAGCCATAACTTACAATCCAGTCTTCCACTCAAGAACCAAGCACATTGAAATTAGACATCACTTCATTAGGGACATCGTGGAAAAAGGTAAAGTTTACATTAAATTTATCTCCACTGATGACCAAGTAGCAGATATCTTTACTAAACCACTTGATGAAAAGAGGTTTATGTATCTGCTAAGTGAATTGGGTATGCTCAACCCCTAGCTAAGAATCTGAGTTTTCAGTATGACAAAGACTAAGTGTCTTAAGCTGAGTGCACAATTTATAAATAAGTTTTCATAAACTGTATAATCTGTCAAGCTGAATAATGAGTTCATACGTTTGGTGAGTTCCAAACATATTTTAACTGCTCAGTGTAGTTAAGATATATATAGTTTGAGTCAGTCTCAAACATAAATGACTAAGTGTCATAGAGTCTAAGCTATGTGCTTAACTCAAGCTGTGTGATTGGTTCACACGTTTGGTAAGTTCCAAACATACATTAACTACTCAGTGTAGTTAAAAATATAAAGTTTGAGTAAGTCTCAAACAGTAATGACTAAGTGTCATGGAGCCTGAGCTGTGTGCTCCACTCAAGCTGAGTATCAATCTCAAGCTGAGTACTCATGTCAAGCTGAGTGCTTGACTTAGGCTGAGTGATTAGTTTCCTCAGCTTGGTGTGTCCAAACTATGATTTAATTACTAAGTGTCATTAATTCATATATCAATGTGTATTTGAGTCAGTCTCAAATCGCATCGTACACCAATTGTGTATTGGTATAATATAACAGTGTCTATAATATTTTTGTGAGTCATTAATATTATATTACACTTGTATCCGTTGGAAGATGATGTGTTTCTACCCTATCACTGTTACATCAAGCTGTAATTTCTCCGGCGTAACGGATAAAAAGGGATTCCAATGTTAACTTTTCTCACTCCTCAGAAAGGTATATATACCGATCATAACCGGTTTAGAGAATTTTACGCCTAAAAATCTGACTTCTCATCTTCTAAAATACCTTTCGCAAACACCTCTATTGCTCAGTGCATTCTTCCGTTCATCTTCATAACCCTAAATTGCTAAGTGCAGTTTTCGGCCCGCTCAGTGCGAATTCTAAGTTGCTAAGTGCTTTTTCAACCAATTACTCAGTGTAATTATACAATGGCAGGAATCACATTAGTTCTCGCTGATCAAATGTTTCGAGGTGCTCAGTTTAAGAACAATGGAGTGCCGTTATTCAAAATCAACAATCAACGGGCCTGTCTTGCAATTCCTCCAAGGAAACAAGGCAGAGGATATGAAATATGGGTGGATTACATCCGTAAATGCCCCCTTGCATTCGCCTTCTGTGGCGCACCACTCCACATTGTTCCTCAACACCTTTTGGAGTTCTGGTACACTTGTACTTATGACCAGAACAGGGGAGAGATTACAGGGACTGTTCTAAATGGGGATAGAACAGTTGTCCTTTCTGTGCAGCGGCTAAGGGAAGTTCTTCAATTCCCTCAATCTGATGAGTTCGATCCGGCTGTCACGAGGCAGGTGGCTAGGTCTGTCCTACCCAGAATGGGTCACCCGTAGACATAGGGTGTTATTAAAAGGCCACCTTTCCAACCAGCTGGGGTTTTATGGTGTCAATAGTGATTTGTTCGCTGGGAACCAAGGTTAGAGGACTGGACCAAGTCAACGAGTTCGAGATGCAGCTGTTGTACAACATGTACTTTGCGAGGAATTTAGACTATGCTCAACTCATTTTCAACGAACTCAGGGTCCAAGTGATGAAGACCATAAGGGATCTTCATGTACCTTTCATAAGGTACATGTCCTTGGCATTTGAAGCCGAGCTGGGGACAACACTCTACGAAGCTGATCAGGATGTGTTCCGGTTTCCTACACTCAGCTCGAAGATGTTCAATAATGACATCTTCCCAGAGCAAGAGTGTCTGAGTGATCCCATGCTGCTGATAGCTGAGTCATCTTCATTAGAAAGTGATGCAGAGGGATCCAATCAAGGGGAAGCTTCCCAAGCTGATCCAGAGGTTCAAGCTGAGCACTCTGCTCAGGCTGAGCAAGCCAACATTGAAGCTACTACTGGTAAGGTCTCTCCACTTTCTTCTTCTTCTCACTATTCTCCATCCACTTTTGGAGACAAGACTGCAGTAAACCCAACTCAATCTAACCCATTTCCTCCACCTTTTATCCATCTTAAATCCACTCTGAAACCACCCCTAGTATGCCCACTGCTACTAGGGAGAAAATCCAAACCTATAATAGAAAAACTGCCAAAGGTGGTGCCACTCCTATAGGCATCACTGGAGCTGAGATCACATTGATCCCTCCACCGGCAGGAGTTAAGGGGGAGACGACTACTCTTCAGGTGTCGACCTCGAGGCTCATTACACCGGATGTGGTGTCTACTCAGCCCACACACTCCAAACCAATTAGCCAATCACCTACCCATACACTTCATGTTTCTAACCCAATTACTTCTCTTCACTTCTCACACACCCTTACACGACCTGTCAATGTTTCATCTCAACACCAAGATGAATCACAGGGTCCAAACTCTGGTGCAAACGAGTTTGAGGGTATACACCAACCCTTAGATGATGCACCCACATACTCACCCACTGATGTTCTTGGCTCCTTTTCATCAAAAGAAAAATATATTGAGTCCAAGGAAAAGGATCAGTCTCCTCCAGAACCATCTGCCTCCTCAGGCATTCTACAGTTGAAGCAATATTTAGCAGCTCGGTTTGATCTGTTCCATCTCAAGCAGAAGAAGAACAAACGTAAGATTTATCAAATTGCCTCTCCCGTGGCTTCAATATCTGTAAAACAGACTTCAACCTCTGGTGATGATGAAAAAAAGGGGGAGAAGATTCAAGCTAACGTTGATTTGGTTCAACCTGAAGTTTTACTAGAATTAGCAAAAGGGGCAGAGAGGCAAGCTCAGTTTGAGGGGGAGCTGGAGATAGAGAAAGAGGAACCTGCAGCTAAGAAACAAAAAGTGACAGAATCTGAGTCTGAATATGAAGTTGCCAGTGTTCCTGAGACTGAGGAAGAAACAGAAGAAGAAAAATCCACAAGGATTATGATTGAAATGCTTGAACAAGAGGAAGCCAATAAGTTAGGCATTATACTTGAAGAGCTGAGAAAGAGGAAAGAGAAGGAAGCAAAGGATCAAGAAAAATAAAAACTGAGAAAAGCTTTGGCTCAATATGAAGATGATTACACTGGTCCAAAACCTGATCTTGTCCCATATACCGATGCATAAATTCAAGAATGTTATTTCAGAAGGAACGCCAGTGAAGAGATCAAAGGCATGACCTTGAGCAGAATCAATGGAGCCATCATCCTCAACTTTGAATTTGAAGATAAATCTACAATGGGGGTGGACCTGAGATATGTTCACAGGATGGGCTATATAGAATGGAAAAGAATAATGATGATGCTCAAGAGGTTCAAACGAAGCCAAATCAAGCAAGAGATCTTTGCTGAAGTTTCCAAGCTGATAAATAGAGCTGAGGAGCTGAGATATGTTCCAGTTCCTGGTCTGCAATGGGAGAAATTATTCGAGGTACCTAAAGGTGTGGAGTTCAAAGAGAATCAATTTATTGATGCACCTGTTCAGGGGTTTATGTATAAGGATCAGGTAGGCAAACCTAGTTTTATCAAGCTGGATGAAATTTGCTATCTAAAAACTAAGGATGCCGTGCACATTAGAAGCTGTTGTGGTGGTGATAGTTCAAACCAACTTATAAAATACAAACTGAACAAGATCATCAAAGTTCAACAGAAGGAACTCAAGAAATTATCAACTGGGAACTTCTACATCCTGAGTTCATAAGATAATAGATTAGTTCTATTGTATAAATTAGATTAGTTCTAATTTTGTAAGCACTAAGTGTGCATGATCTGAGTGAACAAAACTTATGTATTTTATATGTTCAATTAATACAAGTATGAGTTTGATATGTTCAACTATGTTATGATATGTTCATAATTATTAGTCTGATAAGTTCAGCTTGAATGAATAATTGATTAGTTCTTATTCATTAATATGTTTAGTTGGTGTGTTCAACTTAAAGTTGGTATGTTCCCCTTATAATTGATAAGTTCAATTAAAATTGATATGTTCAATTAATATTTGATTAGTTCAAATATAAAATCTTAATAAGTTTGAGATTTAAAACATAATTCTGTTAAACAAACTTGAGAACTGTTTGGTGGTTTTGTCATCATCAAATAGGGGGAGTTTGTTGGGAAGATGATCTCATCAGTTGAGATTTGATGAGACAAAGTTAAGTTTGTTAGATATGTTCTAGATATAACTTAAGCAGAATTATGAGGCTTGATCAGACTGAACACTTATAGTGTTTCAGACTGAGCATAAGTTGAATATAAGCTAAGCATATGTTCGATCAGCTTATATTATATCTTAGTAAAATTATCACTATGTGTGATAAGCTGTGTATGTCACCTAAGATATATATTGAGCTTTCAGCTTGATGTGTTTCAAGCTGAGTGACTCAACGTATATACTGAGTCAGCTCAACAGAGTTGCTAAATAAGTTCTAGCTAACTCTTAGGACTTCTAAGGATGAGTTTATTAATATACGTGTTAATTCATGTTGGTTTTCGAGTTTGTCCTCGAAGAACTCAGCTTAATGAGTTTCAAGTTGAGTAACTCAGTCCGAGCAAGAAGTCAGCTTAAAGAAAATTTAAATATGTTTTAAATTTATCTTTTTAACTCGCTATATCTACGGGAAGGATAAGAAGACTCCAGAATCAAGATTGAAGATTGAAGACTCAAGATAAGAAGATTCAAGATTCAAGATTCCGAGTTATCCGGTAGTTAGTTAGGAAATTAGGATTAGTCTAGTTTGTTAGAAACCGTAGGAATAGGATTATAAATACTTATCATCCTGATAAGTTTTGAGGGACGGCTTCAACGAAATTTACGACTAAGTGTTGCAGAGCCAAATATCTCACCTCAACCGTATGTGTTACGATTCTTGAATCTCTGTTTGTCAGTTCAACGTGATCAAGATATTCACAGATTTCCATGCTATTCGTGTGTTCGAATCCTCACATTAGTTGTGAGATTGGTAAGTTTTCAATCTGTGATCAAATCCTATTTAGAGAGTAGTCAGTATCTATAATCATAAGTTGATTATAGATAGCTAAGTTTGAAAGATTGAGATATTTATATTAGGTGTTTACATATCAAGAGTTGCTTACTTGATAGAGTCTGTAATCATCTTCTTATTAATGAAAACCAAAGCATTCGATTGTGGTTTGATTTACTATGTGTAACACTTTGTTTTGATTTGTTCAATTTCCGCAGAAAGTGTATTCAACCCCCCTTCTACACATCTGTTGCTTGTTGTTATTCTCACCAAGGGACCAACAAATTCATTGAAGATATCAAACGGAAGCCCTTCTTCTTGAGCAGTACTGCTTTCTCCCTCATGCCTGATTGGTGATGTGTGCATATACTCATATAGATCATCCATTTCATCTTCTGAGTCTGTGAATAGTTCAAACATCTCGGCATGGGACTGCTCATAAGGTATTTCACCTTCTTCAAGATCTATTGGCCTCGGTTCAGATTGTTACTGGGGTACGTATAGTACAATATGCTTGTCAGCATTTTCTCTTTGCTGTTGTTCGTAAACTTCATCGGCCAATTGTTGTTGCTTTTGCTGCTGACCGCCAGAACTAGTACATGCAGAAAATAAAGAGCTCAAAGGTGTAATCGGTACTGTTGCTTTGGCAGCCACAGAGGGAGAAGATATGTACAATCTTCTTCTTTTCTGCCCCTCGGGTTGATCATCGGGGTCCTGATCATCCCGTCTCCGCTTGCTACTCTGTGCCTGAGCCTGACAAGTTTTTTCAAGGATAGTCAGCCGCTCAGTAACCTTTTCCATTGAAGTGTAGAAGCCCCTAGTCACCCCATCAATCTTGCTGTTAACATCTTCATGAAACTCTTGAAAATCATCCAAGGAGATTCCCTATGGACGTTGTTCGTTGCGAAGAGTTGTCAGAAGGTTTGATCATGAGCAGATTCAGGCATTTGTTCAAAAAGTCTAACATACAGAAGGCTCTTCAAGGCATCCACTGACATGGTTGCTGGATCAGGTTGCGGTTGATGCTCAGGAGCTGCAGGTCTCATAGCAAGGAGTGCTTCAATCCTATCTAACTTTTGATTTGTATCAGTGAGTTGTTGTTGGAGAGGTGCCACGGCTTGTTGATAGTTTCCTGTATTCAGCACATGTAACAAACCAGGAATCACGGAGACTTCCGGTTGAGGTACCAGCCACAGAGGCAGTACCACCTATAGGAGCAGCTGGGATGTAGGCTCCAGCAGAATTTCCTTCCAATCCTCGAATGGCACTCTGAGAGGTACCACCTGTGGAAGTTGAGGATACTTGTCGGTCGTACAAGCTCAGTGCAGCAATTGTTACCATGTGTTGGTTAAGATAAGCGGAGATCTGCGGTATATCAAATTGTGCATTGAAAGGAGTCGAGGACGAGGGAGGCGGTCCTCTATGTTCAATAGGTCTAACGCCCGATTGGGGTTGACCTAGAGTATGTGCTAAATCCCTGTGCAATGAAGACGGTGCCTGTTGAGAGACACCGTAGTAGCATGGTGGGGGTGAAAACTGCACGAGTGGGATAACCGCGACTTGTTCAATATGAAACCCAACAATGTCAGGTCCCGTAGTAGATGTGGCTACCCAGCTTTCTAGGGCGAGGGGTCCCTCAGCACTCTCATGTTCTTTTCTCACCTCCTCATACTCACTCACACTCCTTACCACAAAACTATCTTCATCTTCACCACTACCTGGAGCATACCAAGCATATTGATTTGGATGTATTAATGAATCAGGGGTGACAGAGCCAGTTTCAACAGATAGGTCAGGAGTTGGAGAAACGACTGGAATGTCATGGTCCGGGGCTATGATGGAATTTCCGACTGTAGGAATTGTAGTAGTTTGTGTAGGAGGGTTCAGATTTATGACCAGACCACCAGGTTGAGGAATGACATGAGTAGATTGAACAGTTTGGGTCTGGTCAGGAGAAGTTGTGTTTGGGTCTGTAGTTTCATGAATGAAGGGGTACTGTCAGCTGGTTGTGCAATGGGTCTGTCA